>VZTB01005584.1:0-53239 GCA_013397245.1 Thryothorus ludovicianus | reverse complement strand
ACCTGGACTGCTGTGTCCAGTTCTGGGCCCTCAGTTTGGGAAGGACCTTGAGACTCTTGAGCACATTCAAAGGAGGCAACGAGGCTGGTGAGGGGCTGGGAACACAAACCTTGTGAGGAACACCTGAGGGAGCTGGGGGTGTTTAGCCTGGAGAAAAGGATACTCAGGGGTGACCTTATCATTCTCTACAAGGTCCTGGAAGGTGGCTGTAGTCAGGTGGGGGTTGGTCTCTTTCTCCAGGCAGCGACTGACAGAACCAGAGGACACAGTCTCAAGCTGCACCAAGGGAAATATAAGCTGGATATTAGGAAAAAGTTTTCACAGAAAGAATAATTAAATACTGGAGTGCTTAGCCTGGGGAGGTGGTGGAGTCACCATCCCTGCATGTGTTTAAAAGACTGGATATGGCATTCAGTGCTATGGTCTAGTCAAAGTGTTAGGACATGGGTTGAACTCGATGATCTTGGAGGTCTCTTCCAACCTTGAGATGCTGTAAAAGCGAGCTGGACTGGGAGTTTGTACAAGGGCATGTAGTGATAAGTTGAGGGGGGGAAGGCCTTCAACTGAAGGAGGTAAGGTCTAGATTAGATATTGGGAAGAAATTCTTTACTATGAGAGGGGTGAAGGACTGGAACAGGTTGCCCAGAGAGACTGACCAAAGCTGGATAGGACTCTGAGTAACCTGGTCAAGTGGAAGATTCCTGCCCATGGCAGGGGGGTTGGAACTAGATGATCTTTAAGATCGTTTCCAACCCCTGCCATTGTGTGATTCCATAATTCTATGAAATCTCACCCTGGTACTTTTAAAATTCTTCAAGGTTACTAGGATAAAGTAGAATGCATGATAATCAAGCTGCGTTTCCTTCAGAATTAAAAGATGTTTATGCCATTAGAAGGGGATTGGTTTTTTTAAACAAAGTTTCATATTTGGTTTAGTGGATTCTCTTGGGTTTAGCTTTATTGAAGTTATACAAATAACTGAACAAAATTCTTGAATTCCATTGCTGAAGACATATTTGGTCTTGACTATATCTTCTTTTACTGGTTTGCTTTTTCCTCCCTCCTAATATATGCCTGGTAGTTGTGCTATTTAATTGGACCTTAGGACTTTGGGTAGTGTTTTGCCAGTACCGGGATAGATTGGAGTCAGCCTGTCATTTAATCAGTGCTGCTGTTAACTCACTTCTTATCTGAGTGCTGGTTCCTTTCCTGGTGCAGTCTCTTCCTTGGACCAGCCAGTAGATTTCCTTGACCACACCATGAGCTGATGCGTGGTATAATGTAAATTTTCTATGTCTATGTTACTCCAGAGCAGTTGAGTGTTTCTTTCTTTCTGGGCATGACTGCATGACTGTTTTGGTGGGACAATGGAAAAGGCAGTAGGTCTTCAAACACATAACTAAAGGCAAATGTTGGCTGATAACAGGAGAAAAAGCTAAGTTAGTTTTAGTGTCTTTATTTCTGAGTAGGTAAATTTGAGAGAATGGTGGAAAAGCTTCAGTTGCTTCTCGAGCTTTTCAGGTTCTGCTCTACATCTGTCTGGGTCAGGCTATCATTTCAATTACTTCATAGGAGAGAATTCTTCAAATATATTTTTATTTTCTTTTATTCAGATGCTGTATATAGCATAGTGACAAAATTGAAGGTAGTGTTTTATTATATTAGTATGCATATTTTTTACAAACTTTGTTTTGCAGAGCATGATTGTTAATTTGCTCTTACAAAGCATAGCTGTGAGTTTCTCTTATCAAAATTACTTCTCTAACCATGTAAAACATATTCTGTATTGGTCACAATGAAGGTATGAGAGACACTAAACTATGTATTTCACACTGTAATTCTGTTCTTGTTTTCTTTTTTAGCTGGTTGGTGGCGAATTTGATCTAGAGATGAACTTTATAATCCAGGATGCAGAGAGCATTACATGCATGTCAGAGCTTTTGGAGCACTGTGATGTAACGTGCCAAGCAGAAATCTGGAGTATGTTCACTGCAATTCTACGTAAAAGCGTCCGTAATTTACAGACTAGCACGGAAGTTGGCTTAATTGAACAGGTACTGCTGAAGATGAGTACTGTGGACGACATGATTGCAGGTATAAATTGCCAACTGATAAAATAATGATTGCCTTCTTGACCTGCCACTGTTTTGTGATTATGGAAGGATATGGGATGTTTTGGTTTTTACTTAGAGAGATTTTTTCGTTAGTACTGTTATTGAGTCAGAAGAACTTTTTTTATTACTTTCAGGAAAAGGACAAAAATATATTCTTAGTTTGAAATCTCTGTAGATGCATTGTGTAAAATAGCTGGTTGTTATTTCACTTGAGAAGATAATATCTTAATGATAAAAAATATTTCAATAGTTGAAAACAGTATGTTAGACTTTTTAACTACAAGGCAATATTTTAGTTTTTATATGCACTGGTCATTTTTAGGCATGATGTCAGAATTGCTAGATCCATTTTAAACATAACCTCATCTGACAGCATAACAGATATCATTTACAGGTTTGAATGCTGGACATATGGATTATATTAAACAATAATTTCATAATGTATTCCTGTGATCCCTATCATATGTTTTCATTTTTTAAATTAGTGGGTTTTAACATCCTATAATTTTTTGCAGCATTAAAATAATAGCCTGCCTTGTTTGTTTACTGAAAATAAGTGATGAAGTTATTTCCCACTTAACATTTTCATAGTATGTTTGAAGGAGTTTATGATATTCCACACTACATCCTCTCCTTAACAGGAGATAATAATCCTGATTACTTGGATAAAGAACTGGTTTGCTCATCACATTTAAATATGGCACCTGATGACATATGTATGGTTACTCTCTATTTTCCCTGAGGGAGCTTAGGCAGTTTCTTTCAACACAGTGTGAAAGCAGTTCTTAATTCTAATATAGTTTGTGACTGATGGTAGGATACTTATGTTATGAGACATTTTTGAAGGATTTCAGATGTTAATATTCCTTAATTCTAATATTTTAGTTGATGATTTTCTTACTGACACATATACAGATTTTATGGAACAGTAAACTGTCAAGGGTTTCAGACAAGAATCAAGACGATGATAACAGTAGGATGAAAACTGGATTAATGAGAAATTATATTTTCCTTGTCTTTTTTTTTTTCACGTATAAATGTGTTTGTAATATTAAGTATTTGGAAAAGCTATATTGTTTTTTAAAGCAAGTCATAATCAACATCTTGTTTAGGAATGTCTCTCTAAATGCTAAAATCATAAGTGTTATTCTAAATACTGTTCAGTGAAATTCAGACTGAAGTCTAACAGACCAATAGGTTCATAAATGATGGTTTTCACCAAATATGTTGTGGTTTACAGTATTTATAAGTAAGGTACTTCAGAATAGCCTATGGGTAAAGATACTCTTCTATTGCATGTTAAATATTGCATAATATGATGAGAAAAAATATTGTATCATAACATTTTTCAGGGTTTTACTCATGGAAATAATGTTCTTTACATGATTAATCACAAAAACAAAATCTGTCCAATTTAAGCTCCCATAAGTGACACTTGTATATGTGGCATACAAGACTGTAATGGTGCCTCCATTAGAAAGGTTTTTTTATAAACTGTATAAATTTTTTAACTGCCTAATTGTAGAAGTCAGAAATCAAAAGCATAGGATCTGAGTTTTAGGAGCATTTGGAAATTGAAAAATCACTCTGAAATTACAGATATTAATATAAGCCAGGGGTAGTAGATTTTAAAAAACCAAAAACAGCCCAATGGATCTTGTACCTCAGTAACCTTTTTTCTAAGAGTGGTCCCACTGTGCTTCAGAAAGGGACTGTCTGCAGAAAAAAACTTCAATAAGCTTGTTCTTTGGTGTGCTTACATGGATGGAGTACATATTTAATTTAAAATCAAAACTGAAAATGATTCTGATGACATTTTAGCTTTGTGGTTTCAAATTATCTGAGTATTCATCTGTATATCGTGAGCAGGGATTGAACAGAATCACACTTCCTAGGGTTTTTCTCTGATAACTCTAAATAGATGATTTTTGGAGGGTTTTTTTTGAAGAAGACACGGAAGCAACCAAATTGATCATTTTGCTTTTATCTCTTGGTTTCTGTAAGCATCTTAGTCTCCTTTTATGTGGTAACAATATTGGCAATAAGTCAGAAGGAACAAAAAAATGCATGTAATAACTATTTTTATATTAGACAAAATCAATGGCAATTAATGCAGTATTTATGTTCCCTAATGTTCTATGCAGATGTTGAGGTCATAATTGTAGAATTGTTTTGCCTCTATTTCTATGAACTTCCTAAAGCTGGGGAATAAAGTAAGAAATTTTGTGTTAAAAATTATTTTTAACATTAAAGGGAGGATGTTTTGAGAAAGAGCTGTGTTAATTTTTACTTCTAGGAAGTAAGTACCACTTTTTTCCAAAAACAGTTGCTAATACTCTGTCAGCCCAATGTTTAGAAATTGGCTTTTATCATCTGTAAAGGGTACAGGTTTTCTGTTTGTTTGGTTTTTTTTAATTTGCTTCTCTGGGAGTTGCTTGTTTGTTTTTAGGTCATCTCACTTGTTCCTTTGTGAAACATTTTGATTAGACCTAGATAGGGTTTAAATAGACAAGACAGGCAATAATGTCTGTTTTATGTTTTGACAACACACTGTCAGGGCCAGCCTAAGTCTGAAGACACTTATTCCCTGATTTTATGGTAGTAAGACAGCAGCAAATAAACATGTACCCAAACTTTTGCAATGAGAAGAACTTTTCTGTCTGTTTAGATGAAAACTCTCAGATTCATGAGGTTCTGAGTACTTTTAGTATCTAACTTAATGCAATTTTACAGATTCTGCAGTGAAGAATAAAAGCTTAATCGCTTTGAAAAATCTCAGTGGCAATCCAAATGGGGTCAATTTTTTTTCCAGAAGCATCACATTTCAGAATAATATCTTCGTACTGTGACAATACTAATATAGGGAATGATCAGCTATTTTATCAGTAATTAAGGAGAAAATATTTTCATAGATGATTGGTGCTTTTTTTAATATATTTTTTTTAACAGCTGCACAGGCTCTTTCTTGAGGGACTCACTTTTTGCAGTTCTCTGTTTCCAGGTGATGAGTAGTGAAGCAGATCATCTGCTCTGCTGGTCATCACTCTTTAGGATAGTGTGTCTGTAGTCCCAGCTGAGAAGCCTGAACAATGGATGAGAAAGTAGCCTGAACTCATACAGAGTGGATATGTCTCACCTAAGTCCCATTTTTTTCCCCTCAATTCTGTTGTGATAGTGTAGGTAATTGTTCTAAAATTGCTGGGACTGAATTCCTAAAGACCTGAAACAGTTCCTAGTTTTCAAGCAATAGTATTGGTTTTTGACTACTCTGTCATTAATGGGCTATTTACAAGCTTTCCTCTTTCAACTCATTCCATAGGAAAAACTGTAAGATTATCACATTTTCTATATAAAACCTTTAGAAATTAATTTACAGCACCAACAGGAATTAAAATTCACAATTTCATGGCCATGTAATATTGAGAGGTTAAGGAGGCATGAGGATAGTTTCCTGAATTTTCTTTCAAATACTCTTTGATATGTCTTCCATAGTTAATGCCAGACCCTTCATTTTGATATATGTGCATTGTTACTTGAATGACAGGCAGGTGTTTTTCTATTGTATTTTCATATTCAGTGACTGAATTAAGCATTCCTTCAAGGTTGCTGGTTAATTTATAGATCATATGAAAACTGCTTAGTATGAAAGTATTCAGAAGGTGCCATTAATAGAATTTAGAAATGCATTTAAAATGAGAAACTGCCTGTTTTCTCCTTCTGGACTTAATATTGTTATATTCAATCTTGTTTCTGAAATGAGATAATGGATTCCAGTTATATATGTAATCTGATTTAATATAAAAAAAGTAGACATTAAAAAATCCAGTTATAGTATGCTTTCTGACCTTTGTCCATTTATAGATGAGTGGATTATTAGGATTTATAAACCAGATGAGACTGACTATTTTATAAGAGTCTTTCTCATAAGTATGAATAAAGTTATGTAATATATAATTTTAAGTCTTTATATTGAAACAAGAAACATACCTTCTTTAGAGGAGTTGACAGAAATGCCTTTAAATAGCCATAAGAGCTTCAACTTCCACAGATGTTTATTTTATCTTTGCTTGTTACCTACTGGACTTGAATCTTCCAGGTTGTTATTTTACCAAAAGTTACATAATTAGGGAGCTTATGTTTGTTTCTCTCCACCAATGTTTAATTCATTACTTATAAATATGTATTTCTAATGCCTGTAGGTTATCACATCTTCAGTAGAAATAAGAATTTTTCTGTTCCATAAGGTAGTGCAGGGCTATAACAATGAAACAAAGCAGCACATGTTCAGTGGCTTTTAAAACTTGCCAATCATTTCTGTGTTTGACTGTATGAATTAACACTTTTTTCCTCTATGTAACAAGATTTTCATTTTTAATGGTGTTCTGAATTTCAGACACTTTTGCTTCTACACATTTTTTTCTCTGCAAAGTAAGCAAAATTTAGAGACCCCCTGATCTGAAAAGAAAGCTGAAACTAATGATAAGAATTGGGAAATTGTCAGCCAAAGATTAGTATTCACTTGTGCTTATTTCCTTTTCTGAGTGTTCAGTGTGACTGTTCCCAGCTCCTGAGCACGTACAAGATGTGCCAGTTTCACGCTGCAGGCTGGAGACTACAGAGAAGGGGGCAGGTGCTGGGGGAGCTGAGTCAGAGTTCAACCCCTGAAGGACAAGGCATTTTTCTTTTGTAGGTGTATTTTGTTCCCCCTAATTCTGTCACAAAAGTATGTGGCACTCTTTTTAACGGGAAGATTAAATAAATGATAGGGGGGGAAAAATATCTGTCCTTGGAGATTAGGACTATATTCAGAATTTATGGTGAAAATGTCTGCTAAGTGCAATGTTTTTCTTTTACCTTTCCTGATATGCAATTTCACTCACCAAACAGTTTACTATATCTTCTGTAAATTAAATGGTGTTTCATTCTTCACACATACCTTTTGCTTGCTAAGGATCAGAGGCTAGTTTCATTGTGGAAAAAGATAAATAAATATGAATGCTTTTTCTCAAAACCACATATACATGGATTTACAAAAAGAAAATTTGTTTTAAAACAAAATATGAATGTGAAATGTCTTTGGAATGAATTTTTTCTCCTGAAAACTACTCTTTGACCTGTAAACACCTGTAAGAGTCTTCCTTTCACTAATGAACAAGAATAACTTGCAGTCCTACAAATAGAATGTAAAGTTATATTTAGAAAGTTATGTCTTCTACAAGTTTTAGCAGGGAGGCAGGAGGGGGATGGGAGAATTCTATGATTGTTGAACAGATTGGGAAAGTGTGTTAATGCTGATTCTGTTGTATCATAGCTCTTCTATTTTGAAAATTCTACACTTCACTTCTTGATATTTGAATTAAATTCTTATGCCTCATCTGTGAATATGAGCAAATTGGTTTGCTTTCTGCTAGAGGAAGTTGTAATTCTAATTAGTCCATTTTTATTCCAGAAAAAAGTGAGTATGAGGAAAGGTTCAGCATCCAACAAGATAACAAATTCTTAAAATGAAGTTTTGGAGTTTTAAACAAGAATTCAAGCCCTATCAGTAATTTTAAAATTGATAGTCTCTGAAAGGAAGACTCTGTTTAGTTTTCATACTGTAAAAGTTAATGAGTTTTGAGATGTTGTAATGAAAGCTGTATTTCTTAAACGTGCTAGCAATTTTGATCACTTCTTTTTATTATGCTCTTTAATTATTTTCTTGCTACATTTTTGTTGATTTATTTTCCTTTTTTGATGTTGTTTTACTGTTGTTTGGTTTGATTGCTGGGTTTTTGTTTGATTTGTTTTGTGTGATCTATGTTGGTTTGGGGTTTTTAACAGGGGCCAGAGGGAGATGATGTGTTTCTTTTATTTTCCCCTGGCCTTTCATTACAGTAGCACTATCACTGTAGCAAAAATGTGAGAATGACAAGTTACAGTATAAAATACTGGGTTTGGGTTAATGTAAAGTATCTTTTGGGTCAAAATTGTTTGAAAAATGCTCACTTCAGAGGTAGGACGGAATTCTTATCCCAAAAAAATACAGCAGGAAGGACAAGTTTTTAATGCATAAAGCATGTTGTGAAAGGGAAGAATAAATGCTTCACAAATGTAACACTTTTTTTAAAGTGTGATGCAAAATTTAACATTAAATCCTTTGTAAAATATTCAATACAGATAAGTTGGATTTTTAGAATATGTAAATACACTTACTTTTAAGGGTGTTAATTTTTTCAGCTTTTTTTTTTTTGTTTATCAAAGTAATGAAATTCAGAGTTCAGAATAACTTTATTTTCCTTTGAAGATCTCCTAGTTGATATGTTGGGGGTTCTTGCCAGCTACAGCATCACTGTCAAGGAGTTGAAGCTTTTGTTCAGCATGCTTCGAGGCGAAAATGGAATCTGGGTAAGCTGTGATCAGATAAAGCATTAAGTGTCATTCTATTAGAGCCTGAAGTTAACATAAACTGTCTCCTGGGACATATAAACTTGAATTTGTTTTCTCATTTTGACTGAACATATGTTCAAGAAGTATTTTTGCTAACTATTTTAGAGTTAATTTGCTCTGTTGTTTGAAAACTGTCCACTTTTCATTGTAGCCTAGAGAGTACAAAAATGGTGATATTGACTTTTGTGCAATTTTCTTTTTTTTCACAGCCAAGACATGCAGTTAAATTATTGTCAGTCCTTAATCAGATGCCACAGAGACATGGGCCTGATACCTTTTTCAACTTCCCAGGCTGTAGTGCTGCAGTAAGTTTTCAACCAAAAATACTACAATTTCAGAAACAAATAAATAGCTCCTCATTGGCATTTCCCTTCATTTGGTTTCAGAAATTCTTGAAAAGGAAATGAGAGGGGAAATACATGTTTGATTAGTGTACACATTGCCTTCCACAGACTTACAAGGTAGCTGTGTTGTTGAGAAGTTGCACTTGTGAGGATGGAATATCAAGCTGCAGATTTTTGTTTGGGGAAGTTACTGTGAAAGGGAAACCTGAAAATTACAAAGAAGAGTGTTATTTTATTAGAATAATCTAATCAACATTATATAAAGAAGAGATTCTAGGAAAATCAAGCAATGAACTTGTCCATATCATCACAATTTACCATGACTGCTTAGTCATAAATTTTTATTATAAAGTTTTTGGTTTTCCTGAATTCTATCAGTTCCTTTCCATCAAGGCAGTGGAGATAACTTAGAATGATGAAATCATATTCCTTTCCAAACCTTCCCAATTAGATATTCTCTCTTCCATTCGCTACATTTACTTTCAAAAGAAAACCCCAAAAACCCCTACAAATTAATTGAAGTATTGTGTAGAGATTTATAGATTATTGAGAAAGCAATACAAATGGCTAATGCTAAGAGATAGAAATCTGAGGTACAGCTCCATTCTGGTATGGAATGGTATATGCTCAGGTAGAACATGGCATTTCAGACAGAAAATAATCCTGAGATTACTCTTTTCTCATGCCAGTGCATGAAGGCTGCTCTACCTGCATTTCAGCCATCAATGGCACTGATAATTTTCTTTAAGCCCAAACCTCTACGTCTATTCCTTGTGAACAGACTTGTCAGAGTGGCAGATTGCATCAGGGAAGTAAACTGGCTGATAATCACTGTTTTACAACTGGGTTATTATTTGCTAGATTACTTCTTTGATCTTGTTTGATATCCAGCCTTATAAATAGATATGTCAGAATAATGCATAGGGTGGATTTTGTAAAGAATTAATTACTAAGTTTTGAAAGGGAAAGTTTCATTTTCTCCTGCTAAATTAAAACCACAGTTAACCTCTCTTACAAGTACATGCACCAGCAAGACAACTGTTGCAGAAGATGAATATCTATTGTGACACATACTGCTTTGATATTTCTGGGCTTCAGAGGCAAATCCTGATGAAATTTCCCTCTTAAATTTAATTTTTTATCAGAGGTTCATAAAAGGTTTTGCAGGAAAAGAATTTCAACTATTCTTTGCTATCCAAAGATGTGCATCAATAACGAGTTCTTGATTGTAATGCAGAGTCTCTTTCCTGTGTATGGATCCTTCCAGGATCTTGTTTCACATACTACTCATGATGGACTGCACACCTGTAAATCAAGAAATATGAGTTTCAAATTTATACTCCTTGCATGTTGGATTACACGATAAAATTCTGGAGAGGATACATCTTCTGAAGTGAACCATGGACAGAAATTTATAAAATTACCCAAAAAACAAAGCACTTCATTAGAAGAAAGAGACTGGGCAGGTCCTAGTTCACTGACACTGAGTTTGTTTTCAGGTGTCATGCACAATGTTGACATCAGACAGAGAAACAGCATAACTTTTAATCAGCATAACAAATATCAGGTTGGCCCTCTTTAAAGTTAAGTGTGTGCTCCTTCTACATCCACGACTGTAGTGGCAGCATGAAGGAGCCAAGAGTCTCCTGAGCCATTCTGTGAATTTGCTGCTGAGAGCTGCTTCATGCTCTCAGCTGCAGAGCTCTTCCCAGTTCTGTATTTCATCTCTACCAGTCTGTGCAGGGGGCATGTTAGTCACTCCAGTTGGAGGACAGCTTGTGCTGGTGGTAGTACTGCTCCCAGGTGTTGTTCCCATTTGTCATCAAGAAGCTCTTCTGCTTCAGGCAGGATCTACCTCTCAGGAGGCAGGAGCCATATTCCAAAGGTGCTCCTTGAAATGTTTAGTTTTAGTTTTAACAGTTAATCTCTATTTTATGATATGTTGATCAATTTGATTTTATATTGAAGTTATATTGATGAGATTAATAATTATTAAAAGCTGAATTTAGAGTTTAGTTTCTGCAGAAGTAATTTTTCTATTTTTTTCTCAGTGTTACTCATTCACAGATTTAATTTTATGTCCTCCATTGATAGTATTTATGTAGTTAAAGTAATTTAAAATAGATAGAAAAGCAATGCATTAATTCAAATCACTATTTAAAGGGTTGTTTTCTATATTTCATATTTGAAAGTTAAAGCAGATCTACAGATCTACAATGACATCTAATTTTAGAAGGGCATTACTTTTAACAGTGTTTCTCAAACAACTAATTATTTGTTTCTTTTTTTCTTCCTTCCTTCCTTCCAGGCAATTGCATTGCCTCCTATTGCTAAGTGGCCTTATCAAAATGGGTTTACTCTTAACACCTGGTTTCGTATGGATCCACTAAACAATATCAATGTAGATAAGGATAAACCCTATCTCTATTGGTAAGTAGCTTGTAATGCTGCAGTTATGGTTTGTTTTGCTTCCTGACAACAGTTAATCTTTATTATTCTTTTTAGTCTCTGACATGCTTTTCCCCTTCCCCTGCCAAACAGCTGCAGATTTTAATAGCTTCTCACTGTGTACAAACTCTTAGAAAACCATCTGTCCTTTTCACTTTGCAATTCATAAATCCATGGATTCAAGACAGGTGACTTGTGGATAAACCGTAAAATAAAGTGTTGTGGTTTCTTTAGGAATTCTTAAATATATTATTTCTTAGAGCTTTAAATGGAGAATATTGTGGTATTTTCTGTTTGGTAGTAAAAATTCTTAGCTGATGTCAGTACCACAAAGTGAATCTGTTAAACTTAGAGCTTAGAGTGCACAGTTTACATGTTAACTGAAGGTAATAGAAAGTAGATCTGTGAATATAAAATGGGTTACTGATCAGCGGTTCCCCAAAACTGTGAAAATTTATTGTGAGTT
This sequence comes from Thryothorus ludovicianus, assembly GCA_013397245.1. Classification (NCBI taxonomy): domain Eukaryota; kingdom Metazoa; phylum Chordata; class Aves; order Passeriformes; family Certhiidae; genus Thryothorus; species Thryothorus ludovicianus. The sequence goes on along the minus strand of VZTB01005584.1, from coordinate 41,438 downwards.
GCACATAAAAAAACCTGAATATACTGCTCTCAGAAGGAAATTACAGAATCAAACAGTATGTTGAGTTGGAAGGAATCCATCAGGATCATTGAGTCCAACTCAGCCCTGCACAGGACCATCCCTATCCCCATCACACCACGTGCCCAAGAGCATTGTCCAAATACTTCTTGAACTATATCAGGCTTGAAGCTGTGTGACTACTTCCCAAGGAAGCCTGTTCCAGTGCCCAGCCACCCTCTGGGTGAAGAACTTTTTTCTAATATCCAACCTAAACCTCCCTTGACACAGCTTCAGGCTATTCCTTTGGGTCCTGTCACTGGCACCACACAGAAGAGATCAGTGCCTGTCCCTCCTCTTCCCCTCACTGGAAGCTGTAACTGCAATGAGCTCTCTCCTCAGTCTGAACAGACCAAGTGCCCTCAGCCACTCCTCACACAGCCTCCAGTCCTCCAGACCCTTCATCAGTCTCATAGCCCTCCTTCAGCCACTTTCCAGCAGTTCAACGTCTTGTTTACACTGTGTCACCCAAAGCTGCCCCCAGCCCTCGAGGTGAGGCCTCCCCAGCTCAGAGCAGAGCAGGACAGTCCCCTCCCTTGCCTGGCTGGTGATGCTGTCCCCCAGGACACGCTTGTTCCTCCTGGCTGCCAGGACACTGCTGACTCATATTTGACTTGCCATCAACCAAGATCCCCAGGTCCCTTTCCATGGCACTGCTTTCCAGCATCTCATTCTCCAGTCTGTTTGTCCATCCAGGGTTTCCCCAACCCAGGTGCAGAGTCCAGCACTTGCTCTTCTTGAACTTCACATGGTTGGTGACTGTCCAGTCCTTTTATTCTCTCTGCAGGGCCTCCTTGCCTTCAAATGGCTCAATAGCTTCTCCATCTGTTTAGATAGACATCTCAGTAGTTTTCTACCATCTGCAAACTTGCTTCTGTCCTTTCCAGTCCTGCATCCAAGTCTTTTATAAAAATGTTGAAAAACACAGGGCCTAAGATGTAGCCCTGCAGACTTTGCCATGACAGGAGCAATGAAAATTATCATTATTTTTATATAGTAGATTAAATCAAGCTCTAATTAATAATGTAAAGTAGGAAAAATAGCCATCTAATCTTTACACAGGTTTCAGACTTTGCCACATGAAAGCTTGTGTCACACACAACCACTACCAAGAGAAAGACACCAAAGAAAATGTTTATTTTCTTTCAATGTGCTTTTTGATCATGTAATATCTTTGTCAATTTAACCTGATGAAAAATGTGTCATATAAATAACTCAAGGCTTTAAGTGTGTGCAGTGCCTTTGTGGTGTGAGATGGCAGTTACATCAGCTCAACCATGATGTGAAAACTGATTCTTAAAACTGGGGAAGGGAAGTAAAGAAATGCTTTCACATTAGCCAGATGTGAGGGAAATTTGCTGCTATTCTATTGTTAGGGACATGCTAAACCTGCTTCAAGAACCATAAGCCAGTTTGGTTATTTCTAAAAAAATAATTTTAATTATCTCTGAGGATGATGTTGGGCAGCTGCTGACAGTTTATTAACACTTGTGTATTGGAACAGTATTGTAGTTATCTTACCAATTATAAACTGAGTGTGACAATCCTGGAAGAAAATTAGAAGTCTGACATTTGTATGAACAATAAATAACAACAAGGCAGAGCAGTCAAATACAAAGGGTAAGGTTCAGAATTCTGTAGCAGAAATTTTAGTATAAGCCAACCAACGTCATATACCCAGCAGTGGATAATGGGTGCCTCATTTATGGGATGAGTAATCATGTTAGAAAGCAGGAATTACAGCAGGAAGTTAAGGATTGTTGTAGGTTACCAACTGACCATAAAATCCATTTTCATTGCTTTAGCTGAAAGAGCCAATGTGATCTTTTTAAGGATAGTCTGAACAAACACAGATGATAAGAATGGTGATGTCATCCCTTCCTGAAATCTTGGCAAAAGCATTACTGGAATGTCATTTACAATTGAGTTACTACCTCTTTTAAGAGACCATGGGAAAAACTGGTACTATTCAGAAAACACTTGGGAGTGAACTATCCCTTGGACAACACATTTTATAATTAATGATTTTTTTTTTAAATCTGAGATCCAGTGGGTAGACTGCAAAATAGGAAAATTCAAACTTTTAGATACACAGTACTATGGTCACTATCACAATTATAAGACACAGTAAAATAATAATAGTAATAATTCTTATCATACTTTAAGAGATTGTTGGAAATGTTTCTTTAAAAATAAGGTATAGATTCTTTTTCATAAAGACTTGGCAAATTTAGATATTTAGGGCTATCCTTATGCACACTCAACTGGGAAGTCTCCATTCCCTAAATCACTTTACTTGTTCCTGTTAGAAAAAGGGATGGTGTCATTATTATTGAGTAAGATTTATCATATTTAGAGATGCATATGATAAATCTAGCTGCTAAGATTGATTTCTTAAGGTGGTTTTTTGGTGTTCTTGTGTTTTTTTATTTTTAAGAGGTACTTTCTTCTAGATTATGTATTGGGGTCTCTAAAAGAATTTGAAGGTAAACTGAGGCTGGTATGTCATAATTGTTTTTGTCCATAAAAAGTCCAAGTGCTTCCACAAGCATTAAATGGAAGAATGGCTAAAACTTCTAAAAGTGCATTCTATATTTTAGTTTTTCAGATATAGAGACAGGGAGGAAAGAAAAAACCCAAAACCATCCAAAAATCAAGCTGACTAGTATTTTCAGGCTTTCTCTAGTGCTTATGATAATAGACATAATGCAGAACAGTTGCAAAAGCCTATAGTGGAATTCCAAAGTTAGTAGAAAGCAAATTTCGCCCATATATTCAGGCAAGAATAAATTAATATCTTCTCAATATCAGTACTATGGTCATATGTTAAACCTCTCATAAAATCCTAAGCTAAAGAAACTGGAATCCCTAAAGAGTTCCACTGGTGGATGGAAGAATGCCCTCTTGCAATGGAAGTGTAGTAACATTCAGTGGCTGCTTTGAGAAACTGGCTGAAAGGAAACATAATTGTAAAGATTATATGAACAAACTGTAGTAAAATTTTGTTCCAGCTGCTATGGGAAGTAATTTAAGGCTCATAAAACCATATGGTTGTTGATGGTACTGCTCTTGTTTTCTCTATGCATTTTATCTTTGCATGAGACAATTTCTGCACATGTAGGTAATTGGTAAGAGAATTTCTTTGCAATATCCTAGACCAGACCCGGCCTGTGTTACCTTTGGCAAGAAAGAAAATGTCAAGATTAATTATATATAGTCTTATGTTAAGGCAAACAGAACATACTTGAGTACTCAGTTTCTTAACTACTGTAGTATTAAAATTCTAATTAATTTTGAGGAAAAAAAGTAAAATCTTGGCTAAGTTTCATGTTTATAAAATCATTCATTCTATTCCAAGGCAAAAAGCCCTGCTAAGAAATGAGCACTTTTTCTTATTTCATTGCTTTCTCATACTTGTGTGCTGAACTCCAGGAAGTTACACATATAAGGGCAACTCAGTGTTTAAAATTTCAGCAACAGTTTTATTTGACCATAATGGAGATAAAATCAGCCCAGTAGCCAGGAAGGATAGGAAAGGGAAAAAATTTAAAGATGTAGACATTTCTTCAAGAGAGATTATTTTATTTCAAAATGCTTTCTAGCTCTTGGTCAAAGTAGTAGGACACATTTTACACAATTATAATGAAGTTTTATTAGGTGAAAACATGATATTTAGAGTCATTGGCTGTTGGTAATTAAAAAGAAATTATTGTATTTGACACTCTAATCAAATAATACAACATCGTATGCCAAAACATAGTGAATCTCTAATATTTTAATGTCTTTTGGAATGGGATTCTGTTAAACAAAACAATTTTGGACTGTAAAGATAACTTAAATTGCTGAGAAACAGATTTGGCACTGTGAGGGTTGCAGTTACCTTCTGAAAATGTCCTTTGAATTGCATAAGTCCTTAAGGAGATAGATCAAAGTCACACTTTCAGTTGCTTTTCTTGTAAGGGCTGTATTTTAAGTTTTTTACTGTACATTTTATTACACAAAATCCTGTGGTGTTGCAGGTTGTGTACACGGGTGATGTGTGCACAATGAGTGATATTCTTCCATGAGGCTTTGCACTGCTCCTTTCACTGAGGGGTAGAGCTGCCTGTGGGCTCATTGTGGGAGCCAGCTCATTGGCATGAGCCAGGTTAAAAAGAATCCCCAAAATGGCAGTTTGTTTTGACTACAGTTTGTTATAAAGTGTTTTCACTGCTGAGGTCAGTGGTCATGGGCAGCATGTAATATTTCTCTTCATTCTTAGATTATATCTTAGGTATATTTAGAGAGGATATTTTATATTTATTAAAGAAGTGGGATTTTTTTCCTTTTTGCAAAGAGAGTTCCATGGAAGCCCTTATTAGGTAGTGAATGATGTTCTTTTCAGTACAGTAGCTTGAAAAGAGAGAACTGTGTACAATATAGAGAAGCAGATGAACGAATGAAGAAGACATAGCCTGAATATAAGCCTGAAATACTTCAAGAATGGAAGCAGGAACTTTGGTTCAAGGATTCATTAGGCTGCAGAAAAATCAGCAATAGGTGTTATTACACCTGTTCTGTTTACTCTGTTTTTAAAATTAAAGTGCTCTAATTCATTGCAACAAAAGTGGCTTTCTGGAATTTTAAAATTTGAATGTCTCTATTTTACTTCCTTTACAAATGCCCTCACAGGAGATGAGTGCCTAAGCCCTAATCACCTCAGGGTATAATCACACCACCTGTCTTGTAAAGAGTTTATTTTTTTCATAAGGTCATGGTTTATCAACCATTTTTTTGACAGTGAGCAAAGAGGAAAATCTGATTCCCTCCTTAAATAATGCACAATATTGATTTAACTATAAGTTTCTGTAGATGGAATAAGTTTCACAAATATGCAGATTTTTCCGTATTAAAATCAAGATTGTTTATGTGTAGTAGAGTAGACTAAAAATATGCTAGTTCAGCAGCTATTTAGAAAAATGAAATTTGGACTTAGTGTTTGCATGTACGTTTCATTTCTTAATAGTCCTAGAAAAAAATTAGTACAAGTGTCTGAAGAAAATGCTTCAACAAAGAGAGTATTTAAAGCATTATTATTGCAAGAACATAAAATTATTTTATAAGTTAGCCACATTAAGAGAATGAGAAAGTATTAATTAGTGGGCTACAGGACTTTGTATAAATGCTCAAAATTAGTGGTTTGTTTTTTTTCTTATATTTGCAAAGCTTCATTTCATGATTCATAGATGAAATTCACCATCTGGACCTTGTATTTCAACCATTGGTTATTTATTAAAAAAAAGTCTAGAAGTTGTATATAGTGTGCTCCCTATTATTGATAGCAAACTGCTCTTCTTTGTACTTAGCTTTTCAGAAGTGATTAAGCAGCATAGCCATAGATATGGACTTGCTTTTTTTAAATTGTCCAGTGAATGTGATTCATAAACTTTCACCAGTTACCTTTGCAAAGTGTCTTTTTAAGAAGTCCAGAATTGCTCTTTAAAATGCTTTTGATTTCAAACATAAGTGAAGAAATGTGTGACCTTTCTGCATCATCTTTATGATATATGTCACAAGAAAGCTTGGAAATCCTTGTTAAACTTCCTTTCTTAAGACTGCAGCCCTTTATCCATTTGACAAAAGAAAATAAATCCACAACTCAGGTTATGAAAACTTCATATATAGTTAGCGTAATTTCATAATTCATAATTTTCAAGACATAATTCATGTCTTGAAAAATCATTCTTGTGGATAATAATTATCTTGAATCCAAATTTGTATGTCATACCAGCTGCATTGTTCTCTGAACCCTCCAAACTTCAAAGACATCTCACAATTGCTCTGCAATGGATATTTTTTCACAACTTCAATCAGATGTGTTATTTTAAATCATGATTAATTAAGAAATTGAGGGTGAAACGTGATAGATATAGTATTTGCTCTCTTGTATTTTAGAAAGGAAAAAAAAGGTACTGATTTTTAAAGTGTACCCTGCAATCAATTAACTGCTGAAGGTGAGTATCTCCCCAAAAAATAGATCGAAGACAATTAGATTCACCATTCTGGGTACAAATGTATTTTCTTTTTCATGGTAGTTTAAAGTAGTATTTGGACCTTTTGATCATAACTCCCCTTTTCCCAATCTCATTCATAATTCTTTCTTTTCAGTTTCCGCACTAGCAAAGGTGTCGGGTATTCTGCTCATTTTGTTGGCAACTGCTTAATAGTCACATCGCTGAAGTCAAAAGGCAAAGGTTTCCAGCACTGTGTGAAGTACGACTTTCAGCCACGCAAGGTAAGCAAAGTGGCACTCACAGGAAAGAATAACACTGAGGGTGTGGCAGTGTGCTTCTGGGAGGAAGGCTAAAATCCCTTTAGTGCTACAGTTTTAATCATAATTCCTTGTTTAGAGGTACCTGCCCTAGTGCTCGTGCGAAGTTACAGTTCAGAATCAATTCAAGAAAAATGTTGTGGTTTATAGTCTAACACTTCTACAAAGTCAGATTGTTTTTCAAAACTGCTACTTGGCTTCAGACAGATAAGAATTTTGTGTATTTGTAAAATGGCTACATTTAATTACTGAAATATCATAATTTTATTTCTGAATATTCTGTGCTTGTTAATTTTGTTGCCAAGGCCTTGAAAACTTTTGCTGGCAATGCTAGAGTTTCATTATCTGATGCTGTGGTGAGATAAGGCTCTGAAGTTTCTTCCATTTCAGTGCTGTTTTAGGATTTCTCATTTTTCATAGTAGATCTTGATTACATCTCTAGATCATTTTAGTGTTTATTTCTACTCTATGCCTGGTACTCCTAGGGGAACAATAATTTTGTGTTCTTCAGTGTTACAGTTAGTTGACTAAGCATTGACTTTTCTGTACAGCAAGCATTATGTGTTTGTCAGTCATATCAGTCTTGTGTATATTTTGCAATGAAGCCCATTTCTTTTTTTTATGGGCTTAGAATTTGTATGTTGAATTTCAGTGCTTGATTTTTTTTTCTTCTTTTTGAGAAACCAATCTCTTAGGGAGGGAATGCCATTGTTCACACATCAACTTAATGTTCCACTATTTCTCTTGGTGTGTATTTGTGGTTCAAAATCACTGATTCTAATTTTGTCATGTAGCTTTGAGGTCACTTGTGGTTTTCTTTGAACAAAATAATGTCTTTCTCTAGCATATCGCTTGAGGTTATATAAAGCCTTATAAACACATATCTGCTGAGTCTACTGCAGTGAATCAATTCTGTTTTTCACATTTTTCCAATTTTATAGCCAGAAAAGTATTTTGATGACAGTTCAATTTTCGTTTAAAGTAGCACATCTGAATCTAGGAGCAAATGTAATTGTTAACTTTTGTATTATGTTATTGTTAATCAGCTCTTGGGAGCTAGCTGGGATCATTACTTCTTGATGAGGAAATAGTCTTTCATATTTTAGTAAGATGTGCCTTTGGTAATTTTTAATACAAATGAGTAGTTTTCTTTGTGCCAACTCTGGAAAATTTTAGCTTTTGCTGTTGCTACTCAAAAGAAGTAATTTTGAAATACTAGTACCTGTGTATCTCACTATACGAATACCAGTTTCAAATCAAAATCAACTGATCTGCTAAAGTACATAAAAAATTAACTCCCATGTTAGTTTTATATGTCCCAAAGTTCATGCTTCATACACTTTGGGTCATGTGTCAGATTTAGAAAGTATTTAAAATAAATATTATAAAATATATTTTTGAGTTTAATACATATTTTTTCATCATTAACTTTGTACACATGCTTGTGTTAAAGTACATAGGGTGTAGTGGAGGAAATAAAACTGTCAAATATAATTCCTGGCCCTAACAAGTCAAAATTTATCCTGTTTAACATATAAATTGATTTTCTTCATGTTATTTATATATAACATTGGTTTCACTGTACAAGATTTCAATGGTAGATATATATTTGAAAAATTTGTACTCATTTATAAAGTAGCTAATGCTGTCCTAATGCTGACTTAAGAAGTGTGATTTTTTGCCATCAGATGCATCATTCCCTTGACATTTGCTTACAGACACAATCATTTCAGAAATATATTTTATCAGAATCATCACCCTCAATAAACCTCTGAATTATATGGTTTGAGGGTTTTTAAAATTTTTTGATGAATCACAGTAAAGTAATAACTTAAGTCATCTGATCAAAAGCTGTAGGCAGATCAGCGTTGCTCTGTTCACGTGAAGATCTTCCTGCTCTGTCATATGACACCATTCACAGTATATTATGTAATCTTAATTTGTAACTTTAGGATGTGCCGAGTGGTTGTTTTAGGTCTCAATTGTTATATTCTATAATGTTGTAAAAGCAGCATTTATAAAAATATATTGAGAAATTTGGTTATCATATCCCCAAATGGAAATTGCGGGTGTAGTATAATAGCCTGACATCTCAACAGAGCTAAACTAGCTTTGGCAGTGTTATGTTTAATGTGTCTCTACTGCTTGTTTGGGACTCCAAAATGATATCTTTGTGTAAGTAACCCCCAGTGTTTTTGCTTCCTTGAGTTTCAACCTCAGCATCAATTCCTGCACAACTGTTACAGGAAAGCAGTGTAGTCAAGAGCAAACAGCTTTGTGTGTGTGTGTATGTGTATGTTTCTAATCCTGAACACCTTTACTATCTGTAGCAGAGAGAGAAATAAGTTCCACATCCTCCTGGATACTTAGCATGTAATGCCTCATCTCTCTGATTGTACTGCCCTATAGAGTAGGAATATGACTTCGTGACTTAGCAGTTGGTGACTAAGCTTGACAGGTTTCAGCAGTAAGCAGAAAAATGCATAGTGAAGGATCTCTTAGTACTAGCTAAAGAAGTTCTTGTTACAGCAGAGAGAGGCATGGCCTTTGTGTATTTTTGAGAAAATAATATGAAGAAGGAAACTGCACAATGAATGTGAAAGAAAATTGTATTGCTGACTTTAAATATTAGGGGGGGGAAAGGATTTTCTTAAACTAAAAGTTAAAGAAAATTGTGTGTGAGATAATATAAATTGGTTTGGTTCATTGTAAAGTGCTGCCTTTCCTTCTTAAAAAAAAGTGTTTGCTAGTGCTAGAGAAATTACCTAAATGCAAAAGTACAAAAGACTATGAGCAAATACACCATTAATCACAAAATCCAATAGACTGTTTAAAAGCTCCTGAGCAAAATGTACATGAGCATAGATAAACAGCAATGTACAGACCACTGTAAGTAAAATGAAGTTCTTCAGGAAGTCGAGGTTGAATCCAAATTGGTTTGTTTTCAGAAATGTTTTTAAAGCCTTTTGAAAGAAAAATCACAAACAGAAGAATTAGGTTTTTTGGTTGGGGTTTTTTTTTAAGTTGACAGTGACTCAGAAGAATTACTTTATTCATGGTTCCTTGGGAAAAAAAAAAAAAAAAATAGAGTTTCCATACATGACTTCAGAAGCCAAAGCTGGAGCTGTACTTCATTATTCCAGTAATGCCCAATAAATCAGTTTGCTTGGAAATGCAAGAAATTAGACGCTCTAAAGTATCATTGTACTATCAGCAGCATTTTTCTACCTTCTGTTTGTTGTATGTTTAAAGGAAAGAAAAATTTAAAAATATTTTTTAATATCTGGAAATCGATGTGTAAAAATATATGTTCTCATATCTGTAGCTATTATAGACTTGTAACAGAATACAGCTCAATTCGATGACTACTGTAATGCTTACTGTCAAAATATATTTTGCTGCATGCTGTTTTGTTTGTAATTCTGTGCTTTTTCTAATTTCCAAATCAACATGTGAAAATATCTTTTGTTTTCTCTGACAGAGAGACAGAATTTTATATTAGTAGGCTCTGTATCTACTTATCCCAGCTAAGGAAGAGAGTCAACAAGCCTTAAGGGTTGCATCAGTTCTTTACTTCGGAAAAAAGGGACTTATTTGAACATGGAAATAAAAATATAAAAATTGAAAAAGATACCAAGAAAGGGATGGTTATGAAAATGCCAATTATTATTCCAAATTATTAGAATACAAAAGGCTATTTCTAAGACAAACTGGCATTTTCACAGAGTCAATTAGATTGGAAGGGGACGTGTTGCAATGGTCTGATCTCTCCCTCTGTTTGAAAAAGGGACACCTAGGTCAAGTTGCTCTGGATTTTGTCCAGTTATGTTTCAAATGTCTCCAAGCAAGAAGACTTCAGAGTTCTTCTTGACTTTATTTGTCATGAACATAATGATTCCTGTTAAATTATGGGAAAGATCACCATAGTAGTACATGTAAGCACTAAATTGCTGTGCCTTCTCTTTTTGATTATTTGTTGTATTTTTATTGATATGACAGTTGTCCAAAAATTGGTGGAATGGTAAAGAATAGAGGAAAAATATCAAAGCAAGCAATCAGGATGACTTAACTTGGGCTGTAAAATTTGCTATTTGATTTTTTCTATTTATTTAATGATTTCTGATAGACAGCTTTGATGCAAAGACAAAGGTTGAGTGATATGAATTTGTTAAGGTAAGAGCACATGATTTAGCTCTGGATTTCCCATCAAAACTTTTTTTTTACACAACCTCGTGTTGAAATTAAATTGTATGTATGCATTTTTACCTCTAATCCTGTAAAAGAATGAAGGTAGGTACATCATGACATTTAGGCACAATTCTGTTGACTGGACTTGAAGTCCTACTGACTTGAATTTTAATTTTACATATTTGCAAGGATTCATCTTTTTGTGTACGTTTATGAGATCGGTCACTCATTTTTTTTGCGATTCATTAACTTTATGTTGTATAGCCTGTACAGCCTGCCCCTGTGTACTGATTTTTCATTTCTTTCCAGTGGTACATGATAAGCATCGTACACATCTACAACCGGTGGAGAAACAGTGAAATACGCTGCTATGTGAATGGCCAGCTGGTATCCTATGGTGACATGGCCTGGCATGTCAACACCAATGATGTAAGGCTTTATTGGTTTTCCTTTCTCATCACTTTTTGGTGTAAGGTTATTTAAAAAAGAAAAAAAAGGGTTACTTTTTTTTCTAACTCTTTTTCTCTTTCTGTGAGTTTTGTTTTTTAAATGTCTCTTATTATTCCTTATTAATCTACTTAATTAAATATAATATTATTGAGTTTTGGTTCTTTATATGCATGTACTCTCAGTTCTTTTGACTTTTGAAAGTTTGAGAGCCTAGACCTAATGAAGCAGCAAATATTGCTCTTTCTTGCTCAAAGTTTTGGCTGTGGAAGGCAGACAAAATTATTTTTTTGCGCTTTGCCTTCAGCTAAATCTGTGATAGAATTTCATAGGTTCTTGATTCATCAACTTACTACGCTTTTGTTATTTTTTATTTATAATATGGTTCTCATTTCTTTCTGACTGCTATAAGGGATAAAGAAGCCTTAGGGAAATGAACTTTCTTTTGCTAAATTCTAGAGGCAAATAGAATTTGAAAGGGAGAGTTTAAATATTACATGTTAATTAAAGTAGGAGAGTTCTGCCTTCTGAAAGCTCTGATTTCCATTCTTTGGGTTTTTTGGTAGCGTTTCTACTTGCAAGAAAAGGCTAGCCTTTTAGTTTTTGCAGAGCATGGTTTCTCCTTGATGATATAAATACTTTCATGATAGGTGAAATGCCACGACTGAAAAGCCAACTGAGGTCTCAGAGGATCTAGTCTGGATTGTTGGTTATATGGCGTGGGGATCTGTAATCCTTAATGACAAATGCTTAGCAGGAGGAGCTGCTCCTTCTGTTTGCGTTTTCTTCACTGTATTCTTTTCTACTTTCTCACACAACTCTTAAGGTGAAATTGGTTTACCAATCTTTAGATATTTTGATATATCTTAAACATGTGCTAACATTTTATTTTTTCCACTGGATAATAGTCTATGAAAGACACTAGTTATCATTAGCTCTCCATTTTTTAATAACAAAAATCTGTTCTCTCAATATTAGGAAGTAGAATATAAAGATCAAGAAATTCAGAAAAGCTGTATGAATGTAAATAGACGCAGTACATAAAAGGGAAAACAGGGGAATATATACATAGGCTTCTTACTATTTTGCATTACCTAGGAAGAGAAGCTCTTGTTTTGACTATATTAGAACTTTGTTTCATGTAAAGTTTGAGTTGTTAAAAATATTCCCTTGAAAAGTCTTGAGCAATTATCCACCCTATTTATTGACATCTACCTTCATACCCTTACACTTAGATATAACTTTAGTCTCCTGCAAGATGTCAATAAAATACCTTACCATAACAGTTTGGGGAAAAGTAAACATTACATAAGTAAGCAAATCATTCTTCTTTCTTTACATGCCATGTTGGGCATAAGTATTTATGTAATTTACACTGATAGATTTAACATACAAGCTGTGGAAACAGAAAGGGTCAGGAGCTGCATATTGTTGACTAAGTGCATCTGATTTTTCAGTCCTTTTTATGGAAAATATTATAAGATAATCAAGATGTAATGTTAAAAATATTAAGTGTACTGATACAAGATTCTTCATTTGCTCACTGTGTCAAATCTACTGCAGAACAATATGCATTATGATTAAACATATTTTTACACTAGTAAAACATTCATTACATTTACATTACTGAGTTTAACATTAAGGAACTGAATTGATTATAGCTTTTTTTAAGCATAGGTTTTATCTTGGTAGAGATTGTGAATTTATTTTATTTTTTTCCTGAGGTGATTTTGCATTACCATTCTCTAATATTTTTATGAGAACTTTTTCAATATCTGAAGTTTACCTCTTGTATCCAAGCAAGAAGTATAGAAAACTTCAGTCTACTGTTTTCATATGTCACCTGGGAGACATGGAAGTAAAGACAGAGAGGGCAAAAACAGTGAAACTCTTTAAAAATGATTATTTATTAATTTATTTTTCTTTTCTTTTTTTTTTCCTTAGAATACATTCTTATTTATACAAGGCCATGAATCTACTGAGTCTTTCACTATTTCTATAATGTGGCCAGGCAAATGTAGGATATTATATTATGTACTCATTACGGGTTCAGATCTGCGTTCTTCACAAATATGTTCAATTAAGAGATATGCTTTCATTTTATTGAGCCTCTGTGTGTTAAATATTTGCAGTATGTTTCACTCAAATGTTAGAGGGAAGATACAAATTTGGATGAAAGAGGGGAAGACATCATAAACTTCTTTTCATTAGCTGTTTCTATTTTGAATGCTGCTGATACTCTGCTTTCATAGAGCCACTTTTGGCTCCAAATTCATTGCTAGTCTTTAATGAAATCTAAAAATCATAGTCAATATTATGTATTTATTTATTCATGTCCTTTACAACCTACCATGGCTAGTGATAAAGGACTCATTGATTTTATATTCCAAGGGGTAAAAAAGCTGGGGATTATGGCAAAAAGGTGAAGTGGCATGCTTGGCAAGGTATAACATAATCAAGGTCCTCAGTACCCATGATCACTTCTGTAGGTCTGATAGGGTTAATTATTTATAAGATATCAAATGCTCTTTGAGATAGAAGTCAAATTGAAGAGTTTGACTACTACAGCTGTACAATTAGGAATTTTCTCAATTATGGGGAGTGATAAAAGAAACATGAAACTTGTGTAAAGAGTGGGGATGTGGAGATTTGGTGGAGGATTTTTATTCAGATAGTTGGATGAAGATGAATTGATGATGTCTTGACATCTTTCACAGAACTTTACATTTCTATTGCAGAATAAGGAAGCTGTAGAAGGATCTAAAAAGTTAGGTGATGAAAAGCAACACACCAGTAACATCAGTCACACTTGTAATGCACTTAAAAAAAGGCTTATAATTATCAAGATCATTAAGGATAAAGTTTAGTCCTTAAATTACAAGGTGCATAAGTCCCAAGAGTTTAATTTTTTTATTTAAATAAAATAGGAGGTTTTGGGCCAAGGGACTGAGTGAAGTAGATCTGTCAATCACTTCATCTTGGAGTTATCAATGACATGCTACCAGGGATGTACAAAAATAGGCAAGCAAACTGTCAGTTTTAAAATTGGAAACATGAGATAGTTGGAGGAGGACCAAATGAGCTATGAGTATTCATTGCTGATTTCTAAATAAAATAATTAATTAATAACTCATATTTACAGATTGCTTGGCATCTACCACAGAAATAGATAAAATTTCCAGGAAATCAGGAGTTAGCCCTCCCCTCCAATTAAAAATAATGCAAACACCTAATCAGGAATGAAGTGCCAGAAATAAGAAAGTGTAAACTGGGAAGAATGAAAAAAGACTGAAAAGAAAATTACTAGAGGCTAACAAACCTGGAACTTAGCTATAATTAGAACTCAGAATCTGTTGAGAGCTACAATAGCTGTTATACAATTAATGCTTACCAGAGGAATCCAGGAAAATACCCTTATAATAGGCAGGAATGTAGCCTGGGAGTATTTAAGTATCAACTAGGAAAAAAGTGGCATCAGTAGCTCAGGCAAGTCCCTCAAATAACAATTGAAAATTGCAATTGCTCAACATTAATTGATGTAACACTTTCTGACAGTAATGGCACAATGTCAGGAAAGCCTTCCAGGCTAAGCAGGAATAAAGTAACTGAAAATTTTCATAAAATTTTGCCATTAGGTTTACCAGGAGTTCATAGGAATCTGAGCAACCCATCTTTTGCACTGTACATCCTGGATATGACTTTATGAATCGATTTTAATGTAGGATTTTTGCCAGAAGTTTTTTAATTCTGTCAAAATTGCTTAAAAGAACAGCAGTTCCAAGAGAAAAAAATATTCAAAGAGGTATATCAAAGGAGGAAAAATGAAAGACAAAATCCAGGATACTTCTCCCCTCACCTATTCTTAAAGCTGAGCTCCACAACTTTGTCTGTCCTTATACCTGTCCCCTTTTCCTTGTTAACAGCTGTCCACCTAGACCACTTGCTATAACAGTTCACCATATCTGATTTCATTCTCTAGAGTGACAGAAGTTTTCCTTAAGGTAAAATTCAGCAATTAAGCCAGAAGAAAAAGCAGATTTCCTAATGCGGGTTCTATTGGTTCAGCTCAAAAAGTGATGTCAGATCCTTGTTTCCATTCAATAAAGTACCTATGACTCAAGGAAGCTGAGAGAATAACCTTCAAAGATCCTTGAGTTTCTTCCTGTTGTCCTTTTGTGCTGCATCATGTTTTCTGGTTTCTCAGGTCTTTGTTCTAGACAGGTTTTTTGGAAGCACCTGAAAAACGTAACCAAATCTTTTCAAAATAGCCTCAAAAAATGACTTCTGATCTGGAATAATATGATGCAGACAGATGTAAAACAGCAGAAGTAGGATGTAGTTTTTGGGAGAAAGAATGAAAAATTACAGTTCTTGTGAGTATAGAATAAGGCAGAAGAGGATTTAAGGTAAAACCAGATCATTATAGGCTGTGGTCAGAGAGGGAAATTATGTGACACCTGCAAATTAGAAAAAT
Organism: Thryothorus ludovicianus; assembly: GCA_013397245.1. NCBI lineage: Eukaryota > Metazoa > Chordata > Aves > Passeriformes > Certhiidae > Thryothorus > Thryothorus ludovicianus. The sequence continues at coordinate 25,962 of VZTB01005584.1, read as the reverse complement.
CTGTATTTGTTTCCTTTTTTTCTTCTAGAGGTGTTTAGCTCTATTAGCACAGCAGTGAAAGAGGAAGGCATTTCAGCATGTGTTCTTGTGTATTAGCAGTAGGAGTTCTGAGTACAATTACAAGGAAGTTCAAGTGTGTCATATTCCTAGAAGGCAATAGGGAGGATTATTTTGTACTCAAATGTACTATTCTAATTTTCTCTGTTGTATGTTGATCAATCAATAGAAAACAAATCCTAGCAGCCAGTCATAGGGACTCTAAAACAATACATGCTACAATATTCAAAATTAAGTTGTTCACCACAGGGTAGCAATAAAGGATTGATAATGGTTGGTTTGTCTTTTTAATTCCTGCCTGCATTTATTTGTGGCTTTAGTAGCTATGCATTAATATTATTTCATTATTAACTGCCTCTTTCTGATACAGAGCTATGATAAATGTTTTCTTGGATCTTCGGAGACTGCTGATGCAAATAGAGTGTTCTGTGGCCAGCTTGGAGCAGTATATGTATTCACTGAAGCACTCAACCCAGCACAGATTTTTGCAATACATCAGTTGGGACCTGGATATAAGGTAATATCAAATCTTAAGAAGCATAAAACTGGAAAAAGAAAATGATTGAGAGATACAGTTGGAAGATATGTGAAGTATATGAATGTTCCTCTTAGAATCACGTAGATTTTTTTCCTGTAATTCGTTTTCAGCAGCATAAGACTATTTTGTCAAGTATCCTAACTAACCCTTATTATCTATCACCTTTTTGAAATATGAAAGTTTTGTTTAAATCATAGCTGAAATATGTTTTTATGTGAAATTAATTACTTTGAGTCATTATCAGATTAGAGAAATTTTGTACCTGCTGCACTAAATACCAGAGAAATAATTTTCTTCTCTACTGTTTGTGTTTAAATATGTGAGTTAAAGCAGATTAACATTCAACAAGGCATAATAAATCACTTCTGTTCAAATGCATCACTTCAGACAGTCCTGTTAAAGTTGAGCTTTTTGCTCACACTTTGTCACTGACATTGAGGGGACAGATTGGACAAATTAGTGGTGCATACATAAATTTGGATCTGTAGTCAGACACATGTTTTGGAATAGCTGTGTATTGTATTATTTCATCAAGAAAAAAAACAGATACTTTACAGAAATCTTCAGGAACTCTTTAGGGGATAATATTTGAAAATTAATCTAACCCTTGGTAAACAATAATGAATTTCAGTTTATTCTATCAGTTATTCCCAAGTTTTCTTTTTTTGTAATTTTTGAAATTGTGGTTTCATCCAAAGCAGACTTTCAGTTTTTCAATATATATCATATACTCTGAAAATAAAAACTTTTAAAAGCCATAAGTAAAAAATCAACATTCAGATTCTAATAGTATTAATTTTATGTGTTGAAAAGCATACTTCTAATAATTTAATTATAACTAGCACCTGAATGTCAATGACAGTTGGAAATATCTTTTATAGTATGAATCCATGTAGTGTGAACAACCTCATACATATCAGGATTACTTGGAGAAGAGGTAGTCTATTGCATATAGCTGATGGTTAAAATCTACCTTGAAACTAAAAATATTTAGTCAGTTAGGAAAATTCCATCACCTGTGCAAACCAGGAGTATTTTATTCCAAACTTTTTACAGTATTTTGTTTGGACAAATATTTCTGCAAATATTTTTTGGTCATACAAAAGAAATTAATGTAGACTTATACTTCTTAATAATAAATGTAGTAAACATTTATAAATTTATTAAATTATTGGATTCCATTATGCAAAAGCATACTGAAGAGATATCAAACAGGAATAAGGCTTTCATGTGTTTCAAGAAGTGCAAATTATAATGTAATATTTTTGGAGTGTTGAAGGGGTCGATAAGGATATGAGCTTTCATGCTAAATGACATTTCCAATAGTTACTGCACTAACCTTATTACGGTTGTCTAATTGCCCTGCTTGATTCATAGGCTTCCCCTAAACTGCATTTCTGCACACCTGTAGTTTCTTAGTGATTTTTTCTTAAATGTCAGCTATATTTAATGTTTTGGGGAAATTCTTCTTTCATGTGTCATGGTTTTAGTTTTGGGTAATGTACACAGAACAGTTAATACCCCCATGCTCTCTGAAGGAGTTTATTTCCTTTGTCTAAAAATCTGGAAGTATATTTTGTTATTTAATACCAGATAAAAAGAACAGGCTCCTGGATCAATACCCTAGAAATAACATTTATTTCTTTGACTTTCTTATTCCCCCAAAAACTAAGACAAAACAGAAGACCTTTTTTTTGACCTTTTCTAATGCAAGATATACTCACAGCCAAAAAAGGAACCATGTCTTGTAATTTAGAGATTTCAGGGCACCAACTGTAGCTTTCACTCAAAACCTGCCTGTTTCATATCTCATTTAATGTTATATCTGTAAATCCTTTCAGATTCCGTGATGCTGCAAAGGTCCACCGGATCAGAATACTCCAGTATGGGATTTAATAGTCTAAGGGAGCCTCAATTGACATATAGCTTGTATTCCTGAACATTAGAGATCATGTTCTTGATCTTACCCAACTTGCTGATGCAACCTGGCGTTTCAGAAACTTCTTAAGTACTTCACTACCACATTTCCTGTTCATTCTAATTGTTGATACTGTTAGCCAACAGAGAAAATCAACTGTTCAGCTTTTCCTAAAAAGACCCTAGATGAATTGTGAACTCCAGCTGTGTCAAACTTTTCTGCCAAAGAAGGATTATTCAAAATAGTTGAGATGTTTTTTGAAAACGTCTTCATACATATATTTTTCCTTCCTATGGCAGTATATGGTGGTTCCTTTGATTTTAAAATGCTTACTTTGGCCCATTATATCTGAGGATCTGATTCTTTAGGGGAAGCAACCATTCCTCTACCTATTTGCTCATGAGAAGCAACTATGATTTTGCCTCTCTTTCAGCTGCCCTCACAGTCATTCATAATATCCCTCATCTACCATGACTGCCATTAAAACCACTGGATAACAGAGAAATCTACATAATCTACCAGCAGACAGGACAGTTTGGACATATCTGTTAATATATATAGTAAATAATGTTGCAAGTGACACCAAAGCCACAAAGTTCAGGAAAACTGATACCTTGACATACAAATAAAAATGAATCTGTTGCACCTTGTCCCACTCTTGTTCTGTGGTGCAGGTAGAAGCAATAGGTTTTAGGATTGACTAGAGAAGACATTAAAATAATACTTATTATGTAAATTAAATAATGATGTATTTATGCATAATGTTTATATTATTTATTGCACATGACATGCTTGTACAGAGTGTAGTAACACAGAAGCAGTTCCTAGGCCTTCCATGCTGATCTTGCTCAGCATGTTCTTATGAGTGCATTTAGTTATAACCAGTATGCCCTAATATAAAAATTAATTTGTCAAGCGAATAGGTGTTTTACGTCAAAATGCTACATTTTAACTTGTAGAAAAAAGCTTTTTTTTAAAAAATAGTAGCCTTGTGTGAGTAGCAATATTGAGACACTGACACTCTTAATAGCTATTGCAAGGAAATTACTCAATGAAATTTTTAAGGGGAAGAGAGACAAATATACTGGCAACAGAACCATGTGATTTGTCTCTTCCCTGTTAAATCTTCTCAAATTAATCCATAATGTATCTTGAAATGTGAAACTGTATTTAGTAGAAACATGTTACGATTCAATATTTGCATTCCCTGGTTTTGTCTGTAATAAAGCACATTTCTGAACAGTACTTTTACATACTCTTTGGACCCTTCCAGTTGCTGCAGATTGAAGAAAGAGAAAGGAAATGAGAGCAGCATCCTTGTTCTCACTGTGCTTTCCCTGCTGCTCGTTCCCAGGCAGCCAAGAGAGGAAAGGCTGTCTGCACTGGGATCCTGAGGGGCTCATAAACAGAGCCGAGGGGCAGGGGAGGTAATGTGAGAGGAAGAGATGCTTCTGATACCAGTGTTTGGCCCTGTTAATAAAAGGATGTTTCTCAAAGCCCTGTTAAATCTGTGCCACTCCTCCTAACCCTCCCATAGGCTTTTCTCAAAGCAAGCTACCAGGTTGTTCCATATGTTGTTTCTGAGTTTGTTTTTGATCAGTGCTGCAATACCAATCTTTTTGTCACGTAAGGCTGGAGTAAGAATACACTCATTCAGGCACATACAGAGACACAAAATAGCACCAAAATTTCAAATTTGCTTAAACCAATTATATAGTACAAGAAAATATTTTATGTATGATTGCTGAACCTACAGGGGAAAAATGCAGTGAATAGTAAATCAAAAAGCTGCAGTTCTTGCTGCTAAATGAAGGGAGAGAGCTGCTGGTATTCAAGCAGTATTCCTGATCAAGCATAGATTCTTTTACTGGAGAATACAGTGCTGGAGTAATTCTCACCTCTCTCTTACTTCATATTCCTTTAGGAGCAACAAATATAGTTTATATGGCTTCTGTATGTGTATTTTCACTTTATATAGCATATGTTAAATCCAAGGCTCTTTCTTTCTATCTTGATGACCTCACACTGCTTGTACCAGACCTCAGAGTTGCACATGTACAACTGCCTCCACTACCTTCCTGTGGATGTATTTTCCCAAGTCCCGAGTACAGTATGCATGTACTGAATTTCTTTCCTCTTTCTGTAGATCAATGCTAGTAATAAAGGAGTATCATGTATCAGAATTTTTAGCCACTCTTTACTTTCTGTTATAATAATCTTTTAGGTTAGGAGATCAGAATTTCCAAATTATGATCACTTTTGTTAGGCTTTGATGGCAGAATATTTCTTTAATTCTTACTTTTTCTTCAAACCGTGTGTGGCAGTATTATGTTAATTCATAACTTATTTGTGTCTGACTTTCAAGTAGTGATCTCTCATAAATTCTCGTACATTAAACACCGACAAAAAGGAGGTATAATAATGTCAAAATTTGTGTATAGAATTGATTTAACTTAAGCAGTTTAGAACACTGCAAAATTTCACGGTAATGAAATGATAAGATTTTGTTTTGAAACACTTTGGCTTATTTAAACAGCAAAGTATGAAAAACTGTAGAGTGGAAAAACCTTATGAGTTTCGGAATCTGAAAAAGCTGAGAGGCATGAAAGTTTTTCAGGGTAATAAGTGTTTTAATGTGTTAAAATATTAAAATACAGTACAAGCATCATGTAGATATCTTTGGAAATCAATGAAATCACTAAATTATTTCTCCTCTGCAGAAACTGTGCAGAGATTTCTATGTATAGTTAAAATGTCCTCTGGGGTGAAATCCATGTCACCTTCCTCAGGACAAATCTGTAATCTGTACTAGTTATTTCCTGATAAGTGAGATGTAGCAGTCATATCAACAAAGAGCCAGCTCTCAAGTTCTAAGCATAATATTCCTTCTTTGGGAATTTCTACTTCAGTAAGTAGTGTAGCACAATAGGAACACATCTCTAGATTAAAACATTTAGTGCTGAGAACTGAATACTCAGTGTGTTATATTGGTGTTTTTGCTTTGGATTGGTTGTAGGCTGATCCTTTGGGCTGAATGAGTATCACCAATTGCAGGATATTTGAGTTTCAGCCTGAAAGAAGTTTCTTTGGTTCTGAATAGCTTTGCAATATGAGCAGAGTTATAAGTAGGGACCACTGGGAGTTTCCCTACAAAACAAACTCCTAGCCCAAATACAAATCACAGAATTACAGAGTAGTTGAAGATGTAGGAAGCAACTGGAATCTGGGAGTCCTCTGGTCCTCTCTACTCGAAAATGGTTGCCTAGATCCAGTTCCCCAGGACTATCTCCTGACAGTTTTTTTAATAAGTCCCAAGATAGAGACTCTGTCACTTTGCTGGGCAGCTTCACAATGAAAAAGCGTTTTCTGGTGTTCAGAGGGAGTCTTCTTTGTTCCAGTTTTGCCCATTGGCTTGTGTCCTGCCCCTGGGAACCACTGAGAAGAGTCTGGCCCCATCTCCTTTTTAACCTCCCTTCTGTTGTTTATATATGAGGTCTCCTCTGCTGCTTCTTTTCTGCAGGTTGAAGAGTCCCAGCTCTCTCTTTGTTCAGATGAGAGGTGCTTCAATCCCTTCATGTTTAGTGGCCATTCACTGCACTCTCTCTAGTAAGTCCATGGCCTCCAGTGGGAGCCCAGACCTCCAAGTGTGGCCTCACCAATGCTAAGTAGAAGGGAAGCAACACCTTCCTCGTCCTGTGAGCACCCCTCCTAGTGCAGCTGAAAATATTATCCTTCACTGTCAAAGGCAGAGACTGAACCACAGACCTGCCATTTAAATGCTTTTACCCTTCTGTCCTGGGCTGATGCTAAATTGTATCCCCATTTGTCTGTTTAGCTCAGAAATGTTTTGTACCTTTAAAACAGAATCTGAGAGTGAAGGAGACACGGTGGAATGTCTGAGGTGGTTGTTTTCTAAAGATAAAGAGTTTTCAGCTTTCCTACACATAAGACCTGTGTTGGCGGCAGTGTGTGGACAGCAGAAGAGAGCTCTCCTTTGCTTTTTGTTAGTTTTTGGCTAGCTGAGGCAGAGAAGTTCTCCAAACTGTGAATTTTTTTTTCCTTTTTCTTGGAACTGTTGAACCTGCTCTGGACTAAACACCCCAAAGGGCCCCAGGAGCTCCCACCTGTGTCCCACCGGGCCTGGCCTGGCCCGGCCTTTCCCAGCCCTGAGGGACCGACAGCAACTGAGCTGAGCTACAGCCACGGGAGAGACTTTCTGAATTTGGCATCTCTGCGGGGCAATGAGAGGTTTTGTTGTTCAGCGTTGTTCATTTGTTGTGCTGGGGAGTGCTTTGACTGTTAAATAAACAACTTTTTTCCACTTTCCTCCAAAAATTTTTCTTCTTCCTGTCCCGAACCAGCTGAGAAGAAAGGCAGTTCAGATTCATTTCCTAAAGAAACTCCATCCAGAAATTTTTTCCCAAATTTGCCCTAAACCGAGACACCTTCCTGCCTCTGTTTTCTGTGATGGTACACGTGACTGGTACCTTTCCAGCATTGCAGCCTCCCTTCTGCTGGACACCACAAAGGTTGGGACCGTGCTGACCAACAGATATGCTCCAAGGGCTCTCCAGCAGCTCCAGCCAGGTGGCCAGCCTGTCCAGCTTATGGCTCACACACCAAGGGGTGCTGCTCAGCAGACCTTATATTGCTGTGTGTCAGTCACCTGAGCAGATTCTCTTTCCCATTGTTTGACTGTCATCAAAGGAATTTTTTCAGGGTTTCCAGCAGTCCTGAGAGCTCTGAAAAAGCTGGATGGGGTTTATGGGGTTAGATTAATGGTAGGATCCTCTAATTCATTTGAAAAGAACAGCTGATAGCCTGTAAGTTGCCTGTTTTTAATTCTAACATAGATAACAAAAACTCCAGTACTGGTACTTTCAATAGTTTCGGTGATAGAGGGTTTCATTCTGGGGGAGAAAGAGAGATTTGGTAGGACCAAAAGGATAAAGAGAATTGTGATCACTATATGCAGTGAAAGCCAGGGAAATAATTCATGTATAATCTCTGAAATAAATTATTTTAAACTCTGTAATTATTTTAGCAATAAGATTATATACACTCACACACACATATATATTTCCATCTCCATTTATAATAAAATGATGGTCGTTTCTAACAAATTTGCTTTTCTTGTATCAGTACAGCACTGTACTGTGTTACTACTAGTTGTGTTTTTGCCACTGTTAAATAATTGCTAGGGGAAATTGTTGTATGCCAAGGAAATCTGACAGTGTTTTGCAGAAAGACAGCAATCTATCTTGTGCTTTATTGATTTCACAGTGTTGCCAAAAAACTTAATTTTAGATCAGATATGAATCATTATATGTTGAAAAATAAGAAAATTCTTCAATCTTCCTTGGAAAAGCTCTGAGTTTGAGAATAATTAATGTGAAATGTGGCATTTATGATTTATTTTGGATTTTATTTTAAGTGGCTTGTTTATATACATTGCTGACTGTTAATGAAGCATGGTTTTTAATGTTGTTCAAAAATAACTATTCCTTTAATCGATATGGTTATAGCATTTTATATTCTAATTTGAGTGAGTTAATATAAACTAAAATGCAGCACATTTAATTTGTTCTTTATTTTTAATGTGTTTTATGCTTAAATTTTAACATATTTATGACTGCTTAATGTGACTTCTTTTAAGATCGTTACTTCTGTAACTTGTAAACACTGATGCTGAAAGGAGAGCCAATACATAAAATATCAAATAATGTATTGAAACAATGATGTGGTGTAGAGTAAATTAAAAAATCTCTCTTGTTGTTCAGTAGCATTAAACTACTGGTACATGCAAGCAAAGTTTAGTAATTTATTTTTTCCCCTCTCAAGTCCAATGTACTTTTTTACACATTTTGTGGCAAGGAATTCGTCTAAATTAATTACTTTGTAAAACCTTTGTTTTTTTCAGAGCACATTCAAATTTAAATCTGAGAGTGACATTCATCTGGCTGAGCACCATAAACAAGTGCTGTATGATGGGAAACTCGCAAGCAGCATTGCTTTTACTTATAATGCAAAGGCCACTGATGCTCAGCTATGCCTTGAATCCTCACCAAAGGAGAATCCTTCAATTTTTGTACACTCCCCCCATGCTCTCATGCTTCAGGTTGGTGCTGCTAGGTTGATGTTCTGTGATTTCTGTTGGCTGAGCATCAAACAGAGATTTTGTCCATTAGCGTAGAGATTGTTCTTTTGTGCTATGTTAGATCTTAATGTAACTTTAACTTGAACTGTTCCCTCTTTGCTCCCTTCCTAAAGCAAGGAAAAAATGTTCTATAAGAAATATAGACTTCATACTATAAGGCATGTTTTGCCATGATACTGAATATTTTCTTTTTAATGCTTGCCTTTAAATATAGCAGTTATAATTGAAGTATAAGTATTGAAACAAAATTTTTAAAAGTCTGTTCTCAATTTGGTGTTTAAATGCTCCAAAATTATATTTTTAAATGTCCTTTAAAATTGAGATTAATTATGGTTTTTCCTTTATTTTATGCATTTAGGATGTGAAAGCTATTGTAACCCACTCCATTCACAGCGCAATTCATTCCATCGGAGGGATCCAGGTTCTTTTTCCTCTCTTTGCCCAGTTAGACAATCGACAGCTGCATGACAGTCAGGTGGAAACAACAGTTTGGTAAGCCTCTTTTAACCAAGATAGAAACTAAATTAAGCTTGCAAAATTTTTACTCTTTTACTGTGGGAATGTTTTCTGTATTTTGCCCTTTTTCTTTTAAAAAATTATCATTTTTTAATAAAGAGGTTTACTGTACAAAACTGATACAATTAAATAATGAATTCAAATCACTCTAGAGCCTTTAAGGGTAGTTTTATGACAGTTCATCCAACTTCTGAAAGAAATCAATATGCTTTTACTTGAGAGTGCAATGTTGTTTACCTTCTAAAAGTCTGTATCATTTGACTTCATATTTCATAACATTAAAAAATTAATTAATACCTGGTACAAAAGTCATAGAGCTATGATCAGGCATTTTGTGATCATATTACAATTGCAATGGTGACCTGGGACACATCAAGAGAATTTAAAGCTGGGACCCATGATGTTTCTCCTCTGATACTATGGCAGACAACTCCAAGTTGAAAAGCCTTCACAGATGTTAATGCTTCCACTGGAAGCCTGAAAAGGACTCCCTAGGAGTCTCTTAATATCTATGCTGACTTAGAATCATAGAATACTTTAGGAAAAGACCTCTAAGGTCATGGAGTCCAACCATTAGCCTAGGGAGTGCAAAGTCCACCACTAAACCACATCCCTAAATGCCACATCTGCACATCTTTTCAATATCTCCAGGTATGCTGACTCCTTTCTCAAAACTAGCTCAGCTATGGTTATTTTTGAAAAGATCTTTTGCTGTGTGCTTGTCACAGCAGGCCCCTGTCCTAGAGGGAACACAGGACAGCTAAACTTCTCCAGGAAAACATGTGGCCTAAATCTTTGGGGGTAACAAATCTGAAAAAGTAATGCTGAACGACTGGTATGGTGTTCCCCTGAAGGATTATTTGCAAGCAAAGCCTGCTACAAAGCAGTGTTTAGGGGCAAGATAAGATGGATTTTCTACTTGAATTAGGTGACAAAATAGGTGTGTAATGCAGAGCATGTGGCTTATTTTCCTGCCTACAATATTCTTCTGGATATTCTGGATATTTCTTATTGCATTAGATAGTTTAGTTAAAACATAGTTAACAGAAAAAATAATTAGCTAATACTAAAATTGCCAACAAATTGGAAGACAGAAAAGCTGGTTGTGTATTGGCTAATGTGGAATATTTATTTCTTTAGGTCTCTTTTGCAGGATGTACTTTGCGTTGAAACATTGTAAAGTAGGGGGAATAGGAAAAAAAAGTGCTTGGTTTGAAATAAGCTTGGGGAAAAATAATCTCTGTTTGCTTTTATTTACTGGCAAAGCAGAAGACAAAAATACTTTATTCTAGTTTAGGGAAGGTTATGTGTGCATGTGTCTCCACATAGGAATAAAATGTATGTTAAATTCATTAATGAGCTGAATCTGTAATAGACAACAAAGCAATAACTAAATCTGTTTAAGAATGAAGAGCTAATGTAATGTAAGTTTTAGAAGTTGAGATAAAGACTAAGACCAAGTGTGTGGTCTACCCAGCGCATGAGAACATTCATAATGGTTAATTGAATATGTACAGAACATTTCTGGAGTTAGTTGAACTGTAAGTAGAAAAAAATTTGTCATTGAATAAGTCAAAGCATTTCTTCTATAATCAGATTATATTCTAAAAAGAGATCTGTAATTCATTGTGCTATATGATTGTAGAAATGCATAATATAAGAGGATGTGATCCTAACCCAAGAACATATTGAAAAAAAGGTTTAAGTAAATGGATGTTTGATGAGATCTAATTTATATGTTTAATTAACATGGTTTTGGTGTGTGTGCATTAGTTTCTCATATTTTATTTAATGGGATATAGATGTCAAGAAACATAATTCTGGAAGTGAACAAGGAAGTAGGCAAATAAAAGAATAAAGTATTTTTGGGATCAAAGAAAGAAGGTGATGGGAAAAGAGTGCTAAACATGAAAAGATATTCATTTGAGGAGTGGAATAAAGGAAGTGGTGTACTTAATGAGTCCTTTCCTTAATGAATCCTTATTTATTAGATTATTTTCTCTCTAGGTATCTGATGCTCAGTTATACCTGTCTTACCTATAAAAATTAATCAACAACAGCAATAGAGGGCTGTCCCAGTTCTGCTTTTCTGAATCCTTCTCACCTTTCTCTCCTGCGAATATCAAAATCTGTTTAATAAGCTCAAGATTCTCAATTATTTGGTTTGTTGTTTGGATTTTTTTAATATTAGAAGGGCTTTATTAACAGAAACCAAAATATTGTCATCTGAACATAAAAAAATGAATTATTAAAATAATCTATATTTTGTAAGTAAGACAGATGTAACTGAGCATAACTTTTTAGGATTCGTAGTTTAGCAAGAAATAGGCAAGTTTCCTGTCATTTTCTACAGATATGAAACAGCCAAGCTTGATGGAAATTAATTTGATGTATTGGTTTTTTAATTAGCTTAATATGAAAATCTGTTAATTTCGAAAACTTTTTATTAATGTCTTCAGTTTAGTTCAATTTATCTTAATGATCATGGAAGCAATTAAAATGAATGCTTTGTAGTATCCTACCTCCCTAAACTGTCTTCTCATCCCATCTTTCAATAATTTTCTTGTCATAGCTGGCACAGGTATTTAAACTTGAGAGTAGATCTGGAAGTAATCCTTACTGAGGTCGTTGCATTTGCCTTTTGTCTCTCATGGAGAGCCAAGGTCCCAATCCATTTCTGCCTCCAGTGTTAAATTCAGTATTTGCATTGTTGAGTACTGGTAACCCTCTCCGTCTCTGTTGCTCCTAAAATGTCACATCACTAGTGTGACCTAGCTGTGCTCAGATAAAATCAGCTGTACTTTAGTTTTCCCAAACTGTGACAGCTAGAATGTGACTTGCCAAATCAGTCTGCCTGGACAAGAGTTTATAATGAAAGTACAGCCACGGCATCATGTAGTAGAAATCCATTGTAAACTCCTGAACTGCTGTACCTCTGCATACTCCAGAAGATCCAGGGAATATCAAGGGTGGCTAATTTATTACTGCAGTCTGTGTCCTAAAATGTTTTACCTGCTAACAGAAGTGGCTTGCCTCTCTAGTCTTCTTACACAACACTTATTCAGCCAACTTGTTTTTGAATGAAACCTGAGTAGTCTTACTAGCTTCATCATGTATTATGAGAAAAAAATTGAAAAGGCATATGGAAATCACTTCTTTCTCTTCAGCAAGCTTACAGAAAGAAAAAAGACATATTTAAACTGGAAGCTAAGGAAGCACTTCAGAGAGGTGCCATAGCTGTAGCTCATGGAAAGATTATTGTTGGTGTATGATTTTCCTTAATACCACTTTATCTCTTTATGCTAAGATTAATTTTCAATAGTTATCATGCTAACCGCCTGTGATAGTTACTCATACAATCTTTTTGTATTACTTTGGTGAAGCTGAAAATACAAATAAAGGATTTTCATCTTTATAAAGGTTTCTTTCCCAAAAAGAATCAGTCAAAACAAATACCTGCATTGCTCTGTATTATATATCAAGTTAAATGGTCTGTAATTAATAATCATACTTTGATCTCCAAAGCAACATGCCTACCTTAGCTAAAGGTGCCTTTTGTAAAACCCAATCCAAATAACTTTGTAATACAAGATCCAAGATGAAACTTAATATATTAAAGCAAATCTGACAGAGAAAATTGTCATGGGAAGGAGGAGTCTAGGGAAATTAATCTGTGTAGTGGTTTAAAAATAGAATAAAAGAACTGCAACAGCAACAAAACTAAACAAACAAAAAGCCAAGGCAAATTTCTCTTTTATCCTAAGGGTGCAAATTCCTGATTTCTAAGGTATTTCTGAACAGTATCATAAACATTGAATGTACTGCATCATCATGTTTTGGTCTATCACCTTTTTTAACTCCTGCTTTTTGTTCTGGAAAAATATTGGATTTTTTTTTTCCAGAAATTAGTTATATTTTCAGTAATTATCGTAGTTCTCTGATTTAGCATTGGCTGACATATATAGTTTCATTTTCTATCTGTATCTTGGCTCCAGTGCAGGCAAACTGACCTGTTCTAGGAAGAGTATGATATAGAAGAGATGTAGGAATTGGCTGCAGTATCCTTTGTATCTAGGGATGCTGAAAGTAGGAAAGCATGGAGAGAAATTTTGTGCAGCAGTGCACAGAATTTTGCAAGTTCAATGTGTGATGTCAATTACTGTGCAACAATCTGATGCATTTTAGTTGCTTGTAAGTTTGTTAAATTCTGTTTGAAAAATTGTTCAACTTAGATGACAGTCTTCTCATCAGTATTCTTCCTCTGTCAATAACCTTTTTAAAAGAATGATTTTGGAAACCTGTTTCTGCTGAGAAACATTTTCATATTTCAAATCTTCAGGTTGAATTTGTGTTCAGATGCCAAGGTGAATAAATAAATTGAGTATCCCTTAAAATTGTTAAAAAATCTGGATATAGTCCTCCAAATTAGACAGATTAAATTCTTGGAATGCAATATTGAGGGGAAAAATACATCAATATGGGTTTTTGTACCTAGATACACAATTCCTTGAGATCAGTCTGACAACATGGGGAAAGAGAAGATTTGAAGAGGCTGGGAAAGTTTATCTGAGAATTCAAGCAGATCACATGCTCTCTGGCATAAAGTATGTAAGGTGAAGAACATTACATGTGAAACTAGTGTTGTGTGCAACAACTATTAGTGCAGTTTCATTTCTCCCTCCTCCAGAAAGGAAGTTTCACCTAGAAGAAGCCTAAGCAACCTCTCTGAGGGTAAAAGTCCACAAAACAAAACCCAAGCCATAAGTACCATACAATTCCACCCTTCCCCTGAAAAAAACAAAAAAACAAAAAAACATTCCAACCCCACATACAGCATGTAGTCTGTTTTCTACTTATCTGATCATCTTCTGGTAGTAATACCTTCAGTACTGTACAGGCAGTGAGAATTAAAAAATTTCCAGTTTGATTTTATAGTTCTTCTATGAGTTAAAATATTACAGATCTTTTTCTTACCTAATTTCCTGCATAATAATGTGAGCTAACTGCTAGTTAAATTCAATTATTATGTTAATTTTTATGAATACTGTGGTCCTATACAGTATTCATCTCAAACTTCATTGGGCCTCTATGTGCCTGCCAGATGGTTCTCTTTAACTGCTGCATTTTCTGGTACATGGATTTTTTTTTAATGTGCTTGAAGGTGTAATGATGCATTCATGTGTGCTATCCCAAGATTTGAATTACTATATACTGCAGTCAACTCTATTATTTATGGTGGCAATCTCGGATAATGCAGAAGGATTAGAAGTTAGAGTTACTGCCTACAGACCTGAGCTGACGCTGCAGAACTGGATTGAGGTATCTTTATGTGTCTGGATCAATAGATGTTAAAAGCCATTTTGGAATTAAATAAAAGCATAGCTCATTCACAAAGGCATTGGCTAAATTAATACATATCACTAAAACTAGAATCACTGGCATCACTCTGCAGTAGCAGCTAAGTACCTCTGTGCTAAGGGAATGTGGGTAGGCAGGAGTAATTAGTTCAGTCATGGCCCACAAAAAGATGGTTAATACCTAAAAAGTGCTATTTGGGCACTGGCTGCACTTTTCTTGAACACATAGAAGCAGCTTGTCTGTTTCTGTGTCTATATACACTACTCGCTGTGATTTCTGAGTAGACTTGTGGTTTATGTGTGCTTAAATACAGGGAAAGCGGGAAAAATCCTTATTGTTATGGTGTCAGTGTGTCTTACAACTTGCACTCGGAGTCTATTGGAATTTCTAACAGTAGTATAGAGAATGTATTGAGATAAGAATAACTCTAGCCCATGAGTTTACATCTAAATTCATAGAATGAACAAGTAAACTGTGATACAAATTTAAAGGTTTTTCACAAAGTACTTCTGAGAATAGAAAATGAACTGAAGTCTGTTCATGGTAGAAAAATCTTTACAATCCATTTTAAGAACACTTTTTGACATTTCAAAATAATATTAATAGCATTTGCTATTGTAATTGAAATTCTAGTTCTGCAAAGGTGTATGCTCTTTCTTGACTTAATGCATAATGGCTTGTTGTCCTAAGGTTACTCATAGATGGTGGTAATAAGCACATCTATCTAAATGGAATTTTCTTTCACCTATTCAATTTTTTTTTAAAAATCTAAATTTAAATCTCCAACACTTTATGTGAGCTGCTTATGGATTTTCAAGTAGTAAAAATGATTAGATTCTTATTTTAGATGACAAATACAGTATAAACTTTTGGTTAGGGTAAGAAAAAATTGATGCATATAATCTAGTTTGAAGTTGATGTGACAGCTTGACAGGCTGTTTTGATAAAAGCTTTGGAGCACTGTAAATGGATATTATCTGTGTTCTTTTATTGCTGACACTCTGTGGAGCATTCTGTATGTGATTTTAGATCGATTATTATGACCATTCAACAATGAAGAAAGACAAGGCACTATTTCATGTTCCCAGCATGTACTTTGGCTACTCTCTGTTCTTTTGCACGGCAGACTTACTCAACAAATAGAATAAATCTTGTTTTCTTCAGGACTTTGGTTATTTTTTGGTGCTGGTGTGCATTAACCAGTCCCAACATTTTTTTCAATGTAAGAGATTCTATTTGAAGTGCAAATGAACCTTTAGATGACTAGATGCTGTAAATCAAGCTGAAATGTATCAGTGCAGGTTAGGCATTTTAAGTCCTTTTTTCATAACTGCAAACCCCAGTTTTCACTCTTGCCTGTAACTACTATCTATGTGAGAACTTTTGTGGCTGCAGACACTTTTCTGTACAGCTAGGAACTGTCAAATCTATTTAATTTTTAGAAAAGAAATAATTATTTAATGTATGCATTGTATATGCACTACAATACATTCTGTCATCTGCCTTTTTAAGATATTTGAAAAGTAATTTTAAATACTTCCTTTCTGACACATTTTTTTTTTCTTTTTATCTTCCCTCTGGGATTTTCAGCAACAGATGAGTGTATTTTTGTTTTACTCTCATCACCCAAGAGTCAATTATGATTTATTTTCCCTGTGGTGGATTGATCTGTCATATGTTTCTACTGCTGGTTTTCATAACATAGTTTAACTTTCTAGCCAGTTCCATCCCCTGAAGTCTTTCATATCTCTTATTTTTCTATACTGTAACCTTATCTGAACATTTTCCCTCCCTGTACTTTCTGAACACTTCACTTAAATATACTGCTGGGATGGGCTGTTGGGCGATTTCCTTGTAGCCTCGGGGGTCTCTCTGTGCTTTCCTAACTGGATGAAAACCAATCTTTAACCTTTATTTTGGTCAGGCAGATATTATTCTCATGTTTGGCTTTCAGGAAGTTTGAAGGAAGCTCACCCTGCTGTTCCGTTGTGGTTTATGGTGGGGGTCATTGCCTGTCTTTATGTTCAAACATTTTATGTCTCATTTCTGTGTTAATAGTGACTCTAGGGACTGAAAGTGTGGAATAAGAACATACCTAGAGGCTGCAAATTTTGCTGTTTAGCATAGTTATTCTGGACAGTGAAATGTTTGACCTGGCCCCTGCCTGCATCATTCTAGGACTGTCAATGGGATTCCACTCAGCATCTTCTGCCTCTTTCAGCTTCCAAAACTTTAGCTAGAACTGCAAGCTCCAGAAGTGTATATTTAAAACATGGGATAGTCATGGTCAAACCAGGAGTACTGGCAGTGCTTGTTTGAATATTAATTCCTATTCCTACCATTGTAATATGTGAAAAATCACTGGAGAAATTTCTCAATAGGAAAAATAACATTTGTATTTTTTAAAGAAATTGTTCACTACCTTAGGCCTATTTCTATTCCCTTAATAGCTGGTGATTATTGACAAAGCAATATTTTTAATCTGAAAAAAATCTTTTTTTTTATATGCAGTGCTACCTTATTGGCTTTCTTGGTTGAGCTTCTTAAGAGTTCAGTAGCCATGCAGGAACAAATGCTTGGTGGAAAAGGCTTTCTAGTCATTGGTTATCTCCTTGAAAAGGTATGTTTGGAAGATTTTTATATTTGTTCTTAGTATTTCTACTGTCATTGTGGTACTTTCAATCATTTGGCTCAAATGTCTGGTGGAACAGAATATTGTTGTGATATACGTATTGCAAATTAAAAATATTTTATAAATTTTTTACAGGAGTCTCTTCATCTTCCTTATCCTCTTATATAGCAGTATTCAAAGAATCAGTTTTCTCAAAGTTGTTCTGTTCTCTTATTTATGTTCTTTAGATCTGTTTGTGAATCACTTTAAATTATTTACATTTCTGCAGTTTCTGTCCCCCCAAACTCGCTTAGGAAGGTCTTATTGTTTCTAGTTTATACAAATATAGCTGAAATGTCATAACTGAGGTTTATTTTTGTGTATATGTGTAGGTTAATAAAAGTTAAATTAATCTTCTGTGACTCAATTCTGAAATTGTTGATATAGTTTTCTGTGTTTTGAAGAATAACTGTAAGAAAATTTAATTTACTAAAGAAATAGTTGCAAGGAGCATTCCCTGTACTTGCTGATTTTCAGGCATGATGAGCAGTTATCACAAAACAGGTTCGGTTCAGTTGTCTGAGGAACATCACCTGCCTCCCTGCCTCGTGGCATCCTGCTCCTGGGGTTTAATAAACTAAATAATCTGAGAGCACACTACTGTCAGCTTTACTAAGATAGTGATGGTTCTACAATTGCAAGGCTCTGATATTCTTGAATATCTGCTACTGGGTTTTTACTGGTCGTACTACCACCTTGCAAAAGTATTCTAACATTTGTAGAAGAATGTTATAAGTAGTTTCTCTCATTCCCTTTGTTCTTTGTGGCTAGGGAAACACCTTCACTCAATACCTAAAAGCAGATTTTCCATGCTTTTGCTTTCACTACTAAGCAAGTGTGATTTAGATGTTCAAGGAACTAGCCTAAGGTGGTGGTTTTTTCCAAGGGCTGGTTTTCTTGTGCCATAACTAGAATGAATTTAGAAAGCTGTTAGCTTTGGTTAGGTAAGTTACACACAGGCAGACTCTGAGCTCTCATGGTGAGCTTTCTCCTGAACAGAGCACCGTGGTTTATTCATATGGAGTACATCAATTTAGAATGTTGTACACAATTTGTTTTAAAAAAAAGTTTGCATGCTCTTCTAATTAACACCTGCTATGTTCATTATACTTGGGCATGTGAATATTTAAAGGATTTCTACTGATCACAGCATAATTCTTAAAACATATGTTGTTTTCTGGGTGATTTTTTACATAATATTGACTTAGCTGCAGTTTTTTGAAAGGATGTATTCTATTTTTTTCCAATATATCCTTATATGCAGTTGGCACACATGGTGGGAAAAAAAATCTTCTTTTTTCCTAGTCTCAATTTTATTATTTGTAAATGATCTGTTGTATCTGTTGTTCATTTGCATGTAATCAAATACTTCAGAGAAGACAGAGTGCTTTTTTTTTTTTATTTGAACTTCCAAGCAGCATTTTTGTTCTTATTAGTTGCAGATTATTTATTGAAAATCTTGATGTACAAGCCAAAGGAAATTCAGCACCCAGGCTGAACTTGTATTACTGACAAGTAGACTTCAGTTCTAAAAATAATAAATCTCTATATTCTCATACTGTACTTGCAACATTAAAAATAGAAAAATAGAATCACAGAATAATTTAGGCTAGAGAAGACCTTTAAGATCAAGTCCAACCATTAACACAGCAATGCCAAGTCCACCATTAGACCTTGTCCCTCCGTGCCACATCTGCACATCTTTAAAAAACCTCAGGGATGGTGACTCCACCACTTCCCTGAGCAGCCTGTTCCAGTGCTTGACATTTTGTGGAGAAGGCAAGGAGAAGGATGTTTAGAGATTTTTGATATTTATTCATCTGTTAATTGAGTAAAGTCCTCATGCCATGTTACTACATGGGAGCAGGTCTCAACAGGGATTTTATGGCATATGCTATGAAACTGAAAGAGTCCTGAAATTTGAGGAAACCATGAACCCAACTCCTTCAAATCCTGACTTAAGAAACAAAAAGAAGTCTTCCAATAATGTGTGCTTGCACAGAGACACCCAATTTCAGCAATACACTAATTTAAGAGAAGATAAGGGCTTCAGATGAAGTTCTCAAGAATTGTGCTGTAAAATATAGGATCCTGACTGGATTCTAATAAAATGAAAGCAAACCCAACTAAGCAAAATACCAAAAAAACCCCAAAAAATAAAGCTATTGATTTATATTTTAACCTGTTAAATATAGCCATTAGAAAGACCCTTAATATTGTTAGAAAGGGTCTTCATATTCAATGACATCAAAACATGCAAGGCTGCACATATTTAGTAATGTTGAGCCAGGTGAAAATACTGCTTCATAGTTCTGCTGTAATTATATTAAAGGAGATTATTTTCTTTATATTTTTTCTTTCTGATTATATTCCCCAGTCATCTAGAGTTCATATAACCAGAGCAGTTCTGGAACAATTTTTGTCATTTGCAAAATATTTGGATGGATTATCTCATGGAGCACCTCTACTGAAACAATTATGTGATCACATCCTTTTTAATCCTGCTATCTGGATACATACCCCTGCAAAGGTAATGGTACACTTGAATAATGTTATGACTCTCCTACATCACAATTAAATACCTGTGTTTATTTATAACATTCTACTTAGGTTTTTTGTTTTCCTCTTTTGTTTGTTTTTTTAATAAACATTAATAAGCAATGCTTTTTTTAGGTCATGAAGTTTGTACACTGCTTAACTATATGCTCCAATGTCTTTTATAATTTCCTAAAAGGAGGTAATTCTTTGCCTAAGGTTCTATCTGATTCTATGAAAAGGCTGTTTCAAGAAATCTAGTCCCTTTTTCAGTGGTTGCATGACATTGTTTTCCTACAGATTAAGCATAAAATTTTGTATTTTTAACTGCAGGAAAAATGTGTTTTGTTACACATTAATGTAAGCTCCCATTTTAATTGGAACTATATATTCTAGTTTGATAAAATCTCTAAAATGTTATCATTTATCTCTCGTAATAATTATTTTTTTTCCTAAGTAATCATAGTTGAGATATATGAAAAGTGGCATTGTCCTAAAAACTGAAAATACATACTTCTTGTGTAAAAAGTCAGAATAGAAAACAAGCCAATATGTCTATTATTATGTAAATCATTCCTAGGTACCAGTGCAGCCCCTGCCCAAACCGGAGTTGCAATTAGTTTTTTATAGCATATCCAAAGCCTATTCTAAAAACACCCCTGCAATTCAAGGTTACTAATAAAGGGCTTACACTGATGTGGATAACTGTTTCATCCCTCAGGTGCAGCTCTCTTTGTACACCTACCTGTCAGCTGAATTCATTGGGACTGCCACGATCTATAACACCATCCGCAGAGTGGGCACGGTGCTGCAGTTAATGCACACGCTGAAATACTACTACTGGGTGGTCAATCCTGCTGATAGCAGTGGAATCACCCCCAAAGGACTGGGTGAGTGCAACACACAAGGAAGAAAATAAAAGCATTTCTCCTATAGGAAGGTTTAGGATGTAAATGTCTGAAGGCTCCTTGGATCTGTAGACAAGGAGGTAAATAAATGGCAGTAGTTGATACCAGTGGTCATCAGTAGAAGGACTACAGAAGTAATTTTTGGTGTATCATAAACCCATTCTGATAATTTAAGTTTATATGTATTCCCAGAAGATTCCAGCTCTGGTCTCCAGTCACATAGCATATACTTATGTGGATGTACTTAAGGAAACATATTAAAAAGATTGATTTTTCTTCTTCTGTAATAAAGAGGAAATATTACGTGTATTTCATATGCCAAAGAAAGTTTTGTGTGGTTTGAGTGATTAATTATGTTAAATGACCTTGAAAACAGAGTGGAAACTTCTCATTGCATAGACCTCTGAAGATGTATTTCCAGTTCAATAATATTTTTTCTCTGTCCTTACAAAATGGAGATTTATTTAACTTTGCTTCAAGTGATGCGCTTAGCTTAGCACAGGAGGTACTGAATGACAGCAGCAACAAAATTCAATAATGGATACTGGTTGAACGCTGCATGTTCCAGATGTGTATTAACCAGAAATGATACATGTTCCAGATGTGTATTAACCAGAGCAAATCATTCTAATCGTATGCATTCTGGCTGTAATGCCATTGTGTTCAGCTATCTACCTGTGTAAAGCAGGAAGGATTGGGCTGAGAGTCTTTTAAAAAATTCCTAATAAAGGAGAATTTAATAATTATTTTTATCGTGTAGCTATTAATGTCATGCTGAGAAATTGAATAATTGGTGAATGTTTTTAGTACTGTCACATACCCAAATATTCAAGAGTGTGACATATCTAGCACATTAGTTTTTGAGTAATTCTTATTTGTAAGTGAGCTCTATGCATAGAGGTTTCCCTCTGATTGTTTTTTTTTTAATAAATTAACCCAGAAGTAGCAATTCTTTTCCTAGATTAGGTGTCCTAATAGGCAATGAAGACATTGAAGGTCACAGTAAGAGCTGCTCTAGTATCTTGGATGACATTTATAGTTCTCACATATTAGATGAAGAGTAGTCTTCAAAAATTACTAACATTTATTTTAAAATACTTAACAAAAGCCCACTGTTCTCTGTTCATTTAAATGAAAGGTTTCAAATCCTAGATAATGAAAATTACCTGTGCTGGTTACTTAATTAGTTTGAAATCTTTGTCAGTGATAAATTATATTATCCACTTACACTGATTCTGGATTCCTACTGACAAAATAGAATTAATTCTTTTTTTGGTGTCTGAATGAAGATATCTCTTTTTGAGCTGGATGTCTGCTGATTATGCACAGTGAAATGCAGGAGTCAGTGACCTTAATACAGGTTTCTAGCATCATTGTAGGCTCAGTGGGGTATCTCACCTGCCTCTCAGAAGGATGCAGATTTCCTATGTACCCAACACCCAATCTGCTTGTTTTGGACAGATATTTTGCAAACTTTATGGGATGACAGCTTACACTGGTAGGTATGTTTAGGAAACTGTGTCTTACCCCTAATTGACAGGCATCTGAGAAATGCCTTGTTTGAAATGTAGTTGCTTCCTAGACTGTGTTGCCTTGATTGATTAGATCTTCTCTAACCTCAGTGGGAGGTTAGAAACTGTCTCATGTGGAAACTACACTGCTGATGTCTGAAATTAGGGTGAACTGAGTCCTGCCCTGAGAGTGGCTTTGTCCAGATTAATACTTTCAGAGATCTGCTCAGTTGAGGTTTACACTGCTGTGCTGCACAGGTACAGTTTTACCATCAGACAAATTAACTGTATCGGAGATCAGTGAGGAATTGTGATGTTTAAAACTCAGATTATATACATTGTGTTTGTGACTGTTGAATACACAGCTGTTTAGAGGTGAAGTTTTCAGGTGTCAATGATATTTACAGCTAGATAGAGACTTGGAAAATTCTTCTACTTGCTTGAGAGTGGAAGTTTCACCATGCAGTCTACTTGTAATGGCTGAAATTATTTTTTAGGGTTTTTTTCTAGTATATTTGTTTAAATTTAAAAAATTCCTGTGCTTCCGTGTTGTGATACTACTATGTAATTACACTTTGAAAATGTATTGCATATTACATTGCTTCCCTCTGGCTAGATTTGCTCTTTTCTGGACTCAGTGACATTTCTTTCTGTAAGAAGCATGATTTTTTTTTTTATCTTGCCCAGATCTGCCTCTTTGCAGTTAGCTGTATTTTTTGAGTATTTGTATGTGTAATGCCAGTTACGTAGCTTCAAAAAATATATAATGTATTCACCAAAATCTGAACAGAAGGCACGAGGTACACAAGGATACAAAATTAGAAATGAGAAATGAATCAGTTAACTCTAAATTAAGCCTAGATATGGCTGGTTTGCATACCTACCTTTTCTTTCATTCAGAGTATAGTACATTATCCCCTCATTTGTGACACTTCCAGTTAAGATTCCTTTTTTTTTTAATCTGGAAGGCAACCAGGTCAGTCCTTAAAAGGTAATCAGGCAGTGTAAATTAGTGGGTGCTTGGTGTAGCAGTTTGACAACAAAAATCAAAATTTCTGAGGCCTTCATACAGTATTTGGGAAGGTGTTTTATAAACTGAGGACATGTATATTTTAAAAAAGATTATGATCCCTCTATATCTGAATTTTCTCATTTTGTCTTTAGTTAGATTTATAGATAAACTTGACTTTTTGAGAGTTGAATATCTTCTTTCTTCCTTGTTTCCTTATCCACTTCCTTCTTCCCTGCAGAAAGCCCTGTGTAATTGATACAACTACAGAGAGGCAGTAGTTTCTTTTCTGTCTGTAAGGGTGGCTTTTCCTGTGCTGTGTTGAAGAATGTCAGCCTATCAGAGAGGAGGGTCAGTGACTTAGCAACAGATGTGCAAACCCAGCACAGCTATGGAGTTTTCCCCATGCAAATCAGCACTGAGACTTCTTTGCTATTATTTCACAGATAACTTCTGCTTCTGACTAACGGAGT
This sequence comes from Thryothorus ludovicianus, assembly GCA_013397245.1. Lineage (NCBI taxonomy): Eukaryota > Metazoa > Chordata > Aves > Passeriformes > Certhiidae > Thryothorus > Thryothorus ludovicianus. The sequence goes on along the minus strand of VZTB01005584.1, from coordinate 2,311 downwards.
TTGCAAGGAAATGACTGTGAAAATATAATAATTGCTGAGGTGTTGGGTTGCTAAATTTAAATATCATATTAACTTCATTTCATAAAATATTTTTTATGAAATCCACATTAGTTGCTAGCAATTGATAAAATTCATAAAAGTATTAAAAAATCACCTGGATATTACATCACTTTTCTTTACCAGATGGTTTTTTAGCATTGAGTGCAAGTCTGGCTGATTCAGACAGCTTATAGTCACAGAATACAGTCCTAGAAGTAGCTATAGTTATTGCATTAAAGGCTTTTTTATTTTCACCTCTGTTTTCAGCCTCTCTTAACTTCATCAATCCAAATAGTTCAAAAAACGTAACTCTTCTGGGATTTTGACTTCATGTTAGTTTTTATTAGCGTGCCTGCAGCCACTACTGCCAGAAAGTTTATAATTTGTTGAAATGTAGAATAAGGTATAAAAAATTCTGTTAAAGTAAGGAAGTCGCATTGTAAAAATATAGTTATGTGAAATTTAATGTTGCTGCTTTTTAAGTAGCATTTGATATCTCAAAATGGAAGAATAGGACCCATTTTCTAATAACATTAATTTTAATGCATGAAACAGAAAAATGCCATCATGTGAGTAAATTACAGCTGAAATTCTATGCTGACTTGACATGAGACTTTTCAAATCTGGAGAAGAATTTACTGGAAATTATGCCAATATCTAAAATTTGACTGCATGTGCTAAAGTGCCTTCAAATAACTTGCTGTCATATTAGGAAGTAAGCTTATTCAAGCTGACATTTTAGTAGTGTGATGTTTTCTTGTCTTCTAGGCATGTCATCTTTTATGTGGAGATACTGAAACATTTTTTAATATTAGTAGTTTTATTTACTGTTACTTGCAGACAGTTAATCTGCTTCAAGGTTTTATTGCATCCCCTGTGGAGGTATAAGTGCTTTTTTTAAAATGAATTTTAATAAAATTTTTAGAAGACTCAGATACTTATTTTAAACTTGGTTGCATATCTTCTCTTTCAATTTTGGCTTCCTGTTTCACACTGGTATTTCTTCTTAGATTCAGAATACTGAATTCATATCTGTATTTCCATTTCCTTCTCAGGTACTGGAAACACTGTTTCAGAGTGTAAAAGTATCAACTTGATCAGCAATTTCTCTTCGTAGGCCTTGCATTTTAGATGCAGTTCCCCATAGTGGACACAAGTCGTCTGTTTAAAATTATGAGCTACACTTTTCTTCTGGCATCGTTTGTTTCAAATTTTTTTATGAAGAGCCTAAAAAGTTAAACTAATTTGAAAAAGTTAAAGAAAAGAATGTAAATTTTGTTCCTTATTTTTTACACTTAGACTATGATTATAGCTGTTATCTTGATTTGCCACATGCTCGCCTTTAATATTTTGTTAAATAACACAGAATAACGATAATAGGATCACCCAGCCATTGCAGTATCTAAACACACAACATAGCAGGCAGTGGAGTGAAAATTATTTAGAATATATAGCTTCTTTCTGTGATTATTTTCTTTTATGGTGAGTTGGAAGGGACCCAGTAGGGTCATCAAGTCCAGTTGCTGGCCCTGTACAGGACAGCCTGAGAGTAGCACCCTGTGCCTGAGAGCACTGTCCCAACTCTTGCCAGGCAGTCAGACAGGCTTGGTGCTGTGACCACTGCCCTGGGGAGCCTGTGCAGTATGAGAGAAATGTGCATTTAAATTCTCAACTACTGTGTGGTTTAGTTCATTCCTGAACTGAGTTGCCAAGAGTTTCTCTCTCTACTGATGTTTCCTTGATCTTCACACTGTAACTCTCTTTGAGTACTACCTTTGTGAGTAGTACTGTGTACCATTATTGAGAATGCTTGTTGGTTAAAGGACAAGTTATGTCATGCTAAATAGTTTTCAAGAAGGTTTTTCATGTCCACTGTTTTTGAATGTGAGCTATGGGAGTGGGAATCACAAAAATTATTATAGGAGGAAGTAACTATAGTTTTTGTAGATAGAAGAAGTTCTACAGAGTTATTTCAAGAGCTGGGTTAGAGTGGAACTCAGCTCTTGTTAGATTTACAGCAGAGAGAAAATCAGGTCCTCTATGATCTTCATATCATGGGATGTTATTTATGCATGCATGGAGATCAGATTCTGCTGTCTGTATCGTGTTTTATTAATTTAAGGAGTAGAAAAATCATGCTTTTTACATAATAAAAAAAATCAAAACAGATGGAAGAATGTTACATTTGGTTGGTGGTAGAACTGGTAACACAATAATATTTCCAGAATTAGAAATCATTCTTTTTGTTATTCAAAGTCCCAGTCTTTTTTTT
>VZTB01005583.1:0-25744 GCA_013397245.1 Thryothorus ludovicianus | reverse complement strand
TCCTTCCATCCTTTCTTTCCATTTCTTTTATTGCTCAGAGAAAATGAAATATATAGAATAGATGAAAAATGCCTTAGTAGCCTCTTTATTTTTCTTTGGATGACAATACCTAATAAGTTAAGCTTAGCCTATCGCCAAGCACTCCCAGATGGCCAGGTCTGTTCTAAATAAGCTACTTTTATGAGACCAGGATGTCTAAAAGAAAAACACTTCATAAAAGGAGAAAATGTGCAAGACAGAAAAAGTCCAGTAAAAGAAAATTTTTCTTACAAAACTACTACTGTTCAGACTCTGTATAAACACGATTATCAAAGACATACTTGGGTTTTGTGGGAAATTTTTTCCTTTTTTTTTCCCAAGTCTAGAAAGGAAATATTTCAGTCAGATATTTATATACATTTCCATTCTCCTAAAAAAGGAAAACCTCAAAGGTTCCCTTTACTGGATGTGAAAGCTTACCTGAAAAAGAGACATTTTAAATCCTCAGCAGTGAGATATGCACTTACTATTAATATATTATCTGCTGAAATTGCATCATTTTTCTAGAGAGAAAGGTCTCAAGGGTATGCTCATTAATGTCCTGCTTACAAGGAGGAACACATTTCCTTTAATCCATGCAGACCTCCAACCTAGATTGTACTGTAGCTTTGTAACATGGAGATTCAATCTGACTTTCCTTGCCTTTTACTTTCATAGAGATCCCAGACTATTCTGAAATCATCCTTTAAGAAACAAATAAGCAAACAGGTGAAGGTTTGTCATCACCAGGGGATAGCATAACCAAGGAACAATTCTCCATCAGTCAAGTGTTGCCAATCTCCAAGAATCAAGCAAAACCCACTAATTTGTTCAAATTCTTATTTAAAGTAATATATTCCATCAGCAACACAACTACTGGTATCTACTTTCCCATTATTTTGTGCCTTGGAGTTGGATTTTCAATCATCAAATAGGATTCAGTCTTGCTGACACTTTGTGGTGTGTTTTTTTTCAAAAGGTGTAAACTCTGTTGTGTAAAGTGTAAAAGAACGTGTTCACCTTGCAGCCTGTCCCTCTGCCGTGTCCCATCCTGGGACAGCTATTTTCATGACACAGAGCTCTCTGTTCCTACTCTTTTTGGTTCTAGACAAATGACCTTGAAAAGACTTAAATACTCACATTCTCACACAGTCCTGGATGATGCCTTAACTTTTGTTTCTTCAATAAACAAAACAAACAACAAAAAAAAAGAGCAAAATGTCAGCATGTTATTATTCATACACAGAATAAGCAGAGATTGCACTAATGCCTTTTCTTTTGATCAGTTCAACAATAATACTATTTCTAGGGAGCATAGAAAGGTTCAGGTTTCTTAAATGTATGTCTCACCAATTGCTCAAACAGGCAATTGCAGACTAAAAAAATTCCAGTCTGAATGGAATTCTTCTGTTTAGGCTGGAGGTACTTTGTTTTAGCAGGGGGGCAGCAGGCAGAGTGGTTGGTTTCTTTTCCATGAGAAAAATTAATATGTTTTCATTTCAGGTCAGACTGGGACAATTTGCCTTTTTAATTTCCACTTCAGGCAGCAAATTGAAAAATCAATACTCATCATGGGTTTAATTGCACTGTGTCCTTTTAACCAATACTCCAGAACACAGCACAGAAACTCTTCTATAAAAACAGAAAACAGAGAGTGGAAAATCTGCTACCCAATAACTTATGCTCCAAATCTACAGCCCTGTGACTTATTCATAGAATCACAAAATGGTTTGGTTTGGAAGGGACTTTAAAGATCATCCAGTTCCAACCCTTCTGCCTTGGGCAGGGATGCCACCCACTAGACCAGATTGCTCAAAGTCCCATCCAACCTGGCCTTGGACACATCCAGGGTTGGAGCATCCACAGTTTCTGTTCCAGAGCCTCACAGAAAAGAATTTTTTCCTAGTATCTAATCTACATCTATACTCTTTCAGTTTAAAGCCATTCTCCCTTGCCCTTGTCAAAGCCCCTCTCTGGTTCTCTTGTAGCTCTTTCAGGTTTTGAAGGTTTGGAGGCATCATCTCACTTTTCATTTCAGTGGGTGCTGAATACAACCATCAGGTGAGGGTACAAAGTGCAGGTGCTACTGACATAGTGCAAATGCAATGGAGAACTGCTGAGCAAATAGATTTAAACACTGGGAGATGACAAATGTTAAAGGCAGAAATTACCCAGTCCATTACTTCACCATGTTTTGTCGAGAGCAATCACTGATTAAATGCTGGGTCATCAATTGCCAAGCAATGTTTAGCTTTGTATCATCCCAAAGTATCCCTTATCGTGGCAGTGTTTGAATGTTCCCAGTTGGCAGCAGAAACAAGACAGTTGCATTAAGTTAAACCTCAGGATTAAATCTGGTCTCCAGGGCAAAGGCAGAGTGATTAGTATTCCTGTTTATAAACAGAGTTGCTCTAATCTTTTACTTTTAAATTTCCTCCTCCATCTGTTATCCATCAGGGAAGTGAAGCTTTAAGAAATTGTGCAGATGGCTTTAAGGCACTGTAGTTCTTCTGCTAAGCAATGCCTTAGCCTGCTGGATGTGTACCTTGGAAATGGAACTTTATTTGCCAAAACTGCACCTTTTCTAACCCAAGATCCTGCACTGAAGCCCTGTGCAAGGAATTTTTCACTGCCTCTTCTCCACAGAAAATGGGCTCCATTGTGTTGAAAGATGCAATGTGCAGTACCTGGGCCAAAGGATTAAACTTTCATCATCTGGGTTTGATACTTAGATTCATGAGAGGAAATGAGTGTTAAGCATCCACTGCATGCCAGGATACATTGAAAGATCCATTTAGCAGTACATGCCAGTATTTTAAAAATAGGGCACATTAGGGGTTTTTATGTGCTGCAGAACATTATATCTTCTTAAAGCAAAGTTTTCCTGCCATGCTTGGGTTTTTAGTGGTATGAGGCAATTCTCCACAGTTTTTAAAGTTATAGCAGTGGAATGGAGAAAGCAGGAAAGCAACCAAGGGAAGAGAGACAAAGAGGGTGATAACAAGCAACTCAATAAGAATGCAGGTCTGGGTTGCTTTGGGCAGCCCACACATGCATGTGTAATACAGATATCAATCACATCATTGACAGAACCACAAATAGTACTGGGGAAATTATTCCCCTGAGAGTCCTGGGACAAGAAAAAATAAAGCAGCCTGACCAAAACCAATGGTCTTCTGACACTGACTTTTGTAAACCTCAGGTTTAACATCAGAGTTCATAAATAATTAGGGTTAAGTTTGTTACAGTCAGCTGCAGACTTGGAAAACACTTTCAGTCTTAGCCAGGTAGTTTCTGCAGTTCTCTTCCCAGTGTGTTTCTATGCATAAATACAACCTGGTGGGCAAAGTACTAAAAGACCCATTAAAATATCATAGGAAGTCTGTGCCCTTTGATAGAAAACTCCACAATCCCACAAGCCTGAAACTTTCTTACTCAGACTCTAGCAGAGTAGAGCTTGTAGGATTAAAGAGATAGGTTTTCTGACACCTCAGTATACCACAAAATATTCACATAAATTCAAATGAAAGGCATCATAAAATTCATAAACACCTCAAGGAACAGGGCCTATCTACTGCAATAAACAGATATTGACCCAGCACATTTTCAAGGTCACCTTTGCACATAATGTACAAAAACCTCAGGTCAGCCTGTGCACAGCATCCTGCCAGAACCATCAAAAAGATTTCCAGGGCATGTTCTTTGAGGTTAGTAACTGCATACAATCTATCTCTCATGGATTGTCATGGCATAGCACATATATGTCTGGTCTGACTCTTCTTCATTAGATCTAAACCATTCAGTTGAAATCCAGGCTCAAATATACATAACTTCTGCACAATTTTGAATTTTCCATGTTGCATATAATGCCATTGAAGGAAAATTCTCTCTTGTTACCCATCTATTGTTAGAAGCCTAACATGGGTGGTTGAATACAATTTGTGGAGAACATGCATTTACTCACAGAACATTTACATGCAGATTTTGCTTTAAGAACTCTGTTCTTTGAAGAAGAGAGAACACATTTTTGAGATTAAGAAATAGAATCAAGGAAAGAATATCCAGGGGAAGTTTTCAGTTCTGTCCAAAGTTTTCTGTCACTCTAGGCAAATCACTTCACACTTCTCTTTCAGTGCTGAATCTCTGGGATGAAGACTAAAATGGTTCCTCACTTTTCTTGAGTGTGCAAATGCACATAAAAATGTATAAGATCTTTTGTTTAAATGAAGAAAACACTCCTTTTTTATTTGTGGAGGCCCCTGTAAAACAAAGCTGTCTTGGCTGGACTGCTAAATGTCTCTACAATGCAAATGTAAATTACACACTTTATCCATCAGTACTCCATTTTTTCATAAAGTGTGATTCATTTCACCAGCTAAAAGCTGGAAGTCTGATCTGAGCTGGCCTTCTAAACTCTAGCCAACAGAGAGAGACATCTCCAGAGTACAATTTTTCCCACTGACAGTGGACACCTGGCACTCCATTCCCCTGCTAGACATCGGCATTTGTGTCACTTGAGACGCTCCTGCAGTGCCCAGCTGCTCTCCAGGACATCCCTGGCCACCTCCACTAATCCTGCATGGCCTCAGCACCTCAGTGCACTGCAAAGTCCTTCACTGAAACAGCCAAACAATTCCACTAAGGCAGAATCCAGCTGTTGTAGCTGATCTGGGTGGGCAGTGCAGGTGTCTGTGAGTGAATCAAGAGTCCAGGCTGGGCAGAGGTGCCATCAGCACAGTCAGAGGGGCAGGCAAGTGATTCAGCTGCCCTGGAGAAGATGGCTACATCTGCCAGCTGAAAAGCTCTGCAGACTCCTCCAGCCACACAGACCTTAGATCATCTAATGCTTTGGATTCAGAAGACTTTTTTGCCCCATTTAGAACAGCAGAGAATTTACTTAAGAAATTAATTTAATTTATTTATGTAAGAAATTACAAGCGGTTATTGGCAAGCCAAGTCCTCTATTAAATAGTGCTCCAAAACACAAAAATGACAGAGTCCCTAATGTGTAAAACTTCCAGCAGAAAGAATGTACAGAGCAAGGAGATACTTACTAATTACAGAAGAATGCCAGGAACACCACTATTTGTTTTAAGAGAAAGGAAGCCCTGAGTGCTAATTCCTCATAAGAGAAACATCTGTCTCACTGGTATTCAAAAATTAAATTCATGTCCATCCTTAAAACTTGCACTTATTTGGTAATGTGGCAACCTTAATGGAAAATAGGATTTATATGTCTGGCAATTCCGCTACAAAGTTAATGATAGTAAATGGGGGATAGAAAGCAGGGTGGGAAAGCTGAAACTGAAGAGGCAGCATCTGGCAAGTTTTAAGAAGAATAGTATAAAAGGTGGCCTCCAAAACCATCTGCCAATGTGTCCAGGTGATGGATTTTTAAGCATAAATAGATTTTATTTTTTTACACTATAGACTATAATACATGTGAGAGCAACACAGCAGGTACAAAAAATAGAGACCACTGAGACACATGGCACTTGCAGTCACCAACATTCCCATCTTGGCTCACTTACTTTTGTGCAAAAAGGCTGAAGGCGCCACCAGGTGATTGAGAGCACACATCTTGCAGAGGCCATGCTGGATGCAATCCATTTTCACTGGGTAATCTCAGGATGCCCTGATGGAAAAGAATGCCCTGAAGTATGACAGAATCATAGAATGGTTTGGAAGGGACCTTAAAGATCTTCTTGATCCAACCTCCCCGCCATGGACAGGGACATCTTCCACTTGCTCAGAGCCCCATCTAACCCCGAGCACTTCCAGGGATGGGGCAGCCTTGTGCCAGCTTCTCTGGGCAACCTGTGCCAGGCCCTCACCACCCTCATAGGAAAGAATTTCTTGCTAATATCTAATCTAAACCTAATCTGGCAGAAAGTAGCTCAGAGAGAAAGTTGCATAGAGAATGTGACATCCACAGCTCCATGAAGGAAATTGCTCCCTGGATTTCTCCTACAACTACTTCAGGTAAAATTTAGCACCCAAATCAGTTTTTCTGAGGTCTTTGTTAAGGACAGATGAAAGGCCAAAGCCCGCAAAGCAGGATATTGGTGTTCCCACCCACCTGATGACCTTGAACTTCTTCACTCTCTCAGTTTCAGAGAAATGCATTTTTGTGTTCCAGTTCAGAAAGGTTTTAACGGCACCTCATTCCAGTAAGTGAACAGGGTAGGTGAACAAGGGTCTCAAGTTACGGGTAAAGGTTCTTTTACAGGTAAATTACAGCAAAAGGTAATTGCCAAGTGTTTCAGAAAACAAAAAGAAAGCTTTCTATTTTGAAGTAATGCACAAAACTTGACTTCAGCCTTTCATCATGTGGGGAAGAGCAGAACAAATTCCCATTCTTGTACCACTTCCTTTGTGAGGAAAAACATAACCTCCTCTTTGATATCTATTCAATGGGAGAATCCACTGGAGGTACCAGAGGTAGAGCAAGAAATATCTACCAAGAAAATTTTTAGTAGTCACACAGATACAACTTGATCTTGGAGTGTGATCTTAATTGAGTGTGAACACACAAGTGGTGCTTCAGCAGAGATTTGTTGCATTTTTGGCATCTGGCAAGATTCAGAGAGGAAAGGCAGGAAAATATACTCAAAGTACTACAGTCAATTCTGATAACCCAGGTTATTCACACTTCCCTCCTCCATCAGTATGAACCATGAGTGTCACTTTTGTGACACCAGCTCCATGCATCCACTGTATTTCTGCTGACTTGTATGCCTTGGCCATGGAGCGACAGCATAAAACACCTCAGGAAAGACTAAAACATAAAAATAAAAGAGCAGAATAGCAAGACTGCAAGCTCCCAGCCCTTCAGCCTGCTCTGGTGATATTCTAGGACACCTGAGCTACTCCAAAGCCTCCCCACATGCACCTTTTCCTTCCTTGATCAAAGCAGGGCCCCTGGTGCTGAGTTTATGCTCCAAATTCACAGTTCCTTCAGCTTCCCCTTGACTGCTAAGACAATGCAGCAGAGTTCAGCAGCAGGGTTGTGGTTGTGTCCTGGGCTGGGCTGCTGAGGAGCCAAAAGGTGCCAGTACCCCTCACAGCAGCTCTTCCAGTGAATGCCCAACCTGCACTCAGTCAAGAAACTCAAGACAACTCCATAACCACTACAGGAGCTGGTTATTCAAAGATCAGTCTTGACTGAAGCAAGACATGCCCTTCCCACTGCATTCCTGTGGCTCTCTAATGACTCTGTCACTTTAGTTAACCGGGGCTGCTTCTCCCAGCCAAAACAGTACCACATCCAAAGAGGCTCCTCTTGACTATCGGAGTGTTAACTTTTCCCCTTCTCGAAGATAAGCTGAAGCAGGAAAACAGATTGTGGCTTCTGCATCCCCTGCTCCCCCCACACAATGGGGAATGTCATTACAGCCCCGCCGTGCCCCCGAGGGAGGAATAAAAAACCTCTTTCTACTCTCTCTTACAGAGTAGGACATCATTATTCCGTGAAACATAATAGCTCAACACTTACACCTGAAACACAATCCACTCCCTTCTCTCTTTATTCTCACCGGAGCTACCACAGCTCCCTTGTTCCATTATGTAAAATATTACTTTCCCTGTCTGAGAGCAGGAGGGAAGACATCAGCTGTTATCTTTCAGTCGATAAAGATCTTTATTCACACCTGATGGATTGCAATTTAAGGAAAAAAAACCCCGAGTCCTCCCTTGGGCTCTGTGAATGGCAGTGCAATAACATTGTGTTTAATAGCTCCCAGTCCAGATAAGGCTGTTCCTTCTGACAGTAGGAAACGGGGTTTGATAGTCACTGAGATGTTTTGATCATCTGTCAGAGAAACATTATATCTACATTTTGCTGCAGTAGAAATATGTTATTAGCATCTGCACCACGTTCCTTGCCCGCCTGAAGAGCTGGCACCGTGCACAAGAACAGGCTTTAGGCATAAATTCATATTAAAACAATGAAAGGCTATGGACCTTGAAAGCCCTTTGTATCTGACTGTGATTTCCAAAAGCGCATTTTCCACTTCTTCATCTAAAATTTCTGAAAAATCTTTTGCACCTCAGACACTCCGTAGTGCCTCCTAATTTCCCCTCATGTCATCAGAAGTTAAAAGCATTTGTTTGGGAGGGTCTCTGGAGCTCTTTTTTGATTCTTACCCCCAAATTTACCACCTTACTTGAAGAAAAATCAGAGCACCTCTGGTAAAAGTTCATTAAATAAAACTCTATTTTAGATCTATCAATATTTCAGGTGTTATAACTTTTGTGAGTTTACGAGTTAATATTGTGAGCTGTAATAATTTTCATTTTATCTAAAATGTGGTGATAGGCAATTTAAGGCTCCATCCTACTCAGCCTTGGTCTCACTGCTTATCTCCCTGCTTCTCAACACAAAAGTGTTCCCAGGTTCTGAGATGCTGTAGGATACTGACAGATATTCTGATGCAGGCTGCAGCAGCCAGGGCAGTGCTGCTCCACTGTCCATCCCTGAGATGAGCTCTGAAAGCAAACTATGATGATCTGCCCAAAGCCACAAGGGTGGAAGAGACCAATTCTTCAGCTGAGAGCTGAGCTTTGCTTGCCTTGCCCACCAAGATATAGTTGTGGATATAACTATGCACACGCATGTGCAAGTCAGCACAAACACGTGTGCTCACAGGTATCTCCCCCTGCTCTGAGGGTGCTGTCTCACACAGAGATGAACCATTGCACAATAAATTAATCCTGATAATGGACTGCAGCTGCCTCAGAAACCCCAGCCAGTTCTGCTCAGTGCTCCACTACCCACGAGAGGGAGCTGACAATCCTCCAGCTGAGTCTGACAGCCACAAAGCTGCTAACACTGGGTCTGGCATTCTTTTCCCCCCTTTTTAGAAATATCTGAAACGTGTTTGTCATAAACTGGGGAAGAATAGATAATGTGAGGCAGGTGAAAAGAAATCAATAATAAAAAAAACACCTTATGCCTGAGTTGTTCCACATGGACTGGAGATTGACAGTAAGCTTCCTGGAAGAAAAAGCAACCTTTTTAAGAAAATGATTGTGGGTTTTTGCTGCATTGTTTGAGTTCTAAAGGGCTCCAGCTTTGTGAAATGACTCCAGAATAAAGTCTGGCACTAAGTTCAACCTGGAGTCTGTGCTGAGGGTGTCTGACAACAGTTTTATCATCATGTGGTACTTTGTGCTCGAGCCAGACCCCAAGGTGCAGCGCAGTTTGTAGCTGATGGCACATGAACTGTGCTGCTGTATGGGAGTCTCAGTAGGGACAGCCACGGGCTCTGCTCACACAGAAAAATGTGCAGCTGGTCCTCCCTGCCACCTTCTTCCTGGCAAACAAGATGCAGTATCCTGCTGCCTTTTCCTGCCAGGTTCCCTGACAATGATATTCTGCACCGTGCTCCCATCCAGGCTAAGCAGGTGATGAAGGACCAAGCAAATCCTGCCTGAAGAGCAGCTTGTGGTGACTTTTCTCCCTGGGGAAAGGCAGCTGTAGGCACAGGGTCAGGAAACTCTCCAAAGGTAGGAATCATGAGTGAAAAATTACTTTGGAAACACTGAAAAAGGCTCAAGGGACAGCAGCACTGCAGGAGTGGTGTGGATAGAAAGATAGAAGATTGAAGATTTCTGCTCTTGGAGCCTAGATCTGATTCTTTTTTTTTTTTTCTTTTTTTTTCTTTTTTTCATTTAGACAAATTCTTTGGCAAGGCTGATTGTCCCTTTCCAACTCCACAGCAGTTTGGCCACTGGGACCTGGAAAGGCTTTTGCTGCATTCCTTTCTCAAGCATAATTCTCAGAGAGACCAGGGCTCAGAGAGGTAAGCAGGAACAGCCTTCAGATCAAAAATATGCTAAATTTTAAGATGGGAAGTGTATCCAGCGCTATGTTTTTACATGAAGATACACTCTAGTTCACCACATAGCTATCAGACAGAATAAAATCAGAATACCTCAATATAAAAAAAAATAAAAATGAACAACCCATGTTTATAAGACTTGACAAGTGATAAAACACAATGAAATGTATTTCCACTGAATATGCTCCCTTGACCTGCCATGAATCATTGCAACAGGACAGGTATTGTGGCTGTGAGAGCAGCAGAGCAGGCTGCCATTAAAATTCCCCTGCAGATGAGTAACTGTGATTTAGGGCTCCCCCAGCAGCAGACCACTGTAAATAACACCTAAAACTCTCAGGAACTCCCGTGATGTCTCTCTTCAGCCTCCTACCAGAGCTGACTGAAGGCAGGAGAGGTTCCTCACTGATTCCAACAGGCTTTGGTTCAGGCCATAGAAGCAGATGCTCAGCACAGTAAATCCACTGATATTAGAGGGAGCGTTTGGGGGTAAGTCTGCTGTAAAACCTCTGAATATCAGAGCCCTCACACAGCCTGTACTTTGCAGAGAGCAGGAGACTACCTAGGAACTACTGCAAGATGTGTTTTACTTTCAAAGCCATAACTGAGCCTAATTTAAATGGTGTTTTCTGACACATTTTTTTACAATTTCTACAGCTGTATTACATTTCAGGCAAGGCAGCCCACTGGGAATCCAGTGAGAGCAGTGTGCAGAAATTAGTTCTCCTGTTCACAATCCATCAGCTGGGCACTTTCAGCTCAGGGACACTGGTCCCATCCCTTCCTTCCTCACTTACTTCAGAAACTGAATAAGTATTTGCTGCCCAGAGAAGAGAGCCCACAGGCTACGAAGATGGAAATGGTCCCCAGGAGAGTCCTCATGGTCAAACCCAGTCTACTGCAGACTGAAATATGAAATGCAATCTGAAAACTGTCTTTATCCCTGAGGCAACAAGACTTTGTTTCATGAAAAGGAATTCAATTCTCACTGTGAAAGCCAGTTATGGATGGGAGCAAATTCACACCAATGTGTTTATTCAGAGAAATCCTTGCTCCCAGTGTATTTTCCACATTCAGCCAGACATAGCAATGGGAAAGCAGAGCCAAGGCACTCTGAAATGCCTCGCAATCACAACTCTGTTGAGAGGTTTATATTAAATAAATTCTCATAAAGTTAAGGAATTCTCTGTATTTAAAATTCCTTTGCCTGTTCCCCCACTACTTAAAGATTTTTGGGCATTTCTACTCATTTTTTAATTTAAAATACCTATATCAATTTGTTTAACTAAATAATTCTCAAGGTTTTTGCTGAGTGTTGATTTTGTGCTTGCTCTTCAACTTGCCTACTGTGACTACTGAGACCTCTCCAAGGAATATCAGATTATTCCCTTTGTTTTAACCAGTACTCTAAGTCCTTACTCAAAATGGTAACTATCATGCCAAAAAGTTGACTGAACAACATTTAAACTCAGTTCCACCAGGGAAACAAGGACCAATGCTCATTAAAAAGTATTCCCAGATTTCCTGCTCTCACCTGTCCCCTAAAGCCCTTCATGCCCAGCCTTTGCTGTCAGGAATGTCAGGAATATCAAACATCCCCATTTCTCCACACCACCTGTCTCCAAGGCTGGAGCACAAGTGCTTCCAGAACAGACTTTGTAGGAGCTTTTGCTCCTTCCAAGACTGCTCCTTTGAGCTTCAACAAAAAGATTAAAACACTTGAATTTAAAGAGAGCACTCTGAAAAGGGATACCCTGTACTGGCCCATGGATCAAGCTGAAATTTTAGTAGGAAATGCGCAGCTCTCATTTTGACAAGCTCCTAGATGGTTTTCTCCAAACCCAAGCAAGGCAGTGTCCATATGGAACTTAATGAATGTTTCAGCTGGAGGGGAGCCATCTCCATTGAGCTAAGAGCAGTGGGTTCATCTTCATAGAGTAAATTTGAAAATAATCCACATCAAAACCAGAAAATTGTTCCCTCTCTGTTTACCAGCATAGTTTGTCACCACTTGCATAACAAGTTTTCAGGATGAATCATGGACAAACTATATGGTGTCTCTGAAATTTCACTTTTCCTCTAAAAAACACAATTAAATGTAATTGTTGTTTTTAAGAACAAGCCAACAGGCAGCTTTTATCCACAAAATATTCAACGAAGCACAAGGACAGACATCCAAGATTTTACCAGTTATGATAAGATTTCAAAGAATAAACAGTTGTGACTTATAATCAACATTGCAAAAATCAGAGTATATCTTCTCTTGGTTATTTCAGTAAGTGAAGCCCAAATCCCACAGTCTTCTGGAGTCATTGGAAAAGTTTGTAACTTCAAAAGCAAAAGGGTGTGAGTATTCCAAAACCATCAAGAAGACCCAGTGGCCCACTAGGTGCTCTTCCCTGGCACCAGCAATTTCAGAAATAATAACATTACAGTAAAGTTGATGTGAAGTAAAGTGGGATGAAGTGACTTCCACATCTTCCAGCCATGGACCAATGCATGGAGATAACAACACTTACCTCCAGTGCAGCTTGATAATGAGATCATAGAATCACAGAATACCTGAATTGGAAGGACCCACAAGGAAAATCAAGTCCAACCCCCTGCAGGCCAGAAGGGAAACCTAAAATCACAGTCTTTGGCAAGAAACCTCAGCACTGTGGTTTCAAAGGACATTCTGTGTTTTGAAGAGAAGTGGGCTGGCCCCTCTCCCTTTCTGTAAATGTTGGCCACGTTAGATGAGTATTTTGGTTTGGACTGTTGTGCACTTGGGAAGCAGCCCCCCATGGCTCCCTTCACCACAGGGTTCACAGAGGTTACTCAGCTCACACAGAAGTCTTCGATTCCTTTTGTGGGAGACAAAATCACACCCTCTGTTACAGCACACCCCAGGTGCTCTGCTACAGGGATGTGAGCCCCCCAAACTACACCCTGTGGACACTACTTAAACCCATGCTCCTGATGGCACCTGTCTGTGCAGGAAACCACACCACACATCAATGGAAATAACCCCCCATAACTACATCATGTATGTTTATCAGGACCTCAGCAGCAACCTCTTGGAGATACTAATCCAACCCATTTCTGCTAAATTATTGTAGAAGCTTAATTAAGGGTTTTGTCCCTTTGCTTTAGTCACATACTACTGTGGCCAGGGCTGAAGGTCTAGCTCTGTCCTTACCACTTTCTTCTGGCAGAAGTTTTACTTCAGTTTTGTTCCTGGTTCCTGTGATCCAGTTCTCAGCTCCCCACAGGTCCCTGTGCCTCAGTTTGGCCAGGAGTCTGACTTCCCTGAAGCAGCAAAAGCAGCTAATGGTCACCTGCTCTGAATCCATGTGTTACTGCATCACTGTTCACAGCTGAGCACAGCAGAGGCACAGGGTGGCCAGACTGGAATTGAATTCCAGACTGGATTTGAATGATGCAGGGGATAGATACTGGGCATGAGCTGGTTACACCCTGTGACACAAAAGGTTTCACTCTCAGCATCAGTGTTAGAAAATCTGGCTGGTGGGAGCAGCCTAGATCTGGGACAATGCAATAAGAAAGGAATTGTAAAAGCAAATTTTCCTGAGGAGGATTAGTGTAGGACTTTGGTGATGATATATGAATTAGCTTTAACAAATAACCCTCAAAGGGAATAGTTTTTGACTCTGCCCTGAACACTAAGTTGGTTTTGAGCTACAAGGGATTCCACAAAATCCCAGTCTATTTGCACTCCTTTCTGGTAGTGTAGGATCTTTTTGTCTTTTTTATGCTGACTGTACAGCTCATGCATTATCTTTGAAATTTCATAACGTGTTGTGTAACTTCTTTTTCTTTGTATCCTGGTCTAGCTTTTTTTAAAACCAGCTGTGTCTTTTCAGCCGAGGTGAGGCTTTGCAGCTAGCCTGCATTATGTAAACATGCATTGTAACATCCTGCAAAACCTGCAGTTAGTCAACAAAAGATCAAACAGACCATGGTGCTTTCATGGTAGCCATCAAAGTCACTCAAACTTTCTCAGTGAAAGCTTGCATTTTTTTTTTGTCCAATGACAAAGATAAGGCTATTTGTCTTTCTTTCAAAGTTACAAATAAATAAGGAAAAGGACAGTAGTTTAAAATGATATCTTAATCAAACCTGTTCATCTCAGAGTTTATATTTCAAGCCTTTAACTGCATTCCAGAGTGAAGTCAAATGTGAAACTCCCCCCCTTTATCTTCTGTCCTCGACTCAGGAGAAGATCTGTATCTTTAGAGAATGAAACAACTGTTTTCCTTAAAAGTCTTTCAATAGGCCTCGGTTTTGTAAAACATACCACTTCTCTGACAGGTGCTTTGATTTCAGAGAATTAAAGTAATTGCCACAAAAGGGCTGACAAACCCCACAGCTGCTGGAGTAAAAGGAGAAGGAGATGTATGGATGTACACAGCATGTCTGGGCAGGAGAAAAGGTGGACACTGAGGGAGGGGGGCCTGGTATTGACTTCTTTAATTTACTGTCTATTTTCCCATTCAATCCATTTTGGTCCTAAGATGATATCAAGGTATTATTTGCTTTCTCCTTTTTCTTAAATCAGTTTTATCAACTAGACCAGTTGTGGGTGTTCAGAAAAGGACACAAAGCACAGTCAGAGCTGTAGCAAACAAGATGTGCAGAAATATGATTTATTTAGTCTTCACACAAGAGGACTGAAATAGAGCAGTAGAGACTTACAAAGCAGCTGCAGATGAGAGAAAGACAAACAGCTCTTCATGTGTGCTGATGATAGGACAAGGAATAATTGGTTTCAACACCACTAAGAGAACTTCAGGTTGGCTACCCTGGGAGACTTCTGATGTGATTAATTTTGTGCTGGGAAATTTGTGAAACCCCCACCACAGGAGGGTCTCATAAACAGCTGAGGCAGGAATGATTTAAGTGTCTGAGAACAACTGATCCTGCCTTAGAGGAACTGAAGGGTGGTTAAAACACTTCTGTGAAATATCTTCCAACATTGTCTCCAAATATCACATTTTATTTTCTTGAATGCCTTGGATTAAGACAGGACTCATGGCTCGGAATTGATTCAAAGTTTGGGGCTGCTCCCACCTTAGCCAAGACTTTGGGTTACACTGCTTTCTCCATTTCTCACCCAACTTCCCAGCTTGGGCAGAGTGGGGTAAAAAACAAAATCCAAGGTACCAGCAGTAGGACCACAACCCTCACAGGCAGCCAAGCCCTTGCTGTTGATATCACAGCCTTGCAGAGCTTTAATCCCCACAGTGTTTAACCTGAATCCTGACCCCCTCACTTTCCTGCTCATGTTGCACCTCCTCAGGGTCAAGAACTGAGTGTGCAACAGTGAACCTGTTTTGGATGCCTGGCTCAGCACTGATCATGGACAGAGCTGTTGAACTGGAGAGCAAGGCCAAAGCTTGAGGTGAAGGAGAGAGAAGCTGCCCTGTGCTGTTAGAGCTGCTCCTCTGCCCTTCTGCTCACCCAAGTACCCAAGCCCAGAGCAGAAAGGACAAGCTGCCTCTCACCTGTCTCGCATCCCCTTGCAGGTAAGAAAATGTTCTTTTCTTTTTTTTTTTCTTAAAACTGGGTCATTATTTACATGCAAGCAGATAATGCATATTTTTGGGAATTCGATAGGAAGACTTTTTCCTCCCCCCTGCAAGTCCAGTCCCTGTAATTGTGAGTACATCTAACAAAAGAGAATGGCAGGCAGAGAGAATGTTTCCACTACTCAAGTAGCAGTCAGGAAAAAGTTGATAAAATATTTTGATCCCTATAAAATCATCTGAAAAAAAGCATTTCAATGATATAAGGGGCCTTTCATTCTCTTCCTGTTTTACACCTTAGAATATATTTTTAACCAGTTTTTCTTCTGAGTTCATATTTAAGTTACTTGATGCTCTGTAGAAAGATTCTAAACCTCGGCCAGTCCTCTTTCTGGATGTGAAGGTGCCAGGAAATCACACAACAAACTCAAGTGCCAGCCTGCTGAAGAGGGAGAAGGAAATAATAATTGTCTATGCGTATAATTGTGGGTTCTGTGTGTAAATCCTGAATTCTCCCATAAATCCTATTGTAGGTGATTTTGGATTCCTATATTTCAGTTTCAAAATCATGTCATGGGCTCCCACTCATGCCTCTTCTTTCCTGACAGTGTTAATCAGAGTGGGAATGTGCAGAACCCTCACTTACAGATACATTTTCTTTCCAACCATCCTGCAGAAAATATTCTTGAATAGAAATTAAATATATGAAGTACTCAATGTAAACATCTAGGAAGGCCAGACACAGGCCATACAGAGGTACCAGTCAGTCTGAAGCTGAAACCACATTCCACAGCACAGTCTTGGCTCCATGTCCTTGCACAGGTGGAAGGTTGGCTGTGAGCCTGCAGGAATTGCAAGGGCTGTACCTTCCAAGGACTTTCTTAAGAACTGTTTACAGTTATAGTTTTCTCTTTTTCTCTGATCTCCAGGATCTTAACTCCTTTTAACACAGAAACTACTCAGTTACCAAATGGCCTTTTCAGTTCTTTCCCTGTCTTTGCTGTATGTATTTGGACTGCCACCATTCCCTTCCAAATTCATTATCATCCTCTCCTTCCACTTCTTTCTTCATGGACCAGATTGCTGCTGTCTTTGCCTTCTTATGTCTCTTTTTCCTGTTTCTTCTGTGTCTAAAGCATCCTGCCAGTTCCTCTGTTTACATCTCTCTTCGTTCAAGTCCCCTTGAACATATAATTCTTTTCAAAATGCCCACAAAGAGGAATAATGGGCCAAAAGAACACCACGAAGTCATTCACCTCTTTGATGCTGTTGTGCACCCTGTCTCCTCTGTGTTCAGCCCCATGGAGTGGGGCTGCCTTTCCCCTCTCTCAGTCGTGCCCAGCACCAAGAAACTTCCTAAATAATTAGGGGATGCAATTTGGCTTGGAGAATGAGTCACTGACCTTGCTCCATCCTCAGCCCTCCCATTAAGCTGCTTCATGACCTTGAATAATCTTTTTAACCTCATCTGTCCCAATCTGTCTCATCCTGTGACTTTTTTCAACAAAATGTGTAAGCTCCTGGGATCTTGTTATGTGCTGCTAAACAAAAGGGACCCATTTTCCCATTGACAGACCCAGCTGGGATTTATCCCTGTAGCCACAGACATCTACACAGTCACTATTTACACCTGAGCTACTCATTTCAGTTTCCTAGAGAGTCAGAGGGGAACAAGGCAGGTTTAGGTTAAGTTTCACCTAAGCAAGTGTAGGCTTTATATTTGGGATGAAATTAATCACTTCATCAGAATGCTTGTATGTTGAAAATAATTCCCCAGATAGTAATCAATTGCAATTCTTTGATGAATTTAGATGAAATATCGAAGTTATTTTTTGCCAACTAAACTGCATTTCTTTTAATAAATAAATTATTCCACACAAAAAAATTTACCCAGACCTTTTAGGAAACACTAAATACTTAAAAGGTGATTTTTCTAAGTCTTTCCAGTAGTTTCTTTGTAAATGGATTCTTGAACTTTTGCTGTACAAGGAGGTTTTACCACATTTCATGCTCCCAAAGTGCTGTAACTGTGCAGAAGGTGTGAAGACAGACAGGTACCAGTGGATCAGCACCAGAATCATCTCAGAGCTCCCAATCTGGTTTTGTGAAAGCAGAAAGCAAGAGCTCCTCACCATCTCTGGAACCAGATCAGTACCTAAACCCAGATGTAACACCACAAAAATTCAGAAAAAAAAGAGACACTTTTCCTGCCTCAAATGAGAACTTCTGTGAAATGGCATCTGCTGAAGAGCTCATGGGAAGGAATATCCCATTTTCCTACCCAAGGAAGAAGCTTGGGGAACAAGAGACCTTTTGCAAGGCAAAAGATGGAGAGGTCAGGTCACACATCAAATATGCAGAAACGGAAGAGCAGGAACATTTCACCAATCACTGCTAATCAACATCACCTCATCCAGCCAAAATGGCAGTGGCATTGGGAGTGTCTTTGAAAAAGACTAAATAACAGAATTAACTTTAAAAAAAGGAAAATGTAAGAGTTTTGCCAAAACCTATTATATGCACTTTACAAAGGGGTGTCTGTGAGCAATAAGGAGGGAAACAATAATAAACTGAAGGAATGGCTCTCATAGGATAATAAATGAATTGCAAATAGCACACATGTCAGCCACACTAATTCTAAAAGAAAACAGTTCCAAAACCAGAAATTAAATGTGACTGGGACAAATAGCTTCTTCATCCTAAGAAAATGAGAGACACTTCCCTGAATAAAGAATCAATCTATAAAAAACTGAAACATTTGTATTTTGGATGCTATTTTTTGNTTTAACCATTCCAAAACTCAAAGTGCCTAGAAAGATTACTACACAGAGTAAGAGGCCTGCAATACTCGGTGAAAGAGAACTTCTAAAACCCACCTGAAACTGGATGAGGAACAACTCAGAGAATGTATATGGACCTAGAAGAAAGCCTTCCATAAGGAAGAAAATTCAGGCAATTAATTTAGTTATAAGTCACATTTATTGGAAATGCCTGGGCCAGCTGTATGAGGCTGGAGAAGTCATCAGGGACAATGGAAAGTGGAGATGGACTCAGATCCTGTAAAGGAGACAGGAGTTAGAACCTCCCTGTGAAGCTCCTCCTCCCAGAAGGAAAGATTGGTAAAATGTGGAGGCTTAATTATTTCAGATAGTGAGAGTTTGATACTCCAGAGGAACACTGCAGTGGCTTGTAATTCTGTAATTCTGAAAACTGGATCAGCTTATTTTGAAGCCAAGGAATCCACCTCTGTCTACAGCAGCTGGAAATGTAAAGAAGAAGAGATAATAGCTAATAGCTGGACAGAAAGCTGTATTTTGTATCCTTCTAATGCCTCTTGAGCCATTCTGTTCAAGGAAGAAAGAACACTGAGACATCACAGAAAATTAATAGAAAAACGTTATTTTCTTTCTTGAAGGACGCATCTGATGTTTAGAGCTACCTTTCTGTGCCAGTAACATTGTGCAGGCTTATAGAAAATCAAAGTGATGTTTAGGTGTTTAGAAACAGCCCAGGAGCAGCCATAGATGAATCCACGCTGATATTCCCATCTTATTTGAGGTAGAGCAGGGACAACCTGCATCTTCAGAGACACTCTGACATGTCCTCGAAGAGACTCAGCAGCAGTCTTGGAATCACTTTGATTATGCCAAAGAGTTTTAGAACTAAATAGGGCTAAAAAATTAAAATATTCCATAGAAATTATTCTACAAAGGAACACAATGTCATAGAGAGTCAAAACTTTCCTGTGGAAAACCTGAACACCCTGCTTTGAGGGTGTAATTTTGTACTGAACTTCCCTGAAAAATTTAACCACTGGTTCAAACATGAACAGTTTGCACTAAACGGGTGAGTAAAAAATGTTCGGCTTCTACCAGGGCTTTGTCTGGCTTCTGTAAAATCAATGCTTATTTCTTTCCTTTAGGGTAAAGAGCAGTTCTGATGGTAGTCAGTAAAGGAGAGAGATGCTTGAGAAACAGAAGTTAGAGAGTGGCTTTGTAGTGAAGATCCATTTAGACAATTTGGTATCTATTACAAGCTGAAATCAGGCAGTGTCTGCATGCAAATGTGGAGAGGGAGTGAAAGGGAACCTTGCACAGGGAGAGGGTCCTTTTCCTTCATTATCATTTGCAAAGTAAGTGAGTGACATAAGGATGGGATCTGATGACTGGAAGCACACTGGACATGTGTGTCACAGAGCTCCAGGGCTCTGTGCTAGCACCATGTGCCACTATCATGTTCAGGTGCTCTCTTCATCCAGCTGACTTTGGGGTTTTATTACCATTGAGGAAGGGGTCTGGAATCTCACATGGGTAGGATGTGGCTGTCTGCTGCTGCACACAAGGAAAACCTTTGTCCCTTCTCTCCTTGTCCCTTGGGAAAAACAGCTGCACTTAGGGGAAGGTAATAAGATCCTCTGAGATGCCACACTCTCTCTGCCTGGGAAATGGGAAAGAGAGTGAGACAGAAAATGACAGTGCATGCCCCAAAATTCTCACTGTTTAGGAGGCATTTGGACAATTGTCTTAATAACATGCTTAAATTTTTTGGTCAGCTCTGAATAGGTCAAGAAGTTGTACTAGATGGTCATTGTAGGTCCCTTCCAAGAAAAATATTCCATTCCACTCTGTTCTGTGATCAGGGATAGAGGGTGTGTTCCAAGGACAGGGGTTAGCTGTCTTTGCTTTCAGCTCATGTCAGGAAAACAAGCCACAAATTGCTCACCAAACATGACAGAAGTGATTACCACAACATCTGTACAAAACAATTCCTGCCACACTCCATGACCAGTGTGTGTGTGAGGAGGGATGGGAACAAGGGAGGAAGGTCTTGCACCAGGGCTGGTGATATTGAGCAGTTTCCAGATGGCTTTGGCACAGTATATTTTATCTATCCCATGAAGAAAGTGGATTTGTCATTCCAGCCATTCAGAGAGGGTTTCTTTTCACTCTCCTGGAAGCGTTTGTCTTCACCTGGCAGTTTTCTTACTGTTACCCATGAAATAAAGATTTTTATCAATTCCAGTGGAATAGCCAGAACTTCTTTGTTGTCAGTTCTGTTGAAACAGGAGGCCAAGTCATGACTGGAAGAGCTGTGCAAGTTGACATGAAAAATAATTTGCTGAGTTCTGTCATTTAGATAAGGAAAAAGAACCAGGTTCAACTCTGGGGGAAAAGTGTGTCTTAAACAAGAGTCTGCAATTTTGCAAGACCCAAGGCAGCGGAGGGGTACAGGTGGGAAAATAATTCCAAAGTAAGGATTGTGGAAATAGCATCTAAAAGATAAAGCAGAGATGACAAGTGGCTAAAAAACTTTTATAATATTTTGCGCAGAAAGGAAGGGACAGAAGATCCACACTACAAGGCCAAGTGCTCAAAATCTTCCCACTGCTCTCACCTAACCCTTTTATGCACAGAAAAAAAAGAAGAGAGATCTTGGGTACAGGTTTAAAATAAGCATTCATTTGCTTGAAATGATGCAAAGAGATATTTTCCCCATAGCAAAACTTTCTTTTGCATTTTTTGAGCCAGAACAAGATGGCTCAGAAGAACAATGGGCAGCTTTGTAATGTATGGCTGCAGAAAGAAGTCAGCAGGGACCATAACCTGAATGTCCTCTGACCTGATATTGATTCCTTGTAGGCCAGCAGTGGATTTGGAACGTTCTGTAAGTGTTGTGTGCCATACCCTGATTACAATACTCACATATGAGAAATATTGTTACAGTGCAGCAGCCCCTGCCTTGGCATCCTCATGGAGCACACGGGACAATGCACTTCCCACGAGCCTTTCATCGTGCCAGGCAAACATTTTCAGCAGAGAAAAGACAAAAAAGGGAGAGGAAGGAGGGAATGGGGAGTGATGACACAGTGAGTACAGAAATGCAGCGGCTGCACTGAGGGATTAGCAGAGCTGTGCACCCCATTTCTGCAACACATGGTAGGGTTTGGTCACTTGAAAGACAAGAAGAATCAGCACAGGGACCTCCTCCCATGTTTCTGACCCCATTGACACCATCACTGCTGGACCATGGCAGCAGCAGATGAACAAGATATTACACACGTCACTGCAGTAGAGAGAAGAGTTCAAACTAAGCTGCTAAAAAGCATTTTAATTTCTTTTTCTTAATTTTTACATCTCAAAATATTCCTTGAAGGCAATTCCTCAGCAGGAGCTGAATGGAAACAGGCTGGTTACAGTTTAATAGACTGGTCCCAGAGAGCTTTACATAAAATAGTTACACTATTATAAATGAGAAATATTGTAAGAATAGTTAAAATGGGAATTTGCACGAAGTATGGTGCCTTTTATTTGCATATGACCTCAATGATTATGTGTAAGATTTGGCTGTCCTCAGAGTAAGTGCCACATTCTGGTTAGAGAAATATGATGCCTTTGTTTTGGCAGAAAATAAATCTCTTAAGGTAATCAAAAATTCATGTAGCGTATTCTAAAAATATCCTCCCCAAAACTGTCTGTGCCAGACAAAACAGGAGAAAATATTCGCCTTTGACAGGGATATTGATCTATAAAATGTTTCTTTTCTTCTCCCTTCTTTGCCCTCTTGATTCTCTTCCAAGCTCCCCTCTTCTGGTGCTTTCAGAGGAACAACGGCTTCTGGGAAGAATCATCTTGAAACACAACTTTGTCAGCTGTGCCCCGAATTTTATTTCCACTCAGGAGGCCGTTTGCACCGTTCTGGCAATTTAGAGAGGAATTACACCCATTTCTAGCTCTTTAGACTTCTCCCAGCATGTATAAGGCCCTTTGTAAGAACAAGTATTCACATTATTGCAAGGTTGCTTTGGATGCCCTCTCCCCTACATAGACGTAAATGGAAGTGGATCTGGAAAAAATCTTCCACTTCCTGTGAAAGTCAAAAAAAACAACTCATAAAGAGAAATACTGCTCAAGGCAGGGATTTCTCTGAATAAACTAAGTGTCTAGGTGTTCAGGAGGTGGATTTCCTATTCAGTGGTGCACACTAGTGGCTTTATAATGTGGCGGTGATGCAAAACACCTCTGCTAGCTTAAAAATATAAGGTTTAGGATCACTGGAACAGCAGTGCAGAGCAGCTGGACTAGTCCACCGTGCTTGTCCCTTGCTGTACCAGTGGTGGGAGCTAATTTAGACCAGCTGTGGCTTCCTTGAGTTGGTCACTGCTTGCCTCTCCATTTTAAGATGAGGTGAGGAGAAATTGCACTGTTGTAACTCCCCAAAACGTGATTTTGTTTATTCCCCACTCTTCTTCAAAGGCAAAACAGTATCAAAAAATTATGCAAGATTCTGATTGATATACTTACAAAACAGGGGGGTTTGGGGGTGGAGTAAAGCTGCTTTTTGTTCAGCAGGAAACAGCAAGTCACGGGAGGGATGGCATTTCCAAACAACAAATGTCCCACCTGTCTCTTTGACCTTGCACCCTGTCACACCACAAGAGTGATGGATTAAAGCTTTTATACAGTTGACTGCTGTTTCTGAGTCTCATTTTTCCACCGAGGGCTCTATTTCCCCATTAGCAAATGTTTTTATTTCGGGCAGCCTACAATGCCTTGTTTGTGTTTGTTTGGCAAGCCCTGGGTTAGCCTGGTCAAAGGAAGGAGGAGACACAGCCCATCCCTTACGTGGCTGTCTTTTAACAGCTCTGAAAGGCCACTGCCAGGCAGCAGCCCCTGCTGCTCCCACGCTGCACTCCAGGCATTACTGAGATAAACCAATATCACCTATTGAGCATTAGCTGACATACGGCTTTTGAGGGACAAAATCAGATAAGAAAGGGTTTAAATATTGAATCTACTTGCACAGGCTTTAACTTCTCTGTTTGCAAGGAGGAAGAACACAGAGGCTTATTCTGAAGTCAATCATTTCAAAATGAAGTCAATAAAACCAGTGTAAAAGAGCAGCTGGTAAGTACAACCATGTGTCAAATGAGCCATTGTATTTTCTAGGAATGGGGATGTAAGAAAGTCTGGTTATGGGACCACTCTTTTTCCTGGAATACTATACGTCTAAAATAGCAGCTTAACAAAACACCACTAAGATCAAGGGACATTTGCTGTTAAAGCCTAAAGGAATCACAGGCTTCCTTAACTGGGGAACTTTTAAGGCCTGAAGGAGCACTGAAAATGGTCTTTCAGCTTCTCTTTGTCTCCTTTCTGATCTATTTTTTATTTGCAGTTATTGGAAGAAATAAATCCTTCTTTCTACTAATTCTCAATTCATACTTTCACAAGGAATAGGCTTAACAGTTGTTCAAGACCCACGGCAAACTGGCATTCAGAACTCTGGAAATAGACATCCATATTTTTGTGCACATGTAAGTACAAAGAAGGTAGCAAGGATTTCAGCCTTAACATTCAAAGGAGACCTTCAGGTGCTCAAATTTTGTGGCAGGGCTTATTGTTTCCAGTGACCTTTGAGAAGTGTTACCATGTTCCTGGTCCTTCTTTCCATGCAGCCCTCAGAGATGGCAGGTCAGCTCCCAAAAACTTTCACAGATTTTGGAGCCAAAAGTAAGGAATTCTTCTCTCACCTATGATCTCTTACAACACTTCAAATTGTTCTCTGTGGCTTTTATCCAGAGCATAACTTTCAAGTTATGCAATGAAAAGATGAGCAGATCATCTCCCCCCTGCAACCTGTCACCTTCTCATGGCAAGACCAAGCCTGGGACCTGAGGCCAGGGCTTCACACAGCCCCTGCCATGCCAGCTAGCTGGGGTCACATCACTCAGAGCTGCACGGCTGCTGGAGGCAGCTTTTGGCTTTTGAGGAGCAAAACCAACTCTTCAACCTCCTTGGAACCTGGAAGCAGCTGACTGCACCTACACCAGAGTTCACTGCAGCATCTGAAGCCAGCTGGGTTCCTGCTTTTCCTCCTCAGGGAGAAAATACTGCAAATCCCTCATGTGGAGAAAAGGGCAAGACACTGTGGCTGCTGCTGAAAATCAGTCATGGAAAAAGAGCTGGGAATTCATGGGTAGTAAGAGGGATTATACACTGTCCCATCAAAATGTTTTCCTCTCTTGGGGAAAACACCCTGCATGGCACAGCTTTGTGCAGCTCACATCCAGTAAGCCAGTTAATTTGCTTTGAGAGAGTGAAAAGAAATAATATCCCTCCTGAGAGGAGCAGGAGGTCTTTCCTGTAGACACCTGAGTTTTGTATTAAAGTGCATGTCCAAGTCAAATAATTTTCAACTTCCTTTGCAAAAGCAGGAAGGAGTCAGATGGAAGAACCACTCATTGCATGGAAATAACAAGATTTACACAGCTTGGTTGAGTTCCTTGCTCCATTCCTTCTCCTTCCAGATCCTCCTGAAAAGAGCTAAAGCAATAATCTCTTGAGAATTCCTGTTACTGACAGTTCATTGCACTACTTTGAATGGGATTCTTGTTTTCACTTTAAAACTGGAGATGGTTTTGCCACTCCTGAAGGATTTTGTATTTGTTATAGAAACATAGTGTGGTGAGAACGTGTCATTTCAGTAGCAAACTGCCTTTCACCAGCACTACTTGTCCCTTTCATATTACAGTTAGAATCAGTCTCTGATTTTAAACGATAGGAACATTTCACAGAGTGCTTAGAAGTTCTCTCATGCTGAGCTGCTCTTGACTTCTGGCTTAGAAGATGGATCACACAGTGTAATGCACTTTACAATTATATCTCACAGACTGATCCTCATGTCTTCAGGACTAGAGTTAATAAATCAGTGGAAAAGATCCTCATTACATGTTTAGTTAATTTCTACTTTTATTACTGGGACAATATTTTTCTGTTAATTTACAGATGTTCAAAATATTCAAAACTAGTCTTTCAGAGATTTACCAAAGTAACAAGTTACAAGCAGTAATTGTAAAATAGCCCTTCTTTTTCAGTATTTTGTAGTAGAATTTGGTGTGTTCGTGTAAGGTTTTGTGCAAGTGCACATAGAAGCAAATACTGTTGCATTATTTGCCTTTGAATGGAAATTTCCCATGAATATAAATTAAACTACTCCATTAATACAAATTAAACTACTATGTGAATACTCCTCTAATCACATAATTGAATACAGTAAAAGCACAATTATGCCACTGTGTTTCTTACATATTTCGGCAAATTAGTAGGATCTGGTTATCAAGTTTATGATGTTCTGCTCCCATAATAAATAATATGTGAACCCATTAAAACTATTTTTCTCACATATCATTAACTACAATAGACCAGCACGTGTGCAAACAAAATCTCCTTCCTAAAGCCAGACACTCTACATCAAACTTCAGGATTTTCTATGTGGCCTGTTTGTAATATTCTTGGAACCCGGGGAGTGAAAATGATTGCTATAGATTTGAGACACAATATATAAAATATATAAAAT
>VZTB01005582.1:1824769-1870783 GCA_013397245.1 Thryothorus ludovicianus | reverse complement strand
GTCCTGCCAGAAAGACCTCGGCAGGACAGAGAAAGAATGTTTTAGACAAGCTTGAATAAATGACCTTGAGAATGAGACCTGAAGAGTTTCTGCTCGTCTCTTTCATCTCTAGCTGGGGAAAAAGGACTTTACATTGCCAGGGAAAATTAACAGCAGAAAAACCCAGAAAATCTGACATCCAGCCATCCACAAGTCTGTATAATCTGATCTTTAGGAGTCCCAAGGAGATTTTAGAATGCTACCTATTTCTCCACTCTAGTATCATCATCATTAGAAAATTTCACATCTGCTAAAAGATCTACCCTGGGCTAGTTAATCTGTCAAAGAGAACATTTTATCAGCTGGGTACGGTTTGTTCCTATAAAATGTGAGTTCAACCTTGCTTATCTCTTTATTGTCTTGAAGGTACTAAAATTTCATTATTCCTCCGCTCTAATATCATCATCATTAGAAAATTTCACACATACTTTGGATCTACCCTGGGCTGGTTACTCTGTCAAAAGAGAACATTTTATCAGTTGAGTACAATTTGTTTTTATAAAATGTCTGTTCAACCTTATCTCTTTATTGTCTTAAAGGTGCTAAAATTTACGTAGATGTGTTAGTCTCATATTCCATTGGTTCTTTTTCTCTTTCAGTTAAAAAGAAAGTAAATCCTTTCATAAAAAGCAAGACTGAGTCCAGGTTCTGAAAAGAGTTGGAGGTTGCTTCTCTGAGTCCAGGATGTATTTCATCAAGTCCTGCCAACCAAGCAGCCTTTACCTGCAGTTTATTAGCAGAAACTTTATATACACATTTTTGTAAGGATATATAGGATAGAGAAAGAGGAGGTTAAATAATATTCAGAAAATCTAGCATGTTTTTTGACCATTCTCTACCCTGAGGGTTGGTGTTTCAGCAATGAAGAAATGTAAGTTTCAGGCAGAAAAACAATATCAAGCCAAATGTTGCCTGAAACTACTTGTGCATAAGTATAACAAAAGGAAGGATAGAAAAAGAAAGATACAGGAAATAATGAAGGTTAAACTAAATCATTCCAACATGACTTGCTTCACAAAGTGAACAAGAGAAGATGCAAGAGGTACCTTTAACATGTAGTAGTATATTGTAGTGGTTTTGGCTAGAAAAGAGTTTCTTCATAGTAGCTTATATGGGTCTATGTTGTGGATTTGTGCTCAAAGCAATGCTGATAACACAAAGATGTTTTCTTCATCCAGTTCAGGTAAGCCTGTGTGAGAGTGAAGCGCTGCCATACTCCTAAACACAGGTTCAGGGTGATGGAAATGCCTGGATAAGCTCAGCACGGCTCAGCTGCCTTAGGAGAGAATGTCTGAGGGTCTTCGCACATCTTTGATGCTGATTTCAAGTAGAATCCAAGAAGCTGTACCCAGGAAGGTAATGCTCCTGTGCCAGCTGCTGGGCAGATTTGTCCTCACTGCCCTGCTGGGATATCAGATGCTTCTGTATCCCAGTGTCACCAAGCAGTAGCCTAAAGTACACTGTAAGACCATGTGAGGGATCAAGATTTACTGCTTCTGCAGGCTTAAGGAATCTATTTCCAAGATTTTTTCCCCCTTTAATGCCCTTATAAATATGGCAATATTTAGACATTAATTCAGCATGGGTTTAAACATAGGTTAAAATCAATAAACCTTCTCTACCTGTTTGTTCTAGAGTGATATTTCCATGGCTCACTGGAGGTATTACTGTAACCATTTCTTGCTGCAGCAGCCTCTACAGTGACTTGCTTCTTTTTGCATTTAGAACTGAATTTAGAGTAACTACGCTGTAGCTCAGTGCCAGATTGCCCGTACCTGTGGTTGAAATGTAGTTACTCTGCTTCACTCTAAAATTACATCTATCGCTCCAGTGGAAGCTGAGAGACCTTGAAAACCCAGAAAGGCACCAAGGCAGAAAGGGAGGTTTGGGGTTATGAGCTGTGCACTCTCCCTTGCCTCCACAAATGCCATGTACAGTGCTTTTGGGGGAGGTCATGTATCAGAGCTCCATTGCAAACTTTTGCTTTGTGATTGCTTCTCCAACCTGATTTATGCTGTTAAACTGTGATCTGACTTCACTAAGAGGAGAGCTAGTAGGTTTACTTGGAAAAAACCTACTGTGAGGCAGACTATGAGGGCAGACTCACCTTGTCCATCTTCACTGGTAATTGCCCAATTTCCCCTCTTCCTCCAGTTCCTTTTCCTGCTGTTCCTCAGTCAAGCTACACATTAGCACCTCTGCTGCAAGGCACAGAACAGTCATGCAATGCACAGCAGAGATGTCAGGGTGCTGGACGGGGGACCTGGACCTCCCTGTGGGCACCCATGGTCCCTTAGACCACCCCAGCTTCTCTGACTGAGCTGATCTAGAAGCCCACTTTCAACTCAGCAAAAATGGCCTCAGAATTCACAAACTAACTAAAAAAGCAAAGCAGAGCTCTCTCCCACTGTCTGTCCATGCTGCAGACAACACAGTCCAGGAGCAGGAATGCAGAGGAGTCAGTGCAGTCTCTGAAAACAAACTGCATGCTTCTTCTTCCCCCCCTTCACTCTCAGAAACAGAACTTAATATCCAGCATAAACAGAACAGACCACTGGGGTTACAAGCATCATATAGTCACCCTAAGACAGTGATGATAAGAAATCAGGAGATCAAATACCTGACTTCTTTCTGGTTTCTCCTCAGCAGGTCTGCAACCTTGAGAGTCACAGCATGGACCAAGTTGTAATGGTAAGTTGAATTGTGGACATTTCTCACATAAAATCTGATGAAAAAGGAAGGCACTTTTCCTTTGTCATACTCTTAAAAATTCCCAAACCATTTAGTTTGAAACCATCTCATAGTTCATCCTGAAGCAGATTTTATGCATTGAATTTCATTGCAAAGCCCTGCAGCACAGCAGTGCAGCTGTGAAACACGGCAGTCAATGTTTGCTTGCTAAATTCCTGTTGGACTACTGGTCTCAATGACATTGTAGGGCAGGAACATCACCTTGTGTTGGGCACTCAGAGAAAAAGCACTCCCTTTTTGATTTTGCGTTTTGTTCTCTCTAGTACTTTAATTTACATTTTTTCTTTCTAATATTGAGAGCCCAGGGGACCAGGAACTGCTCCTCAAAGTGTCCTTTGCACAGAGATACATGAGCCTTTTGTTTGGCTGCATTCTTAACATATTTTTGGAGCACAGTCATACTAATGTCTAACAAGCTAATAACCAATACCTGCAATGCCCCTCACAGGCCTTCCAAACAATGTCAACCACAGTTCTTGAAGTTCTGGTATTCTTGCTTGTGGCCTAGTCAATAACTAAAATGGATTAAAGAGACATTGTTGGAAAACAAT
Organism: Thryothorus ludovicianus; assembly: GCA_013397245.1. Classification (NCBI taxonomy): domain Eukaryota; kingdom Metazoa; phylum Chordata; class Aves; order Passeriformes; family Certhiidae; genus Thryothorus; species Thryothorus ludovicianus. The sequence continues at coordinate 1,867,442 of VZTB01005582.1, read as the reverse complement.
TAAGGAAGACATGTGACAAGACATCTTTGTGAACAGCAGCACACAAACAATAGGACCTGAACTCCCAGGTCATCCAGGTGAGGCACAACCCACATAAGGACATGGCTGCCTGCCCTGTGCCAGCTAATCAGTCACAGAGCAAGTCAGTGCAGACTCCTGAGGGATACAGTGGTGATTTTGAGCTGGCTGGTAGCAAGGAATATGGAAAATCATGTCAGTAATCCAGCCCCACTATGATTGTGACATCAGAGCAACAGCTCTTAGGCCAGCAAGAGCCAGCAACATCCCCACTCTTCTTTTCATAGCTTGCTTCCCTGCCTGAAGGCAGGAGCAGATTTCTAGGGCAAGGCTTTTCAATCCACAGATTTTAAGACCTAGAATAGTCTCAAGGATCTGCCACAGACTCAAGGCAGAAGGAAGAGAAAATATAAGGACACTGTTTTTCCCCTTGAAATAATTCGGAGTTTGGTTGGGCTTTCAGGAGGCTTCTCCCAGCCCAGAGAATTTAATTCCAGAACAATTGAGAATGTCAATTGCCATGAGCTGGTATTTGCCTTTAACAAGAGCTACATTGGGCTGTCAGAGGACAAGATGTCCTTGCAATGGAAGTTTCAAAAATATCTATCAATACAACATCCTTTGCTATGGCACTGAGTAAATTTTACATGTGTCAGTTTATATTAAGTAAAGCAAATATCAGATGTTTGTCTACTAAGGAAAAGGTCACACTAACAATCATAAAGCAATTCAAGAATCATGAGTACGATGTCCTATGAAGTGACAAGTGTCCTTACATCATTAATACATTAATAGTGAGATATCTCAGGTAATGTTTAACTGTAGAATGAGGCTTTAGTAATAAATATGGCACTAAAACAAGCATTAATTATTCTTCTAGTCAAGTTACTATTCCTCTAACTGAAGTGTTATCTTCAAAAATTGGAGTGAATAAATAATGGGCTTATTTACAAATGCTTTGTCTTCAGACAGTCTCAGGGTTATCAGCATAGATATACATTAACACATAATGCTTGAGTAAAAATTGTATTTTGGATCAGCTTTCAAATGCTAACCAGGAATAAAGGAGTTTAATGGCATTTCATATGCGGTATTCTTAGGCTGTCAGGGGAAAATACTATCTATCTATATATAGCACTATCATAAAATGTTGATTTGTATAAAAATAATGTTTTATAGTGGTCACAAGAACCCCAACTCATTTTCCTGTATGACCAGGCCAGTCTAGTCATGGTGTTTGCATTGTTGTTAATTTTACTTAATGGTTGAATTGGAACTATATTTTAGTATTCATTTGCTTACACATATACATAAATACTCATACATAGGCAGACATAGGTACATGTGTATCCAGGAACTGAGAGGAGAGCTTTATATATTCATTCTTAAGAGAAACAGGGCTTAGTAGCTGCATCAGAGTAGGGTGCCTGGAGTACTCATCCTCAATCTCTCCTCCTGAAAATTTAGACATGGACTCTTTCAAGCCTTGAGGAGACAGCCCCTACTCTACACGTGTCATTTATCCTTTCTACACATTTTGCTGGCACCTCATTCCTCTGCCACAGACATCATGCTCTCATCCTCTCCAACCTGCCTTCAGAATACTAACACTACAAGTTGTTTGGGTTTTTTTTGAGTACAAGGTGCACGAGGGCATAGGACGTGACACACGGTCTTCCACAACCATGTGTGACCTTAGCACTCCACCCTTGGCACTCCAGTGGTTGCTCCCCTCTGCACCCCCAGCTGAGTCTCTGGCCCCCCATGCTACTCCCACTGCTCCTCCATTGTGGGGACAAAGACAAGCAGGTTGCAGCCGTGGTACAGCATGTGCTGGGCTCCTGTTTGCTCCTTCCTGGCAAGGCTCTCCTCACTCTCCTGGGGAGGCTGTGAAGGTCAATTCTCACATGACAGCTTCACCAGACTGCTGTGCTGACTGCAGCTTCCTGGGACATGCCCCCTTCACCTGCTGTGACTTCACCCCATGGACTTTCTGAGCTCCTGGCAGGCAGGAGAGTGCAGCCACTCAGCAGCTCAGACCCACTAGGATCTTGATTACCCAACCTGCCCAAATCCCAAACCCTTACCATGGCTTCTGGGATAAGACTCAAAAGACTGAGTTTAAATATTAACAAAATGCTCTGTGGTGCACTAGGCAGTCAAGGCTGAGCACAATGTTCTGCAATTGGGTTACACCAGCTTGGAAAAATCTTGCCTTTCAATGGCCTCGTGTATACACAAAGGAGTTTTATTTTCCAGTGTGTAAGCAGCTAGTAAGAGAAGACATCTGCTGTCCTGAAGAATTTTTTTTTTTTTTTTAAAGTTAATAAGGCTAAATGAAGCCCAGAATCATCTCTTTCCAGCCCAGAACAAGTTCTCAGATGCTTCTGCTCTCCTGTGGGTTGATAGGAGTAGGGGAAAGACTGGGAGCAGGATGGTGGGGATATGTCTCTGCTCTTCTCCCTCAACAAGGCTGGTTGCTGATCCCCAAAGGAGGCTTGCAGAATGGTCACTCTTCCACAAGAGCACACTGGCAGCCCTCTGTGCCAGGGTGAGACCTCCATATGCTAATTTGTATTTTCTTGTATTTGTATCATCCTGTCAGTCTCCCCAGCAAGCTGGCTCTCCTGGTTACTTCAGCCGTGTCACCCATCTGCAGCTGGGCATTTCCACCTGCGCCCTCCTAAACTTGCCCTGACTGTCTCCTTTGCTTCACCCTGATAATTTCCATCAATTGCTGGTATGTGTCACTATGGAGAGTTGGAGTTTAGTCATTGGAACAAAACCCATTTGATTAGAATTAACTGATACTTTTGGGTGGAAGAAAATTGTTATAGAAACTTAAATATCATATTAAAGTACATGAGGAAGGCAGAGTGGTTCTTGTGGAGGTGGGAATCCTTTTGGCAAAGCCTCACTTTACACCCAGGAGACAAGGCAGGATGCTTTTCAGGCTTGCCAGCACTAACCACAGGAGGTCTCCTCCTGCTGTGGGCTCCATCAGGACCCAGGGTGGTGCAGCCTGTGCAACCCAAACTGCAGCAAGGCAGCACTTTAGAGTATCATGAATGTCTGCAAAATTTTTTGTGCATCATTTATTTATTGTGCTTGTTAATTAGAAGCTTGTACCAATGGCACCAGCAGTGCTGCACCATACCTTGCATCCATTAATCAGGGAACAGTCCCTGCCCATCTTGTCCTGATGGTAAATCCTGCCAGTCCAAAACAAGCTTTAATCTGACTCCCCAGGCCTGTTTCAATCAGGCTCTGAAATCGCAGTTGAGTAAATAAAGGGCTGGATTGGCTAATGAAATAGAATGATTCAACAAAAGGAGGGAATACACACATTTGTGTGGTTGTTTTTCTAGGACAGAGGATATTTAATTGGGGTTGTCCTGATTATGACTTAGACTGCAACCAACTCATCTTTATCAGATGTACTTAGATACGTGGGTTTTATTTTAGGCCCATCCCAAGTTATAAATTAAAAAGCCTTTCCAGAAGACCTTGGAAAATATTACATTGTGCAAGTGCAGCCAATAAAAGATAATTAACTTTTGATCATAAAGGCAGATAATAAAAAGAATACTATGTTTGAAAGCATTTTCCATGAAAGCCACTATGATATGAAAACATATTGCAATATTTATGATGATAAAGCTTTAAAAGTTAGTTGTAATTATTATTGTAAACTTAGAATGCCTTTGTAAGGGATATGACAGGAATATCCTCAGACTTAGAGGTAGTTTGTAATATTGTTTCAGGACTGAGCTCTAAGCCCCAGAAACACAAAAGTTTATGGCATTATGATGAGCAAATATTAAACTTCTACTGACAACTAGACTGGACCATACAAATATACTCTCACCAAATACATGGACTGTGTGACTTCTTTTTCATACAAACATCTTGAGAAATAACACAGGCAAGACATTTTCAAGATGTGAAGGAGAGTTTGATAAGGACTGTTTACTTGTCTGTCCTTTCTTTGCAAAAGCACCTCCCCAGAGCTCCAGCTGCAGGTTTCCACCCAGCAGATTCTGTTTGCCCCAGCCAGGACAGCCACACGATTGTGCCTGTGGAGTCTGCTGGGTGCTGCTGGCTCCTGTCACAAGGAACCTTTGCCATCTTGCCCTTCAAGGAAGAGCCCTGCTGGAACTCCTGCTCCTTGTTTCCAAGGGACTTGTGTTCAGGATTATGGTGCTGCCCTTCAGACTGACCAGTTTCTTATTGCCTTATTTTTAAGCATTTTTGCATGAAGCTTAGCATGGGTGAGTTTCCCTCTTTTTCACCCAAAGGACTCTTTTATTCACTTCTGTAGCCCAGCACTCAGTTGGTGGTTCACTAGGAACGATGCCAGCTATTGAGAAAGAAGCTCATTTCCTGCAGCAACTCTCTTTTCCGAGATGGCCTTTATCCCAAACTGATTAGTAACAGTATTTTTGGCTTGTTTGATCTGGCATGATTACAGCCTGAAGCAGCCTGTTGAGGAGCCAAGGGGAGCACCAGCCTTGGCAGTTGGTGCTGTGGCCAGGATCTGTTCCCCAGAGGTTGCTGCAAAAGAAGGTGTCACCACCCAAGCACTGGAAGGTTTTCCCATTGCTGTTTCTGCCTGCTGTTTGCAAAACGAGTTTGCACACCTGGCTTTAAGATTTGTGGCTTTGCATATTTTTATCCCAGCTAGAGGAAGTGCAGCTCTTTTTATTAATAGTGTTGTAGGCAAGAATTACAGTAGTGGCCTCTCTGGGGACCAGAGACAACTGTGGGCCTGATTGCAGATCTAGGTGGCCACATTTCCTTCAGATTTGGCACAGCAAGCAAATAAACCTCTTTACTTACTGAAGAAAAACAGCCAAAAAAATGAGAAATAGGTTGAAACCATTGCCTGTTGCATACAATGTCACAGCTAAGCCCCACAAGCTCTGAGGCTTTCCCTCATACAAGCAGAGGCCAAAGTATGAGCTACAAGAGTTGGGACAAGAAAAAAAGGGGCTCGGGGCTGGACTGAATGAGAGATGTTGTGGATGAGCCCAGGAGCCCCAAGGCTGGTGACTTTAGGACAGTGAGCACAGAAATACAGACATTGCTTCAACAAGCGATACATGAAAATTCATTTAAATGTTGCATTTGTGGTTGTTTGTTTCATTGTGTTGTTTTTTTTTTTCCCCTGCATCTCTCAGTTGTCATACTTGTAAACATCCTCAAATTAACACTGATAATAAGGAGTGCTACAGCTGGGATTATGTTATATATAACCACTTTCCTTCTCCTGAGCAGACAGCATGCCTGGTCAGGCCATCTGCATATCTGCATAAAGATTTCGTCATCTTCCAGTGACAATCTGCAAGCAAGCAGATAGGAAGAATATTCAGGGGTATGAATGAACATAGGGAACTGTGGGGCTCTTCAACCACATGAGAGAGATCTCATTTGCAGATTGAGAATAAGAGGGATGAACAGAAATATGTTTAACTTCTTATAACTGAACTCAGCTCTTGAATTTTACCCTTAATTTGTCCTACTTGTATTTATTATAATAGTATTAAAAATATATATTTAAGATTTTATTTACTTCTTAACTTATTTTAATATGTTTCTAAAGAATATGGCACCTGTATGACATAGGGAAGCAAACGTTAAAGAAGTGAAAGTTTGCTAGCACTAGTCTGGAAATTAATCTCAACTACTAATCTTCAGCATGTGATCTTTGAACCTAGTGTTTTACTTCTAAGGATCTTTGTGACGTTAGTAAGAAAAACAGACTTCTCTATGATAGACTTCAATGTACGCTTGAAGCATCTGGATGGAAATGTTTATGAGCTCACAAATAGAAGAAGTATGTTAACAGTAAATTGAAAAATAACAAGAATTTAAGAGAATGTCAGTGTGCAAAACAATTCAGTGTAGGAACTGGTATTCCCTCTCTTAACAATTATCAAAATATTCAGGAAAGTGTGGCTCCTTAAATAATCTGGAACTATCCTGATGTAAGATCAAAAGACAAAATACTCTGTATCCTGTGGCAACTTGTTTTGTACAATTCCAGGGGAAGAGCAGGCTGTTAATAAAAGTGAGTTCAGCTTAAAAGTCTGAAATCCAGATGTGATTTCTAAGGGGCTGTACACATCTGGATAGCTCTGGAACCAACACTTAGAGATGAAGTGGAGGATTGTAGACCCCAGCCCTGTGGAGCCTTGGAGCCTGCAGGTAGATGAATCCCTCTGCTAGATGAACACAGCAATGTTGCTCCATGAGCAAAACCCCAGATCATTTCATTTTGCACATTCTTGCAAAACAAGCTGACACTGATAGGAACGCAGGAACTGATAAGAGACCTGGTGAAATATTGGGAAAGACGTTTTTCCATGTTGCTGTTACCCGAGGGAAACTCCAGGCATAATTCACACAGTTTAAGGAATGGCACAGTCTAAAGTATCTGGAGATAGTGGAGTATTTTATTGCAGTGGTATCTGCAAAGGCACATCACACAGGAAAACCTAGAGCACAAACATAAATGATTACTAGGAGATGTCTCTGACAGTGTTTGAATATATTCTAATGTTCTACCAGCTACCTAGAAATATAGTATTTGTTTAGGTTATTTTTAACAGTTTATTTTAAGGTTACTTCAAAATGGATAAGCAAGTAAAAGTGCTCAGCTGTATTTTAGGAAAGAAACTGGGAACAGTGGCCAGGGCTCGCCTGCAAAATACAATGCTGACACCTATTCATGGAAGTTTCTTATCATATTCTGCCAGGCAGCATTTTGGCTATTTATAATTATTTTGGTTTTGTCTTTTCTTTCATGACAGTTTGACTTTGTTCTATTTAACAGAAACATTTTGGGGTTAATTGAAATTCAGGTAACTGTTGTGGTCTTCAAGGATCATTATCATGACTGGCTTCCCAGGGATGGGATATGCCTAGAGGAGGAATGTACATAGACCCTGTATGCAAGCCTGAGGTGGGCAGGACACCCTGCAATGCTTCTCCTTTGGCCTGGTGGAACATACGATATTTTTACATTTTCACATGGCTGTAAACTCCTTGCTAATGGGGGTCCCACAAGCATCTCTGGGACAGGTGTCCCTGTAGCCAGCAGACAGGAGGTCAGGGTGAAGTGGCAAGGCTGAGCCTCCCATTCCAGCACAGCACAAAACAAGGCAATCTATATCTCTGCTTTATTTCAGATATCTGAGCACTCATTGCAGTCTGTGTTAAACATAACTCCGTGCTTGTGTAGCAGTCCCTGTACCAGTATCTGTAGCAGTATCTGGCTGTGACACTGCAGATTCCCTGACTCACCCATCACCAGCTCTGTGATTGTGCATCCTCCCATCCCTGTGAGTCCCAGTCTGGTCTAGCCTCAATGTATTGCTAGATTCAGCAACTGCAAAAGTAGAGTCAAATGCTGAATTGACAAGTCTAATTGGTTGCTTGTCTCTGATGTGAGACATTAATGAAATTAAAAGAGCTTTAGATGAAAACAAATTACATCTTAGGCAAAATACAGAAAGTTTGTAAGAGGGAAAATAATATTGGATTAAAATATTATACTTTTGTATTGAGGAATGAAGCACTATTTTTAATGGTGGCAGAGAAGGATGTCAAAACTTTCCTTTGTGCAGGAAATGTGCAGGATTTTGTGTTTGTGCTCTTCATTATGGTGTAATGGAATCCTATAAACACCCAATACTGAGGCCATGATTGCTGGCTTTCAGGGTGCAACAACTCTAAAGTCCATAAAAAAGAGAATAAAATTACAGAAGTGTAATAAAAGAAGTGTGAATAAAAAGTGAGAGGTATGTGTATATGGCACCAATGTTTCATTGGAATTTTCCAGTTCCACTTCACCATACAATGCAATAACAGCACTGGGTGCCCCTGCTTATAGTGTGCTCTATACAAAGGAGTGATATCTTTCAATAACTCACATCCTAGCAGAGTGTCAGCTCTTCCTGAGGCACTAAGCAAAATTCCAACCCTCTTTTTCTACAGATCTCAATAAAACTGAGTAATCAATAAACACCATTGTTAATGGAACTGGTCTCTTCCCACCCAACCTCACTTCTCTTTCCTTTCTTATGTTGTTTGCCTGATATTTGTGTCTTGACTAAGCTTACTCATCCTTATCCTAGTTTTAGGTATCACCACTGAATTTGACACAGTAACGTGACTGATTTGAGTTGGGCTTCAGGGTGCTAGTAAAAGAAACTTTCTGTAAAAAACCTAAGGTACTAGAGACTGTAAGATGTGGAAAGTGAAATGACATTATGCTTCCTTCTGGTATCAGTGTCCTGGGTCTGTGAGTACAAGGGACAATTCTGCTTTCCATGAAGGCCTCTCAGGGCCAAGCATTTTTCCATTTCTTTCTTGAATGTCCCCTGTGGGGGCTTTAAATCTTCCTAAGGATGCCACTCAGAGGCTGGGACCCTATCTTTTCTCCAAAAGAGGAGAGAGGAACTGGCACCAGCAAGAAGTGCATGCCCAAACTGCCTGCTGCACTTACTACTGAGCTAAATAAATTTATGTGCTAAACTGCCCAAGTAGAACGGAGAGTAATTTTTTTAATGGTTGGAAGAACTTGAGTTCGGGATGTTTTCCACCTCTAGTATCACAGCAGAGAGAATTTGTGAGCAAACTTTGCTTCAAGGTTTTGAGCAGAACCTGGCCAGAACACAGGATGTTCACAGAAGGCTACACAGGAGAGATGAAGTTTTATACAGTACATGATGAAGGAAAACATTGGGAAAAAGTAGAAATCTGTATGGGCTGATGCTGTTATCCATGTTCTCAGCCAGCTAATCTCCCAGTATCGATCCTGGTGATTATTTAACACTGGAGCTCTTCACAAGACAAATTCTGTGTCTCCCAGCAGAACTGTTTTCTTCTCTCTGTGAAAAATACCCTCTTTATGCAGTAAGTCACTGAATTTATTGCTGCTTTATCTCCCTCCAGCCACTTGCTCTTCCCTCTCCATCCTGGCCGGGGTGGGAGGCAGCACGTGTAAAGCCCTTCAGAGCTCAGCTCGACAAGGGGCTTTCAAGAGCTGTGGGTAGTTTTCAGCTCTCATGAAAACAAAGGGAAGCTAAGAGTGCTTGAGGCTTGGCAAGGGATCAGGCTGTGACTGATTTACATCTCTGAACTCTATGTGTTTATGGGGCTGCCTAGGAGAGAACAATTAGGAATTTTCATTTCCTCCTCCTCCTCTGCTCTGCCTAGGTAGAAAAGGCCACACTTTCCCAGTTAGTTAGTTTAGATGTTTTTTGAGTATATGGTATAAAACCATAAAGGGTTTGCACAGCTGAACTTCCGCAGTGTGGGACACGGTGACCAGTCTCCTGTGTGGCCCTTGTGTCTGAAATCTTTAACAGCAGTGCTGCAAACAGAAGAATGTTCCTTTTGTCACTCCACATACCACCATATTGCTTCAGTGAATTAGTGGAAATAATCCAAGAGCAAAGCACTTATAGGTGGATATGATGAAGCCAAAGACTGATCCTTTTGACTTCTTTAGAGCCAAGGGTCCCTCCTGCATTTAATTCTAGTCTTTAAAAAGCTGTTCTCTGGTGTATATTGCAGATTTTTGTGATGTATCCTGAACACAAAGAATTTAAATTTTTAAAGCACTTCTATGGTTACACCAGATGTAGAGGGAAGCCAAAAGCTGTTAAATTGTTTTATGGTTTTTATGAGTTTTTTTATAGTTTATGGTTCTATAGCTTTTTACATGCTTGCTATTGTAATGGTAATAAGAAAAAACCAAAACTGTGTCAGTTGCACAAACTGCAGTTAATCCCTTAAGCCAACAGCAGGTACCAAAACAGGGTCTCACTGATGCAGAGAAGGGACTCACAACAGTTCAGGAAGTGACCTGGGATCTCTACTGGCTAGACGAGCTTATGGTCTTGGTTAGAAGTGTAGCTCTAATTCTCAGAAGAACATGAGATAACTCTAACAACTCTGAGGAGACTAAAGCACAAGAAAGAAATCCTGTTGAATGGTCTAATAGAGGTTTTACCTTGTGATATTGGATATTGGGGTCCTGCCCACTTCATTATTTCTTGGTCTAATAATTGACTGAAATGTGGGCAAACCACCTGAGGACAGAATCCCAGGCTCCTCCTGCCTCTTCTGCTAGACCCATGTGTGTGATTGATCCTGCAGAACACAAAGCATGCCCATCCTCATGTTGTGACCTTTTACCAGATGAAGAAAACTTTCTTTAGAGACAAAATCTGCAGCTTCAAATCCTAGAGGCTAAGTCAAGCTCTGACTTCCAAAGCAGAGGAGCCCTCTAAGGAGCCTGGCAAACCATGGTTTTGCTGATAACATGGGTATCAACAGCTGAAGCATTGCTAGGTGTTCATGTCAGTGTGGCACACACAAAGGGTAGTAAGGATGGTTTTCATCAGGGCAGTTCAGTGCTGGAGTGTCCTCAGCACCTCAGCTATGAAGGTTCACTGCTATCATGAACACAGGCACCTGGAACTGAAGTTGAAACCTGAGGCCTCAAAATGCTATTTCATGTATCTTCTTTGGTGTTTTTAGGTATCTCAGGGAAATGTTTATCAAAGGTTCACTTTGTCCTAGGGAGGATGATCCCCCCTGGTTGCTCTATGGGCCATGGAGGGCAGCAGGACCCTGCAGTTCAGTCCAACCCACCTGTGCCACAGCACGTGGCCAGACACAGGGTGTGTGCCTTTCCACTGTCTGGCAGGGTGTGCCACAGCTGTCAGCTCCACCAAGTCACAGCTGCCCTTTGGAAATCCCTGCAAGGATTATTTTTGGCAATAATCTGAGAATCCAGAACTTGCTCTAGAAAGACACTTTAGGGGCTATTAAAGATGCTTTGGAGGAAGGTCCAGGAAAGCAAGCTTTACTCAGAGCTGGCATGCCCAGCAGCCCATCTCCCTCATCAATGACTTAGGCTTCTTCAGAAATGAAGGGTACCATAGCTGAGCTCTGTCCACCATTTCCCACTTCAGCTCAGAAACAGCACAGGATTGCAACAGACAGTCCTTCTTATTCATCTCTATTTTCCCATACGATTTCTGCAGACCAATCAGAAACTGTTCACCAAACAAAGTTAAGCAATATCGTAGAGAACTTTAAGAAATTACTCCTTATCACTCCTCTTGAGGATAGGCTCAATGGTCAAGGCCACAGTTAAATCTTCCTTTTCTTGTAAAAGTTAACTGAAGTTAGTTATTAAAGTGCCGGCTGTATTTAGGGAGGTGTTGAAATGAAGAAGAGCACAAGATACCCTCACTGCCTGTGAAAATTTCAAGGATATCTTTATCCAAAGAATCTTGGTGTCATTTCTTCTGAAGAGCTTCCTGGAGCTACCAGGTACAACTTTAAATTGTCGTTTTAGGTATGGGATATGTGAAGTAATGCTTATAAATGAAATGCTTCTAGTCATGTGTTTTTAATTTTTGTGAAAGGTAAAAGATTCCCTTGTGGAATTTCTTTGTATTTTTCAATTGTTTATATTACAGAGAAGTTCAATTTGTGGGTGGGTATACATAGACTTAAAAGTGGGATAGGTCATGTTAATATTTAATTATTCAATTAAAGCTACATATTTTTGTGTATTTCTTAGTCAATATTTAGGATAAACCAACAAAGGGAAAAAACATCCCTTTGTTAATCCTCTCAACAAAATGATACACATGAAAATATGCATTCCCAAAATTTCACAGAGCTGAGGGATTAACAGCAGAGTTGGAGATTTTCACATGTGGGAAATGGCAATGCTTTTAATTGAGAACAGGAGCAGAGGCTATATGGATTAAAACTGAACCAGAATGTTGTCTCTGGCGTTTCATTTCAGATCTAGTCTTGGTCAGTAGTGACTGAAAGTTGTAACCACTCAATAGCTGTGCAGTGTAAGCTTGGTCCATGCTGATATTCCTCATGTGTGGAACATATTATAGAAGTCATCAGAAGAATTGGTCTTGTCCCCCAAGGAGCCCAAGGCACTCTAGAGAGGCAGTGTAGGTTACTGGAGTACAGACCACTCTTTTAGGGAATATGTGAAAGACATTGGCCTTCACCATGCTGGTACTTTTCACAGGATCCTCCTTTTCTTTAAAACATTTAAAATAAGTAGTGTCTCTGATTGATAAAATACCTCCCTATACTGAAGGCATCCCATCTTTTCTGAGATACATTGGAAGAAAATGAGAGTGAGCAAGGGGAAGGTAATACTGGCTGCAGTCATGGTATCTGACAGCTGCTGACATCCTTGGAAGAGGGAACAAGACAGGAGAAGCTTGCCTAGCAGCAGTGGTCATCTACCTGCAGCAAGGTGCTGCTCCATGTGGTCCTGTTTTAGCTGCCAGGGAACAGACTGAAGGCACCTTCCACTGCTCTGCAGGTGCTTGGGCTGGCTTGGTTAAACCTCCCTGAAGGACAGCACTGTGGTGTTTAATGCAGACTTCAGCTTGGCCAGGCTCTGGTCTCCCCCAGCAGCTCTCAGCCATCATCTGAGGAGTCTGTAACTTAGGGGTCCTTTCAGGAGGTAAAAAACACCTGCAAAACACTCACACCTTCAATAAAGCCAGCACTAATAAACCAAAGGATGTTTAGAGAGTTGTGAAGAAGCCATTGTATGCTCCCTGAGACTGGGGCAGTAAATTTGGCCTGAGGAAAAATTAATGGCTGGGCAAGGGGAAGGGAGGACAACTGAAATACTTTCAAAAGCTACAGCAGCTGCAGCACAAAAGAAAATCTGAAATTATATTGTCACCCATACACTTCTTTTATTTTTATGGCTTATGAACTTTTCAAAGGGTACGAATAGTACATTGTGTGCTTTATGATGTAATTGGCAAAATTATTCTGCAGGACTTTCTGCAATTTTCCTCTGTGACATGAAGTCTAAAAGTCAGACACACAGACTAGGAAACAGAGCAATTTTAAAACTTTAATAGATAAAACAACTTCTTGCAAATCTATGTAACCACTATTTATCAGGGAATAAACTGAACTAACTAAATTTTTCATTGAAATTTTATCAGCCTCAGTTTTGGAGTGCTTATCCCAACAAAGGGAGGGACAGTAGTGTAAAATTACAGATCAGCGTATGTTTTTAACTGGCTTTGGATCTGTGTTTTGAATGAACTTAGATTTTGAGCATTTGCCTGGTAGAAAAATTGCCTGTCAGTTTTTGGAAAATTTTACAGATTTTTATGTTAAAACTGGGAGTAAAAATGTTTAACCCATTGTCAAAATAGTGAATCCTTTGTGCGAGAATAGTATGTCAACAAAATATCTAAGAGGTTCATTGACATTGTTTGGACTTCTACACATGTCTATGAATTTACGCAGAATGAACAGCAAGGAAACTAAAATGAAATCACTTAAAATAGGTCAATAATAGGCTCTGAGCTGTAACAAAATTTCAAAATGAGATTCATATTTTAATGCCAAAATTGTCATAGATTAAAAGCTTTTCATCTGTTCATAACCATGCAAACAGCTTGGTACTGTTTGTGCATATTAAAATCTGTACTGTCATCTCTCCAATTCGAATGTTGAGTACTCACAGGTCTGAATTAGAAATGTATGTTGGATATTTCAGCAAGAGCCAGATGATAGACGTGGGCAAGGAACTGGTGGTCAGGCATCTGTCAAGAGACCACCAGCCAGCACCAAGGAACCTGGAGCATTCTCATTAAGGGAGAGAAAATAAATAACAAACTTCTATTATCGGTGTCCCAAAAGATTACTTGCTTCCTACAAGTACATCTTCATCTCTGAGCCAAAACAAAAGAGAACAGGATTGAACAGATTAGTTCCAGTTGGAAGGATCTTACAATGATCGTCTGGTCCAGCTGTTGCTACAAAGAGCAAGTTCCACAGCTTCTGTCTGGGACTAGTACTATATTAAATATTTAATGATGGCTTCAACTGAGAGAAATATTTTTAGATAGTTTTAGGTGAATTTAATGTGGGAAGAATGTGTGGTGTAATGAGAAATGTAACTGCACAGTGATGACATCAATTAGTTGCTGCGAAATACCCAGTGGTATTGACTAAAGTGAGTGATGAGCAGATTCATTCTCTTGTGTAATTTGGGCTCCAGGGGTCTATTCTGGAGTGACCCAGGACAGTTTCTCTTCAGCACAAACATACAAATGTGGGTTGGGACAAGGCAGAAAATAACATTCAGGTAAGGCATTGCAACAACTGTTCGTGAATGTGAAGCAGAGGAGAATCAGTCCAGACAATCTGTGGAAACAAATAACAAGCAGCAATATCACACTTTTTACTCCTCAGCCTGATCTCCTTGTCACACAAATCCTACCCAATACATTCAGCCCTGTCTCTGAATCCAAGAGAGGATGGCTGAGCCCTGCCTGGCCTCTGCCTTTCCCCTCTTGTGTGGGTTACAGTGAGCTCCCAGCCTCCCAGCAGTGCCATAAAGAGAAACTTCTTGGGATCTGCTTGTTTATTCTTTAGGAAATTAATCTCCTTTGAGGGAGGAAGCTTTTGATTATACACGGCTGAGTGAGTGATAAATTAACTCAAAAGCCATCTTGTCCACTTTTTGGCTGGATCTTTAGAAAGACATACTTCATGCTCCAGTGAAACACTGCTCTGCAGTGGGAGGAGGAGCAGGGCAGGAGATCACCTTGGCAAAGTGAAGTGGGTGTCTCAACGATCCCTCTTTTGATCTTCAAAGGTGGTAACGCTCAGTTTGGAGCTCACTCAGCTATGCTATGGCTGCCCGCCTCACAGTACATAAAGAGCTAACCCTGTTCTTCATTTCAGGTTTTTGAGTGCCTGGGGCAGAGAGGAGCACACACAAGAAACCATCCTACCCGGACATTTCAGGAGAAATGGTTGAACCTGTGGGTAACCATTATGTTATAGCCAGGCCTGTATACTCAGAAAATGCGTTCAATGAAGAGCATGAGAAATTGCACAGATACCATAAAACCTTTTGGGATCACCTGAAACTCTATTTTAGGTAAGGAGATTTTTTTTTAATAGATCTAAGAAACAGTCCTGACTGCTCTTGTACAGCATGAACTCCATCTTGACTGTGTTCATATCCCATTCCAACATGGCAAGTAAAAATTCATTGACTAAATTCAGTGTCAGATTTTTCCTAGTGGATTTTGACTGTTACCTTTAGAAGGTAACAGTTTGGCTGTTACCCTTAGAAGTCTTCCTACAGCTGTATCTAAGGTAGCTTCTCTTTTTCTGGGCTCTCGACAGTACAGACTCTAGGAAGACCTTACTGCACCCTTTAAGTACTTAAAGGGGTCTTACAAGAAAGACATACTCAGGCTTTTTGCCATGGCCTGTTGCAGCAGGACAAGGGATGATGGCTCTAAACTAAAAGAGGGTAGATTTGGACTGGGTATCAGGAAGAATTTTTTTGTGATGAGGGTGGTGAGGTACTGGCACAGGTTGCTCAGAGAAGTGATGAATGCCCTGTCCCTGGAAATGTTCAAGGTCAGTTTTGGCAGGGCTCTGAGGAACTTGACCCAGTGGGTGGCATGCCTGCTTACTAGGGTGGGGGTTTGGGTTAGATGGCCACAGAGGTTCCTTTCCAACCCAATCCATTCAAGGGTTCTATGAGAATTTGGGTTGGAAAGGACCTCTGAAGGCCACTGGATATGTCTTGAAGCCCAGATGGCAGTGCAGGCTGATCAGGGCTGTGTCTGGGGGAGATTTTGACTCTGGCAGCCAGAACCTGCATCCTCCCCCTTTCCTCACCTCTCTGAAAGAGGTTGCAATTCAGTGATGCTGTTCAGTGACAAAATTTTGTCCTCTTGTGCCTTTGCAGCTGCTCCCCACAGAGGGTCAAAAAAATTGCTTTGGGTTTGTTTCCAGTCGTTTCCTGGCTGCCAGCGTACCGCTTCAGGGAGTGGATCCTGAATGACATCGTCTCTGGCATCAACACGGGGCTCGTGGCTGTGCTGCAAGGTACCTTTGGGAAATGTGTGTCCTGACACAGCCTGCTGAGCCAAGGGCCAAGGCACTGCTGGCTTCAGCCTGCCACACACACGTCACCCTCCCCGGGCCTCTGTTGTTGCAGGTCTGGCCTTTGCTCTGCTGGTGAATGTCCCCCCCAGTTATGGACTCTATGCAGCATTCTTCCCTGTCCTGGTCTATTTTATCTTTGGCACATCGAGACATATCTCAGTGGGTAAGTTTGGGCACACCACCTACTCTCCTCACGGATGAAGAAGTACATGTTGCCTCTTCAGATCTTTTAACAAGTGCCTTGTGCTGCTCAGGTCCCTTCCCTGTCCTGAGCCTCATGGTGGGAGGAGTTGTCACCAGGCTGGTCCCTGATGACGGCACTGGAAATGGCAATTCCACAAATACCTCAGCAATAAACGATGAGAGGGTGATGGTGGCTGCATCTGTAACCTTCCTTTCTGGGGTTGTTCAGGTTGGTAAATGTGTGTGTGTGCACTTATGTGAATAGATGGAGGGTGGCCCGACCTTCCTTTCTGGTTTCTGCAGTCGTAGTCACCAAAGTAATCCTCTTCCACTTTCCATGTAACCGACTCTGGCTCACTGATTAGGAGACATCTGTCCCTTCCAGTGACCATGTGCTGTGAAATCCTTGGTTTTGCACAGGCCTGAGCCCACAGTCCACACAGCTGCAACCTCCCTCTACAGCCAAAACCAGTCTGCTGGATAGGAAAAAAGTAGCTGTGAAAGCAATGTGAATGGTGCAGATGCACCGAGGGGAGTAAAAGCTCTGCCTTGCAATAGTAAAATAGTTGGATTTTGGTTTTTAAAAAATCCATTTATCCTTACTTCCTAATAAAGAATACCAACAGTTCCTCCATTCTAACTTTGTTGCTTTGTGAAACGCTTGTATCATGTGAAAATATAGGAACTGAAAATCCTGGAAATAAGGATATATATTTTAGCTATAAAATAAAAAGAATGGATTTTAACTGCTATAGCACTTATTCTTATTAGTATCATGCCCTCTGTTGCTAAATGTCAACTTTTGTTGCAAGTCTGGTGACAGTACATTCCTTAATCTCTGGAATTAGGAATCTCTGGAATTAGGTGAAAATCTCTGTTTTCATTAAATATGACTGTCTTTCTTTCAAAGATTTCTTAAAAACACAAATGAATCCCACTAACCTATGCTCATTTTGTGTTTCAGTTGCTTCTGGGAATTTTCCAGTTTGGATTCATCGTTGTTTATCTATCACAATCATTAATCAGTGGTTTCACAACTGCTGCAGCTATCCATGTTTTGGTATCTCAACTGAAATTCATGTTTCAGCTACCTGTCCCCGGATTTAATAAACCATTTGGCATCATCTATGTAAGTGCTAGGTGTTCATTATTTGCTAATGTTATTGATGTACCTGTGATGTATTTCTGACTGTGTATCACAAGGCAATAATAACACAGCATAAAAACTGCAATGCAGGAGGAAAAATGAGAGAAAAATGAGAGATATGTTATTAGTATTTGACCTATCTTTATATTTATTACCAAGCACCCAGTTACACCCCATTGGGATGATTAGATAATGTTTATTATTTTGTGTTGGCATATTTCAATTCAGCATTCAACTCTGCCTTAAGGATTTAATTATTTATTTTTACTGGACTCATATTATGCATATTTAATTTACAAATTACTCTGTGTTGGCTTTTGGATGAGAGAGAAAGGAGAAGGACAGGAAGGAAGGAGTGGAGAGAAGCACCTGCCTGGCAATGCCATTGCTCACATTTCCTATCATGGACATGCCTGTTGTTCCAACTCTCCCTCAGGGGTAAATCTGGAGGAGAGGGTCACAAGTCAGTGGACATCTTTTGCAGATGCTTCCATCATTTGGCAGATGCACATACATTCATGGGGGCTTGCAGTCCATGTCATGCCACAAGGAATAAATCCCAAACAGCACAATCCTTTGAGCCATTCAGATACAGGTTCTTCTGGAAGGGAAAGTGCTACTGTGCCAGGGCATGACTGTTTCTAAAGCACCACGTGTTTCTTCCTGCTTCTGCAGACTCTGGAGAGCATTTTCAGCCAGATCACAAACACAAACGTTGCTGACCTTGTCACATCTCTGATTGTCTTGCTTATCGTGTTTGTGGTAAAAGAAATGAATGATCGGTACAAGGAGAAGTTGCCAACTCCCATCCCGATCGAACTCCTTGTGGTGAGTCACTTCCTTTGATTTTGCAATTGTTCCATGTTACGACATGGGAAGCAGAGTTTTAACTATTTCTTCTCCTGTTATCCATTAAATGATGTGTTATCATTTTAACGATAAAGAAAAATTTAGAACATCCGGGAGTTATTGTGAGGTGTTTTACTTCCACATAGCTGTTCTTAACTGAACATATCTGTGGTGCTATAAACTATAAATTTTTTCCTTGGATAGAATTGGTTCTGACACCAGCCAGCTGCAGTCTCACAGCTGAGACCCCTCTGCACCATACCTGCAAGCAGCCACTGAAGTCCTGGACATCTATGGCCACACACAAAATTATTTTGCCCTCCAGCAGCAGGTGGTTTTGCCCACTCTGAGAAGCAGAGGGGTGGAGGAAGCCCCACAGGGGCAGCAAGCCCCTAAAATCCTGGAGGATGTTGTATAAACTCAACCAGCACTTGTTTTTCCTCAGAGTCATTACAGCACCTTGTTAGAACATACTTGGTTTACTGGGTGGGATGATTTCTGTTGTTAATAAGATATTCTGTTACAATCTGTGTGATTTATGAATGTAAACCCATACCTGCAAGGTCATTCAGGAATGATGTCGGAATGGCAAAAGGGTGTGAAAACTTGGGTCATAATTCTGCCCCTAGTGATGAGGCTGGATGATGTGTAAGAGAAGGAAGGTAATGGTGTTTATTAGATTCTTCACACTCTTGCTTTAATATACCTAATGGAGGTGTCATTTATTATCTTTCAGACAGTCTTAGCAGCACTGATTTCCTATTTTGTCAACTTTGAAGAAAAATTTGGAGTAGCTATTGTTGGAAAACTAGAGGAAGGGTAAGTGACTTACAATTCACCAGAGCACAACGTTCTCTTTAGTTCAGCAGTGTTAAATGAGTTAAGCTATGTTTCTGATTAAAATTATCTGCTTTATCTTCTTTCAGTGGGTAAATAAATATTTTTCTCTCAATGATAAGACACACTTTCAGTACACAAAAGTTACACACTAGAGCACATCTCCTACTGATCAAGGAGTACACTGAGACATGAGATAATTATGTCCTTCACTTCCTGAGACAGCTGGGGAGAAGGAGGTTGATGTTTGTCCTTTTTATTGAACTACTCACTCCTGAACTCCTCCATTTCCCTCACAGTACATGCACAGTTCAGCAGCCACCACCAGCCCTGGGAAGCCACCAGGACCCTGCACAATTCTCCTGCCTGGTCCCAGGACCAGCCACCAGCATCTCCTCAGCACCATTATCCTCCAGAGGCCTCCACATCTGCCTGTCCAGGACTATATCCACATAAAGATTATTTCTCTACATATAGCATATATAGATTTCATCTGGCTATGTCAGAATTTTGGCATAAAGAATCAGGAGGCACACATTAAGTTAAAAAGAGGGAGGAAGGCATTTACTAGGACAGCAGAGTGAGTCTGGGATGGTCTCTGTAGCCCCAGGGGTGTTAGTAGGTGAAGTTTGCAGAGGAACAGCTATTTCTGCTCAAGAGTCTCCTTTCTTCAGATTTCAGTTAACTGGAAGAAAAAAAAGGGGGAAAAAAAACCCAGAGAGGAATTCTCCCTAGGATCTGCAAAAGACCCTTAGGCATCTCCTTAATGGGTAGATTTTTGTCTTTCAGGTTTCAAGCGCCTGTTGCACCAGATGTAGGCATCCTCCAGAGCTGTATTGGGGACGGCATTTCCATCGCAATCGTTGGGTTTGCTGTAGCCTTCTCCGTGGCTAAAGTGTATTCCATCAAGCATGACTACCCAATAGATGGCAACCAGGTAGGCAAATAACACAGAGATCAATATATTGCATTTATCAGTGGGAATTTTAGGAAAGCTTTGCCTTGTGAACTGTCACGAACCAGATCTTAAGAACAATCTCTTTCATTTTTATTTCAGGAGCTAATTGCTTTTGGGCTGGGTAATATAGTTGGTGGATCATTCAAGGGATTTGCCTCCAGCACTGCTCTGTCAAGATCAGGTGTGCAGGAGAGCACAGGAGGCAAAACACAGGTATAGAAGACAACAGGTCATGATGGCATTTAATGAAATGCAGCTCTTTTTTTTCTAGCTAACCATAATGCCTGTGGGCACTTATTCTTTATGGAATTGTTCTCTCCTGTAGATTGCTGGCATTATCTCATCTGTCATTGTTTTGGTTGTCATCTTGGCCGTTGGGTTTCTCCTGGCACCATTACAGAAGGTATTCACTGGTTTCATCTAATGCTTCCTCCTGCTTCCCAAACTCAGGCCTGCTCTATAAGCACACTGGGAGTGTTCATAGACTTCAGTGGGAGCCAAAGAGGGTTTGAAAAGCTTGGTTCTTCTTCCCACATTAAGCCAGAGAGGACCACTACATCTGATCCCTCAAAAGGAACACAAGTTCCCAAACATCAAAAACCACAGCACGAACTTTCAAGTGCCAAGGATAAGTGGGATTCACAGCCTCAAGTCAGACACCTGCACTGTACCACAGCTGAGGGTGTTCCAGCAGCAGTGATACCTCGGGAGCAGCTCCCTGGCCTTTCAATTGCCCTATCTGAATGATCATTAATTCCTAATGTTCTACATTTCCTTTGCTTGCTTAAACATGGAACGTGCGTTTTGGTCTTTTTAACAGTCAGTCCTTGCATCTTTGGCTCTTGGCAATTTGAAAGGAATGCTCATGCAGTTCAAGGAAGTAGGCATCCTCTGGAGAAAGGACAAGTATGACAGTGTAAGTTGAGTTGCACAAGCATCAGAAGTTAATTGCTCTGAAAAAGTAATCCATCATACAAATTTCCTTTTTTTATCCCTATTTTACTTCACTAAACAGAAAGTACAATAGTTGCATGCCTTTTTTACTGGTATACCCCTTGCTTATGTTTTCCATTTTGTCCCATTTATTTTGAGTCAATTCTCACTCTTAACTTCATTTTCATCCATTTCATCAAAATCTATTAAAATAGTGCATTATATAAAGTCAAATTGAGAAGACAGTTACAGAATATGCCTAAATAACAGAAAATATCCAAATATCTACTGCATTGACTAAGCATTCATGGACACTTTCTCACAATCACACAATGTATTGTATGGAAGATACACAGCAAGAAACAAATGAAAACTGAGACTTGAAGGGTTTACTCCAAATGGTTAAGCTTGTGTGTAGAGGGCAGGATTTGTTATCTCTCAGAAAATTTAGGCTCAGAAATGGTTCCAGACCTCAGTTTTCCCAGCTATCAGTTATTTGCCCCATGAAAATGCTTTGAGCTCTGTGGCTGAAAGTTATTCAGTATTATCTAGTCATTTATCAGCTGTGTACACTCCCAGCACCTATATTTGCACATTTACAACTCTCAGCTTTACGAGATTTCTGATTTACTTTTAATCTTACCTTTCTGCTGGATTTTCATTGATCATTTAGTGTACCACCTATCCCATTTTAAGACTCTATTGTCTAGAAATTGTTGTCCCTAGAAACACTCCCTGGTGCTGGTTGGTAACTCTGGCCCTGTTTTACAAGGAAAAACCTCACCAAAAACAGATAGACATTCTGGACCAGATCTGAGATCTATTCCTGCTCCCACCTTGAGCTCATGACCCAGGTTCTTGATGTGCTTATAATGTTGCCATCCACTGTCTCCTTACAGGTTATATGGGTGGTGACTTTCTTAGCTGCCATCTTTCTTGGCCTGGACATTGGACTAGCAACAGCTGTGGCATTCCAGCTGCTGACAGTGGTGATCCGCTCCCAGATGTGAGTTTCTATTGAATGCAATGATGTCCCAGGGCCTTCTGTTAAAAGTTATCTCCCTACGTACAGAGAAGGGCGGCAGCCCTGTCTGTGCCTTGGTCTGTCCAGAAACAGTGAGTGGAAAAATAATTTACAGGCATAAACCTTTGGTTGTGGGGCTTGCTTCAGTGTGCCACCCCAGCTGAGATGGTTTCATTTGATCCTTGCCATCTCCCAAGTTTTGAGGTGGACACCAATAATTGTGTGTATGTTTGTTCATAGTCCAAGCTGCACTGTTTTGGCCAATGTCGGGAGAAGTAACATCTACAGAAACAGGAAGGATTACACTGATGTAAGAAATGTCTCATTTTTTTACCACCTGCTGCACTTGTGCTTCTATTGCAAACATTGCTACTGACACTTTTGCTTCATTCTACAGATCTATGAGCCAGAGGGAGTGAAGATTTTCAAATGCTCCTCTCCAATCTTCTTTGCTAATACTGAATTCTTCAGAGAGAAACTAATCACTGCTGTAAGTGTCTGGGGCTGTTCAGAACATATGAGTTGCATGCACATTAAGATGGATGAAGTTTCCCAATAATTACTATATATGTAGTCATTTCACGGTTCAAGGGTGAATTTTCATTGCACTGTTGCCACTGCTGTAATATAACATGTATGCACACACCTCTGAGAAAGACAACAGCCTGACTCATGCTGAACTTACACCATAGCAATGTTTATACCATGTTTATACTTAAACCAAAACATCTTTTAAGAAGAAAGGAGTGCAAACATAGATGGTATAAAGGGAAATTTATTTTATTTTATTTGTTCTTGTATTTACACACAATAAATTCTTGTTTGCTCATCATGCCTCAAGAACGTAACTGCAACAGTCAGAAGAATGCCAAATGGAATAATTCTGTCAAAGAGGTCTTAACACCTTTCATGACAAACTGGTGAATGCAGCCAGTCTTTCCAAAACCAGCAGAGATCCAGGACCCCTGAGCCCCCACTGTGTGAGTGAGGTCCACCATCCCCAGCCCAAACACAACTTGCACCATAACCTCCTCTTCCTGCTGCTCTTATTGGGGAGTTGATAAGCAGTGACTCCCTGAGCAGTTCATTCTTCATGTGAAAGACTGAAACTGGCAGAGGAATGAGGGAATCTGACACATTTGGCTCTCCATGTGCTTGGCTTTCACTTCAGAAAAGCCTGAAGGTTTTTTTCTGTGAGTGCAGATGTTCATACTCACTTTCTCTACAAATACAGATACTTCTAACACCTTTCTCCTCTAAGCACTAGACACATGACGCAGAAGACTCACAGGAATTTAGTATTTTAGCCTAATTTTATTATTAGACCAATTTACCTGCTATTTAATTCTGTTAAGACCAGTCAGAGAGACATATGCTACCAACATGATAAAATCTGCCTTTCTTCTTCAGGAAAAAGAGTGGGTGATTGACCCATGCTGCAGTCAGGGTCACAAAGCAGATACAAACCATGAGCTCTCTGATCTTGGCCAGGGGTGATCACCTCATAATGCAGACGAGTAGGACTGGAGTGTGCCAGCACTGTGCCAGCCCTCTGGAGTTACTGGCCTGTGCTAAGCATTGTCACTGCTGGAATGCTGTCCATGCTGGTGTTCTAAAGCAGTACAGACAGCCCTGCCTCATTTGTAGCCATTCCCATAGGCATCCTTCCAAAAAGAGCCGTTGTTTGAATTTGTGAGAAGTGGTACACAACATCAAGTTCAAACTGTGGTCATCATGACTCCAATGGAAAACCATGTGAGGTGCTTGGTCCTTCCCCTGGTGTCACTGAAGTGTTTCTCTGTTTAATTATTCAATGTGCTTTTTTTGCAGGTTGGCTTCAACCCACTGAGAGTCCTGAGGAAACGCAACAAAGCTCTGAGGAAGATTAGGAAGATGCTGAAGAAAGGAGAGCTGCAAGTGACACCGGTGTGTAAGGCAGCCCCCCCAGGGCTGAGGGGGCAGTTAAGCAACCAAGCTCCCTGGTTTCACATGGCAAAGAAGGGCCTCATAGCCTCCCTTCTTAATTAGATACACTATTCCCCAAGTTGCCACCTCATGATTTTAAATGGCCCTCATGGTTAGAGACCTACAGATTTACCATGGGCAAAGCTTGTATGTGTCCACTGGAGCTTTATTTGGCTACAAATAGCAGGATCAGATACCATAGAGGTGAATATATTTCTGCATTAATGGTAGGATAAAGCTGGTTTTCTCCCAGCTCAAATCCTACATGCCTTTTTTGTTGACTTGTTCCAAAATTACTGAATTAAAATGGCTTCAGGAAACAATAAAAATCCATCATTAAGTGATTATGATGATGATTAAATAATTTCCATACTTCTCCAGACAAGGGAGAGGCAGAACTTTCCAGATGGGTCCTGCTCTGTGTCATGGGAAGAACAGTTGTGCATTGCCACTACCCTTGCCCTTGTGTAAGAAGTACCACTACCCTAGCTGGGTATTAAAGAAGAGAACTAATTATGACATTTTTCTATGTCAACACAGAAAGGCTTGATTTGCCTGGCTAACCCTACATATGAGTCAGATGAAGAGTTAGATAACAACATGATAGAGGAGCTGGACCAGCCCACCACTATGACAGACCTGCCCATTCGGATCGACTGGGGCACTGACCTCCCCCCTGGCATCACTGTGCCCCAGGTCAACCTCCACAGCATCATTCTGGATTTCTCAGCAGTGTCCTTCCTGGATTTTTCTGCCATGACAGTCCTCCGAAAGGTAATCACAATTCACAAGACAGACAGTGATCATATAAAAGAAAAACTTACAAATGCAGTTACACTTGAGAGATACCTATGAGCAAAGGGATGGTGCCTAGAGGGACCTGGAGAGGAGTGGGCCCATGTGAGCCTCGTGAAACTCAACAAAGCCAAGTGCAAGGTGCTGCATGTGGATCAGGGTGATCCCCAGTATCGTTACAGACTGGGGAACAAATGGATTGGGAACAGTCCTGCAGAAGAGGAGATGGGGATACTGGTGGATGAAAAGTTGGACATGAGCTGACAATGCACACTCACAGAGCAGAAAGTAAATCATATCCTGGGCTGCATAAAGAGAAGTGTGACCAGCAGGTGATTCTTCCCACTCTCATGAGAGATTTTACTCCACTCTCATGAGACCTCACCCAAGGTACTGTGACCACCTGTGGGGTCCCCAACACAGGAAAGACATGGACATCTTAGAACAGGTCCAGATGAGAGCCCTGGAGAGGATCAGAAGCCTGGAGCATCTCTCCTGTGAGGAAGGTCTCAGAGAGTTGGAGTTGTTCAGCCTAGAGAAGAGAAAGTTCTGAGGAGATCTCCGTATGGGCTTTCCATACTTAAAGGGAGACTATAAAAAAGCCTGGAGAGGGACTTCTTACAGGGGTGTACAGTGAGAGGACAAGAGGCAATGGCTTTAAAATGAAAGGGGGCAGGTCCAGATTAGAAGAAATCTTTTGCTGTGAGGGTGGTGAAATAGTGGAACAGGTTGCCCAGAGAAGCTGTGGATGCTCCATCCCTGAAACTGTTCAATGGCAAGTTGGATGATGCTCTGAGCAGCTTGCTCCAGTGTAAAGGGCAGAGGTTTGGAACAAGATGATCTTTTATATCCCTTCCAACTAAAACCATTCTATGATTCTACTCTGTGTTTGTAGTCTGCTTCTTAAAGGTATTGCTACATGGACTGGAAGGCCAGTGCCAGACTTTGAGTTTATGTGAATTTGAATGTACATGTTCTATCAAAATGTTTGGGAAATTATTTAAATAATCAATATTAATTGTCTTGGATTTAAAATCTCGGCTCTGGCACCCTTTCTTCACCTGGTAAGATTTTGGGAAGCTTTACAGAAATGTAGATATGAAATGTAGCTTTAAACACCCAGCTGAAGTTGGAACATTGGAGTTCCATTTCTGTTCCTGCTTTTGCTTCCCCAGACGACCATGAATAAAGCAAAAGGCACAACATTTTCAGCAGTAGCAGCTGCAGTTAACTGTCTAGAGACACAAGGGGTGTGTAAATCTATTTCCATAGGAATTAAAGACCCACCATGACAGTGGGAACTGTAGTTCTGCTCAAGTTCCCAGTTATAAAAATCTCCCCTAGAAGATTGCGAGGTAATTATTTTTAGTTTCATCATGTTACATGTAGATACAGCAAAGCCATATGACTTATGAATGATAACCTACTTCTCTGTGAGTTAAACATTTTCAATATTGCCACTTTGCAAAAGGCTTGTCCATCCCTGCCTGCAGCCATGTGGAGAGATTGTCCTGCCTCTGTGTGCAACAGAGTTTGAGTCTAGAGCCTCTTACCATCATAGATCTCAAATATCATAGAGTGGTTGATACATTTGCTGTGGCTAATCTCTATAATGGTAATCAGCCTAGCAGAATCTAAATGGTGCCTCCTTCTGGTTTAACAGACTTTGAAAGAATTTGTCCGGCTCGACATTGACATTTACATTGCTGGGGCATACGGTGAGTACTTGCCTTTGCACTGCCATCACCACAGGTGCCTCGTCCCATTGCCTCTCTTGTTGACCACTGGGTTTGGCTGTGGAGGATCACCCAGTTTTACCTTCCAGTCTTGCATAGCAACAGGTCCCACTAAGTGGAGGTGTTGTCCCTCCCATGCTGTCCCCAAAAGGCTGGGACCATGTGTGATGGCTCCTTTTACCCACGGCCACTGCTGTGCTGTACAGCTCTGGGCTGCAGCACCCACTATCACGCACCTGGGCTAGGCATTAAATAAAAAAAGGGGCTCAAATTCCTTCCTGCCTGGCATAGGGCAGGGAACTGCTGATGGGCATTTGTGTTCCATCCCCTTGATATCTGGAAAGCCATCTGCTCTCATAAATAAAACAGTGCATTATACCAGCAACTCTCATGTTCGGCTTGGGCATGCTCAGGATGCACAGTTTCTTCCTTTTTAAGGCCTGCAGGTCACTTTGTGCTTTGGTTTTGTTCCCTCACAGAGGGCCTCCTGGACAAACTGGAGAGAAGTGCATTTTTTGATGAAGAGATTAAGCCATCCATGTTTTTCCTCACCATTCATGATGCAGTTTTACACATTTTGCTGAAGAAGGACATAGCCAGCTCCCCCAAATTAAAGCTCGCTGAGGTAACACTACAGTCTTCATCTTTCATTATTTTAGTGCCTTTTCAGTATTGCCAGGCTCCCAGCAGCTCCCTGCACAGCTATAGTTGTATGTGCTACACTGTCTCTATTTTCAAAAAGATAGTCCTTAAAACTCAGCTATCTCCAATCAAATTGAAGAGCAAGAGTGCCCCTGGTTCAGGTGTGTGGAAAACCATTTGTGAAAGGAGTGAATAATTCCCACTTGTGCCTGGCCTGGCTGTGGACTTCAAGTCACCTCTTTGGGCAGAACACAGTGCCCATCCACCAGCAGTCCTCTGTGGTCTCCCATCCAGCAGAGACTGCTCAATTTGCTGCAGTGGCTCTTGAAAGGCAGACTTTATGCTGCTTGCATATAGGTTTTCCAGCCCTGTCTTCAAAAGGAGTGCTAAAGCAGTGTGGATGAATTAGTACTGCCAGATTTGGTGATGGCCTTTCTGGGAATGTTATTAAATCAAGAGCAAGAAAGGATCCTACATACAATAAATGTGTTTAAAATGTACCAGACCCAGAATGCTGCTCATGTGGAAACTGTCTAAATCCACTTATCTGAACTGGTCCAGATCTTCTGCACTGACCCAGAGATGTGGTGGGGGGTCATAAAAGCCTGACAGGTGAGAGCCTCCTTTCTTCTACATCAACATCCCAGGCATGTTCCCGAGTTTTAAAAATCAAAACTTTCTTTAATGTGAAAAAGGAGAAACAGAAAAAGAAAAGCAATCCACTTCCTAACCCACAGCTTCTTGTGCTCATTTCAGGAGAAGGGCAGAAGCAGTGACTATATCATCCCCAGGAACGGACTGCGCAGTCGGGAGAGCACGGTAAGGCTCTGGCTGTGGCCCCCAGCCCAAAAAAGCTGCTCATGGGAACAGCTAGGTCAGATAACAAAAGCTTCCTCATACCTGAGCTCCTGTGTCAGCCCAGGGCAGAAAGCCACCAGGGTTTATCAGTGGGATGTGACTTATGGCAAAGCCCTGAGTAAGAGAGATGGGGCTTGGCCCACGAGCCGTGGGGTGAGCATGGGCCAGAGGGAGGGCAGGCAAAGGCTGCCTCAGCTGCTCTCACCTCTCCACCACAGCTCCTCCATGATAAAGTCAATAGTAGAATGGCCCTGTGGCAGAGAAGTGAACATTAGTCCCGTTTATCTAAATGCCTCAGGCAGAAGGGGAGTCTGGAGTCAGAGATAAGAGGGGACACATGCAGCCTTCCATCCCAGACTTAGAGAGAAGGGCAGTATCCAGCACAGGGCAACCCTGCAAGGAGGAAATGCCAGACCCCAGTCTTCCCACCTAAATGCTTTAGGGGATCAAATACTTACACATCATTTACCAGATGACACCTACCCTGACTATTCCTTACAGAATGTGGAATTTTGTCTTTTCTTTTTTATTCCCTACAGATTCCAACAGAAACAAAATTTTAGACTTAACTTCCTAAGTATAATATTCTCCAGCAACACAATGTCACAGAATATAAATGTGGATGCTGTGATGAGCATGAAGACAGAAGGATACTTTTGAATACCTTAAGAAGAATTTTCTACATATGGTTATGTTCTAGCTTTTGCAATGGGCTTGTTAGTCTTCTTTATGTGTCTCTGTATTTATAAATGTTTTTATGTATATATATGGAGGCTAAAATCACACAGATTTTCTTATTTCATACCACAGTTTGTAGAAAACCTGTACAGTTACTTGAGAATCTATAAATATTTGAAATCTTTTATTGGATACCACAGAATAACAGTTAGGACTGATATTTTATTTTCAGCATGTACATAACTTGTATAAAGTTTTCTTGATGGTTTGTATGATATTTGGTAGACTGAGTTAAACTTGCTCTCAGCTTACTACCACAAGCATAAGCACAGTGTACATAATGACTGATGTATCAATTATGAAGATTGGACAGGATTTTCAGCTCAAAACATGATTCATTGATTTGGATTGGGCTTGTGTAAAGTGTGCAAGGGAGGATACATTTATAGTGAATCATGGCATATACATCCATAGTGAACCATGGTATGTATATACATCCAGAGTGAACCACCATGGTTTCAGTGACTGTATGACTGTCCATGCACCACCAGGGTAGCTCATGGTCAGTGAGACCCAGCCTGTGGACTGACACTGGCCCCAGAACTTGCCTGGAGGAGCTGTGGGTGTGGAGCTGCCAGGTGGGCAAGCTGAATCTATGGACAGATGGGTAGAGGGCTTCAGCTTAAAGAGTCTGCCCTGATGCTCTGCATAACCCAGTCTGCACAACTGCCATCAATTAACCCCACTGGATGTCTAAGGTTTGAAGATGAGCTGTATCACAACTTTCAGAGAAGAACACCCAATGCCCAAAGTGACAGAACTTTATAACAAGTGCTGGAGGTATAAAAATCTTCAGCCTAGAGGAAAATAGAACCATTCCTGGAGTCTGAAAGGAACAGCACTCTGAAATCACAAGAGATTTTAGCTTTTCAAAGCCAGTCAAGCTGGGGAGGTCAGAAATGTGCATTTGGACTTGAAGAAGGGCTGAAGGGAAGGAATAAGTGTTCTGTGCAAACCAGAACTACAATTTTTATCTTCAGAGTATGCAGGTATTAAAATCTGTTAATTTTTTTTTTTTAATTTTTTATCTGAAGTTATCTGACAAACTCTGCTAATGAGCCAAGCTGGAAGTCAGTATGAAAATCAAGGAGATTTTTAATATAGAAAGAATTAGGTGAGCTTGAAGACAGAAGTAGACAAAATCAGCTTTCAGAAAACACTCATGCATTTGCAGATGAATAACAAGCTGTGGTTTTGTGGTGGATGATCTTGTGCCTCACCTGGTGTGGGAGATGTGGCCCTCACACAGAGGGTGCTCCCTGCAGACACCAGGCAGGTGGAGAGCAGCTGTTCCAACCCAGTGCTCGAGTGTGCCACAGCAGATTCACTGTCAACTTGTTGTGTGCCAGATAATCAGCACAGCAGTACCTGAGGGCAGGTACAATTAGCACCCTGCCAAATTGTCCTTCTGATGCAGTCTTCCAAAAAACATAGAGTATGACACAACAGATCTTTCCAGAACAAGAAAGTTATTTAGTTACCACAATGTAAGAAAGTCATTAAGCTATTAGAGAGTGTTCAAGGGAGGGTGACAGAGGTGGTGAAGGGCCTTGAGGAGAAGCCATATGGGGAGCAGCTGAGGTCACTTGGTCTGTTCAGCCTGGAGGAGACTGAGGGGACCCCTCACTGCAGTTACAAAGGACAGACACTGATCTCTTTATGGTGACCAGTGACAGGACCTGAGGGAGGGGCCTGAGGTTGTGTCAGGGGAGGTTTAGGTTGAATATTAGAAAACAGCTTTTTTCCCCAGAGGATGGTTTTGCACTGGAACAGGCTCCCCAGGGCAGTGGTCACAGCACCTACCTGACAGATTTATTGAAGTGTTTGGACAATGCTCTTGGGCAAATGGGGTGACTTGCAGGGATGATGCTGTGCAGGGCCAGGGGTTGGACTTGATGATCCTTGTGGGTCTCTTCCAACTCAGCATTCTGTGATTCTGTGCCATGCACAGGGGAAAATTTCACTCTAAATACTCTGAACTTCAGGACTGAGCTCTCCAATTCAAGAAAGATGAAATCAAATGTTAATGAAGAAAATTGTTATGAGGATCTTTGTAAAATGGAGAGCCTGTATCTAAGGACTGGCAAAAAGAGAAAGAGATATAGGTATTTAACCTAGGAAAGAGAAAAAGTTATGCAAGATAAAAAAATAATATTGTCTGGGGGATGGTGGGGGGAAATAAACTGGTCAAACTTAAAACATGAACAAGATATTAGAAAATGGTTCCTCATTTTTACAATGGTGAGATATGGTAAGATCCTTTCTAGTAAGAGCAGCAAAAAAACAAATTGTGTTAAAGATAAGACTTAAACATGTTTATGCAAATCATGATAGGACATCATACCAGTGTAATCTGAACTGTGAGACTCAAGCTGTTTTTTTCAGTCCTGTGCTCATATGCACCTGTAAAGACCCAGGCAAACATCCCTATCTAAAGCACTGAAGTGCAGTGTCTGGTAGAATACCACATACTTCACTTCAAACCATATGGGATTTTTTGACAGGCTTCAGGTTAATAAAAAGTATACTTTTCTAATTTGTACATCCATTTCTATACTAATGACTCTTCTGACACAGCACAGTGCAGCAGAGGATAAATTCCCCTTCCAAAACTATTCACAATTTCTTAAATGGATGTGGTACATAGACAGCCTTGGCCAGAGAGCTTTGCACTCCCATGTCACACATCCCTACCAGCTACTTGCCATATTCTTAAATCACCCTATTCCTTATTGTTCAGCGTTGACCCCAGCAGCAATTGTACTGATGCTTTATGAGGTATTCCCTCCAGGTACTGGTTATTTCTGCAATTCTGTTATTCCAATACTAGCATTTTTCTGGGCAGTTTACCCTCATGCAGATTACAACAGCTTGTTGTGGGATACAGTGTTGATGCAGATTTACTGCTTTATTTTTGACACAGGGACCTTCAGAAACCTGACTGTTTAGGTTTCTAAACATCCTGCATTGAGTGCTGTTGCTACTCAGTTAGAGCACTGCCATATACTGTGTTTTAGTATTTTACTCAGGAATTAAGCAAAAAGTCAAATTCCAGACCTGCTTTTTGGAGAGCTGACAGGTATCATGTTAATTCTTCATCACATATCCTGAGCCTCTCTCTTCAGCACACTTTAGATGCTTTGCAACTAAATAACAATTTTACAGCAAGACGGATGCAAAATGGAGAAACCACAGAGCCAGTGATGCTCGAGTCTACTCCCAAGCCTGATCACTTTGCAGTGCAATGTGAAATACAGAAACAAAAATTTAAGTGTTTATTCAAGGTCTTGGGCCCAATGGAGAGAGAATTATAACATGCAAACCTGTATTTTTTCCAATTCCAAACTGAGTTCCTATTAAGGAAGAAGTATTCTTAAGCACTTTACTGAAATGCTACTCACTTTCTACTCCTCATCTCTGTGCTGAATGGGGAGGCTTTCTCAGTCTGTATGCATTGTTCCCTTCTGCTTCCTAAGAAGATGTCTGAAAGTTTACCTGACCCAGAAATGGCAAAGAACGAGTTGAGGAACAATCATCAGTACTTATGTGATTTTATTTAGTGGTTTTATTTAGTGGAGGAAATAATTCACCATTAATTATCTTGGAGGCATGTTCAAGCATTGGTTTTCACAAATGAAACCGAAGAAAACTCTTGACAACTGACACATACTTACTTCTCTTTAGTTACTCATTTGAGGTTTTTTTCTAAGCAGTTATGCTGAAGTTGTTTTGTGAAACATTACTACAAAAAAATGGAAACATTCCTGCATGCCTGCAGACATTATCACTCTTCCCATTACCAGAAGTGTATTACAATGAGTCCTACTGGCACTCAAGAATCACTTGATTTATATTATCAAAATTACTCACTAAAGTTTCATAATGACTGAGCTAATTTACCAGCTTCCTGCTGCTATTCCACCCACACGTTTCTGGATGTATGCTGCATTTGTTAATATTTTAATTTCTTGCACTCAATGAACTGAGTCTACACTGAAAATTAATTTTAAAAAGGAAGAAAAAACACCAACAAATTAATGCCTCATACTCAAGAGAATAAAGAAATCCCATTTAGAGTAGGAAAAGTTTCTAAAGTTGGTGTCTCATGGCTAAGTCAAGACTAAAAGGAGATTTAAATATCATTATATTCACTCATGTTGCAAAATAAATGCAGCCAGTTCAGTTTTCACACACTGGTCAGTGTGAATCACTAGTGTGAGTATAATAAATCTGAACACAGTGCAAAAGCTCACAATTGCAAAGGGACAACTACAAGATGATTTATGAACCACTAAGAATTGTTTTTAACACCGTAAAATAAATATGAAGGGAAATACAGCTTTTATAATACTGATATTTACTTTAGAAATGTAATCAGGATGAAAATGAATCCAAACCTTGCACATTTCTCTGCTGCACTGGACTCTGTGTCATACACATGAAAAGTTCAAACTAATTTCCCATACATTCAATATTCCACTGCAGCTCCAAAGCACTGTGCTCCTCCAGTTTCCCAGGCTCCCAGTTCCCTTCTGCTGTGAACCTGTGCCTGCTGTCAGCAGCCCAGCAATGCACAGAGAAACAACTCAAACTCAGTTTTACAGCGGAGAAAACAGTTTAAGGAGAGGTGTGTTCAGACTTGATCCACAGGGAAAGCGTATCCACAAATGTGTTTTTGAGAACACCTGATTTCCACTAAAAGGAAGACAGTTTTTCTCCCTTGCTATGTGTGCAAATTCAAAAGTGGAGTTAGCTACTACTGGAGTTGCTTCCACTTCAGTGTTTAACAAACAGTTTTTGACAGTCTTTGCGAGAAGGAAGTGAAAAGAAGTGGAATATTCATCCAGTAAGGTTTTATAATTCTCTTGGATCAGATTTTAAAAAAATAATTCATATTTTAATTTTTTCTTTTTAAAAGGCATGAAAAATATGACTTATCACACGTAAGTAACCAATTGTTTTGTTAACAGTATTAAAAAAAACCCACCACAAACAGAAAGTATAGTTCACACAATTGGTCCCTTCAGTTATAAAGTATGCATCACTGCAGGCAACTCTTTAAGCAAAGTTGGAGATGGAATCAAGGATAAAGTGTAAGGAGACAAGCATCTAAAGCACCGATGTTTTCAGGCCATCTGCTGGTGTCCTTTCATTCTTTCCATGGTGAACACAGACCATCATCAAACTCTTTTTCATTGCTTATGTGACATTGTTAAAGGAGCTTACAACGGCTGACAAATTTAAATTTCAGAGTTCTCTTCAAAACCTGAGATCTGCTTGGCAATGCTTTGGGAGGGAGATCACTGCCACAGACAAGGATATTTATTCAAAATAAACATAATTAATTAAATTCAAATGTTTGTCTTTACAGTAAGAAGAAATCCTAAGAAATCACATCTCACTATTTCTAACACTGTCAACTACACAATTAAATACAATGAATTAATACTGTAAACTCTCAGTAAAATGACCAGGTATTTAAAAAAAAAACCAAACAACTCAACCAACAAATCAAGCAGAAAACCACCCTAAAACATACACCAAACTCATAAACAATTAAAAAGATAGTTAACAGGGTTTCAATCAGAGGAAGCATTTTTTAACTTTGTAAATATGAAAATATCAACAGTGCACTTAGTTACATAAGTAATAGATTAATATATATAATCTAATCCAAATTTAATAATTAAAAAAATATATTTAAGTCTTCCTCTTACAAGATGACATAGAAATTTGACTCAAGTCCAAGACCTGCCTACACAGGATGACTTTTCGTTTAAGTTCTCTATCACAGACTTTTGGTCCATGGTCACTAACCAGCTCAACTGAATTTTTGGGTAATTCATCATTGTCCATATCACATATGTCACCTTTGTTTCAAATACAGAGAAAAAATGCTCACACACTCTCCACAGTGACAAATGACAGAGATACATTCATTTTTGTGCTTCTTGATAGAGCCCAAACTGCTGTTTTCCCTTAATCAATTAATCTGCCTCAGCATTTTCAGGAAAGCACTTTAACAGCAACTTCAAGAACAGCTTTGGACCCAGAAATATTTTGAACTCTTCATCTGGGCCAAGAGACAGGAGAGTATGTAACAGAAGTTTGCAACCTGACTTCAAAAACCCAGCACGATGGAGAGTTGCCTCATTTCCTCAGCACCTGTGACTGACAGGTAGCAGCTCACCCAGAATTCCCATTTTCCCAAACACAGAGCCCTGGTGAGGCGGATGCTCGGCCCTTCCTCGGAAGCCGCGCGTGTCCCAGCGCGTCCCCCCTCAGCCGTGCCAGCCTGAGCGTGGCTTGGCACCCAAGGGACAAGCATCAGAAATTTGCCATTTCCTCCCAGATGAAGTCATGTGCTCTAACATAAACGTGCCTCCTCCCAGTCAACTTCACCGTGACAGAAAGGGGCTCTCAAAAGTTCCTCATGTGTTTGCTGCTTGCCAAAAGAGAAGAATGCAGGCAGAGCCATTTTTGCCTTCACACGTACAGAAACAGCCAATTTTCAACCATTTCACAGCACACTATCACAATCAGCCTCTTTTTCTTCATCACTGTATTTTATTTAAAATTACTTAGTTTTCAGAGCAACCAAACCAAATAACTCTCTCTTAGAAAGAAGTATGTTACAGCTAAGCAGATTCTCAAGCAGTTGACACTTACTGGTCATTTGCATACCCCAGAATTTATTTGCATCCCATCTCTAAAGAAGTATTTACTTGAATGGCAGTCTAAAAGATTTGGCCGTGGTCACAAGGAAATCAATGGCAGTCAAGAACAGAATAAATCTAAAGAGCCCTTGCTCTATCAATTAAAAATATGAAGTTTAGACATAAAAATACAAAATTTGGAATGCTGCACTGTTACAGCTCTTTCATAAATTTAACACTTATGATCCTGGACAAGGATGTTTACAAAATAAAAAGTAACACCGAGGCTTTAAGATGGCTCAGATTATTTGAGAAAAGTAGAAAACTACAAACTTTAGAAAAAACCCAAAGGACTTCATCTAAAAGCACCGGAAATGTGCCAACATTCATCTAAATGCCAGAAATGTGGCATTTGGAAAAACAA
Source organism: Thryothorus ludovicianus (assembly GCA_013397245.1). NCBI lineage: Eukaryota > Metazoa > Chordata > Aves > Passeriformes > Certhiidae > Thryothorus > Thryothorus ludovicianus. The sequence continues at coordinate 1,831,674 of VZTB01005582.1, read as the reverse complement.
TGGTTCAGTGCAAATACTGATCAGAAATGCAAAGATAAGCACTCCAATCAACAGACAGTACTGTCTTGTTAGTGTCTGCTTCTGCTGCCAGCTGCACTAAAAAGGAACCTTCTCATTTTATATTATGTCTCTCTTTAAAAGTATTCTTATAAAACATAAATTTTGGACAAAAACAGATCTAAAAGCCTGCTTATATTGCTAGTTTTTGAGAAAAGTAAAACACCAAATGACTGTTCAATTAAACCTGTATCACAAAATCAAAACAGATAAATAATGTGCACCTTTTTATTTCTACACATGGGATCTCAGACCACTTCTCTCATATTAGCCAAAAGGGATGTTTTCCTACTGCATACATTATATAAAGTGAGAGAGAGGCAAACATGACTTCCCTACATAAAAGAAGCTGCTATTCATGGACATGGCAAGTCAGTTCACAGCCACTTCCACACAAACCAGCCAAAGGCAAACACAGTAGTTTGAATTCAACTCCACTGAGCAGTTCACACGTAAACAGAACCTTCTGAATCAAAACTAGCTGCAAAACAAACTCCAAAAAGCCAAACAAAAAACCCCCCACAATACATGGCTTCATGAGTGACCCAAAGCTGTATCTTTGTATCTAACAGATTCATTTTGATGCATAAAGAAAAAATGAGAAAAGCTAGAATGTGGTAAATGCAGAATTCTGCATGTCTGATTTCTAGTGCCAAGAATTCATTACAGCCTGAAATCCTTATGAGCAGCAGTAAATGGCAGTAGGAGAAATATTAAAATTCCTTTAATATTTCAGTACACTGCTGTTTGGAAGGTATATGTGTTGAAATGGTGTCCCAGAACTATGTGTAAGTTAATTTCATATAAAAACTCACCACATATACAACTATATTTCAATTTAATTATTGTACACAGGTTAACAAAAAACACTGGATTTAACAAAAACAATATTCAGAATGGTACAACACGTGTTCATCTTCTCCAGGAAATAATATTACAAGTGATCATCTTAGGACAATTTAGCCACACTAGCAACAGAAGTTCTGTTAAAATGCAACTGTGGTCTACTAAGCCACTTACTTTAGCACTACAGAGTATTTGAAGTTAAGAGTCCTACGGCCAAGGCTTAAAAATCATTTAAGATTCAAACCTCAAAATATCTTACAGTCAAAATGACAGTATTCTTTAAAAAAAAACACAACAAAATAACCCCAAAACAATTAATTAAAAGGCTTCTGTATTTAGTTTTATCCTCTTCGTGGTATTCTCTATTCATATAGTTGCTTGTATTATTGGTAATAGGGTCTGTATCTGGCTTGATCAGGGTGATGTGGTCCAGGAAGGGGGGCCTGGGCAGGAGGCCCTTGCATCCTTGGAGGTGGAGGCGGCCCCCTCGGAGCTGGCCATATCCCTGGACTCATTCCCCCAGGCTGTGTGAAAGGGGGACTAAGAGTTCCTTGATCTTCACTGAACTGTGGCAAAGAGTTGGGATTATAGTGATGGGGAGGGGGTGCATTTACATTTACAGGCGGGCCCCCGTGCTGAGGAGGGGGAGGTCCCGGAGGAGGATGGTTCATGTAGGGCGGCATCTGGGCAATGATGTGTCCGGGCGGGGGGGTGATGGGCGGCGGGGCAGAGGTCATCGGAGGCGGAGGAGCCTGGCTGTACACCATGTGAGGCGTGCCCGCCGCCTGCGGGGGGTGCTGCAGCGGGTGGCTGATGGGCGGCGGCGGCGGCGGCGGCGGCGCATAGTGCTGCTGCGGGGGCAGGATGTGATGAGGGTGCGACACCACCGGCTGGCCCTGGTACTCGGGATGATGGTGAGCAGGCGCGGGCGCTGGTGGAGGCGGTTCTCGAGCACCTGAACTGGAATCATCCTGAATGGGGACAGTTATTAAGTTGCTGTGTTTCCTCGTGGAGATGCGGAAGGTGTCCTGAGTGACCGGGCGGGGCGGCGGCGGGGCCATGGACATCTCGGCAGGAGGAGCACGGATGTCTTCGTGGGGCTGGTTATAGTGCTCGTGTGGCACGTGCTGCAAAGGAGGTGGTGGCATCATGATGTGCTGCTTTGGCGGGATGTGGCTCATGTGATGTTTCTCGGGGGGCATTATGAAACGCTCGGGAATTTCGGCGGGCGGCGGGGCAATAGGAGGGTGGACGGGTTCAATGGGAGGACGAGTAACAGGCTTCCCAGCTCTCATGTGACGGTGGTTGATGTGAGCTTGCAAGTCCCTCTGTGACAGGTAAGTTCTCTTGCATCCTTGAACAATGCTACACATGAAGAGAGACCCTCGTACACACTGCTCAATCCGCTGCACAGGTTCGTTGCAGCTAAATAAAAAGAGAATATTGATTTATTGTCATCACAGACAGCTCGACGTGCATCCTTCCTTGGTAACATAATTAGCCAAACTAGAACTGACAATTTTGCCCCACTGTAGCCATGAAAGAAATTTTTCATTGATTTTGAAGTTTGCCTAGTTTTTAAATCTCAAAATGTAACTATGAAAAATCAAAAATTTCACGAGGTAGAATTTTTAAAGTAGCATCTCTCACACAAATTTCTTCTGTGCATTAAGACATAACACAGGTAATTTTCATTAAGTACATCAAACTGCTATTAATTCCTTTCCAAATTAGAGCAATAACAGGTTACCTATCTAAAAACAATACACACTGATCTCTTATAGTCCCAAGATATGGAATAGTTACTAGAAGGTTCAGAGTACTCCACTGCCTCTGCTAAATGCACATAAATAAGAGCCATGTTAATAGACTATCTAAAATAAGATATTTAAGTTACTTTCTTAAATTTCCTTTAAAAACACATCTTGAGATAACTTACCCTGGACACATCTTGTCTCCCTTTTTCTCATGTAGTATAGCACAGTCATAGCAGAAAACATGCTTGCAAGGTATCTAGAAATAAAAAATTGCTGTTAAGACATGTATAAATATCTATGTCATTCTGCAGAATACAGCTCCTCCCTCCAGTGCAGAGTTTATAATAATTAAAGTAACTAAGGTACCTATGAGGTGAACAAGTACAACAGTGGTTAACAATTTACAGCATCTTCACACAGAAACCTTCTAGAACAGTTAATGCTGAGTTTGGGGTTTTTTGGGGTAGTGTTGTTTGGGCTTAAGAGTTGGTAGAAAACATTGGCAGAAGTTTGAGTCTTGCACTGTTACCAACACTGAATTTTCACAGAAGCTGCATATGCAACCTGATTACATTTGTCTTGCTGGCAAGGAAGGAAAGTTTTAAAAACATTAACTGTCATTAAGTCAGATGCTGTAGCCTATTACACCACACTTAGAAATCTAAATTAATCTCAGGGATTTCTAAAGGTACATAAAAGTGAACAGTGTTTTCTAACTTCACTGCAAGTCTTCAATTGAGACAAAAAGCTTATTTTCAAACCTAAATGGTACAAGGTCAAAACCCCAGAACTTGAAGGTTTTTTCATTTGCAATGTTCTGGTTTTCATTCAACATTTTCAGGCTTACTTTACTGAATTGGGTGGTAAAGCAAAATCAGTCAGATAGATGGAACAAAACCACTTCAGCAGTGAAGGCCTCCAGTTCCACCCTAGTACTATCCTGTTGTTTATGCAGATGCCTGTTGAAATCAGTAATCTCTAGAAGCCTCAGACAGACACAGTAAAATTTAATTTTATCTAAAGGGAAACCATGGCTGCATCTTCCACTGGTAATTTCACTCACCATGCGTCCATACATTTTGATGGGCAATCCACACTTATCACAGAAATGGACTGGTGTATCATCCTTTTCACCCAGCAAGTTTATCTGGTAGGACAGAGAAGAGGGTGAGAAAACAAACCCCAACATCAGTAAAGGCTATCATTTCAATTGCCATCAACATACCCATTATTTCTGAATTATTTGAAAAGGAAGTAATAACACCACAAACAGGAGAAAGCAGAAGATGTATTTTTAGTCAGACAAAAATAACTGAAAAACTTTTATTAATAAAGTATCTACCTACAGCTTGGTATGAAACACAGGCAAAGATACATGACTTTACCTTATAATCCCAAAAAATGGGTCCAGGAAATCTCCTTTGATTGCCAAACATTTCACCTCCTTTACATTCGTATCGCTCCTCTTTGTTATAATCAAATTCTTCTGTGGAAAGGAGAAAGAGAAGAAAGACACGAGCCAACCACAACACTTTGCTAATTGACACCAGCTGCTATTAAGAGCATGGGTCATTTATACTGAAATCATCAAATAATGCCACAGCACTTCAAATCTGCTGAGTCCATTGGACAGAGAGGTAGAGCCAGAAGACTGAGACTGAGTTTTGGGAATGGGCATTGCTGGAGCCCTACAGTGCAGCAGCACTTGCAGATTTGAAACTTGCTTTGCCTTTAAACAGAACCCTGGTCTCTTAAGTCTCAGAGTTAAGTCTCAAACAATGCTGCAGAATAACACACTTCACTACTGCAGGGAATTTATATTAATTTACCTTCATCACCAGCTTGTGTCTTCGAAGGCATCCTGTTCATATTTCTTGGAGTTCGAGGGGTAGGTTTGGTTTTATTGGTCTGTTTTGAAATAAGCTTTATAGGGATTCTTCTACGAACATCAAGACCACCCAATGATCCTGAACTATTTGTTCCTTGCAAATCATTGTCTATGAAAGAAAATAAAAACATTTATCTAATTTTTCATTTATCTAATAGTCTCTAAAAAGGCTAAATATTAACAGAAAAGTTTTAAGAAAAATATTTTTTTAAAGCTTGTTGTAAGACTTATACAACATATCAAAATTTAATCACTGGAAAATAGGTATCTTCATATAAAATTTATTCTAGAAAGAATAAATCATGTCACAAAACTGTACTGGAAACACCAATGGTTTTAGGAAATCTAGGTTAAAAATAAAGCTATTTAAATAACTTAGCTAGTCATGCATTTTTTCCACAACAGAAACATTAACCTTATAGCTCTTTTCACAGTGCAAAGAGCACTGGAGAGTCAGTTCTTTATAAAACCTTGACTACACAGAATTTATGTGAAAAGATAATTTTTACAATTTTTACAAAATGTATCTATTTATTAAAGTAGGAAGGAACTAGTTTACATATTAACTCAACATCTTGATGTATCACTTAGAAGTTTACAATAAAGTATCCCAAAAATATTGATACTTAGGAGTATGTAGTTGTATCCTTCCTAAACTGAAAATTATTGTTCCTGGCTACATACAAAATTCTCCTTAACCAGACTTAAATCTAAGTACCAGGGTGAACAAAGCAAATCTGACACAAGCATCAGCAGGTACAGGCTCCAAGAGACAACAAAGACCAGGTAATGCAACAAGCAACACCAATGAGAGCTGTAACTCCCTCAACCTCCATCGAGCTTATCTGAAACCACCACACAGCATCTCATTCATTCCAAAATGAAGTGATGACCTTCACAAATCTTCCCAGCTCACTGGAATTTTAACTGAAAATGCCACAGGTGTTTCGAAGCAGGGCATGCTGAGGCTGGAAGGGGTGAGCCCTGAGCAGTCACAGCCCTGTGGCTGCCCAGGGTCGGGCACTGCAGCCCTGGAATGACTGCAGTGCAGGAGCACCAACGCTGAAATTAGGGTCCATTACTGTAATTCTGCACAATGAATCACCAGCTACTGTCTCTCAAAGCCTATAACCACCACACATAATGCAACAAGTAGAAGGAAAAACAAGAAAAATTGCCCTCAGTTTTTCAGCAGCTACCACCAAAGCTAGGAAATGTGTCAAACTGGGACTGTGCCCTGACAGTTCTGTAACTCCCAATCGAAAGCCCCCAATTTCCTCAGATAGATCAAACTCCTCTTAGCCCTATGACTGACAGTTTCACCCTAAAAGGAAATATGCAAAAAGGCAAAACCAATAAAGCTTGTTTTTACTTCTGGCCATTTGTTATTTCTTTCTGTTGGGATGAGCCTGCAAATACTCAACTGTGTCATCAGGCTTCCTCAGGGAGTGCTGGACCAAGACATCAGAGGTAAAGCTTCTTGTTTTTCACGTGTTGGGAAATTCTGTTTTCTACCAGAATACACAAAACCACAGCACCATAAACCACAAATAGTCTTTGCAGCAACTCAGTCCATTTGCAAGTAGGGATAACTAAAATGAATTTTAAAAATCAAAAACTTTTGTATTAGTTAGTCCACTGAACTGTCAATAGGTTCTGTCACTTTTCCTCCTTATAACCTTTCAAGCCTGGAATATTTACATGAGTTAGCTGCTCTAACTAACCAACCCAAACTAGCTAGTTTATTAGTCACTCATGCTTCATGGAAGGATAATAAATATGCATGAGCATAACTTGCAGGATTATGTCCAGAAAAAACTACGACAAGCACACCAAACTTTTTAAGACTACTTAAAGAAGCACTAATTACAGGTGATGCAACCTACTGAAATGTCACCTTAACCAACCTAAGTTTTGTTTTTCGCATTTCAAGCTTTATTAGAATTCACAAATACACCTCAAATACTTTATACAGGTAGAGTCATAAAGCAATCTTTTTAAGGGAAAGGAAAAAACCTTCCAAAACCACCCTAGCAAAAAACCCACTTCCATTCATTTATTCAGTGCAGTACGCCAGCGCATTAACCAGCAAGGCATCACAGCTACGCCAGCGCGCTCACCCGCGAACGACATTTAAAGCACGAAACTGAATTTAAGCACACGAGGAAGTTTCCTCTCGGGCCACAACCACGGAATCAGGAAACACATTATGGGCACCGATGCCGGGAAACGCCGCGGGCAAACGAGCGTCCGTCCCCCGCCTCCGGGACGCCCCAGGCTGCACCCGCTGCTGCGGGGCCCGGGCACCCCGGCCCGGCTGGGGCAGCCAGCGGCCGCCGCTCCGCCCGGGACGGGCC
>VZTB01005582.1:1799253-1824513 GCA_013397245.1 Thryothorus ludovicianus | reverse complement strand
GCGGGAGCGGATCGGGGGCAGCAGAGCGGAGCCGCCTCACAGCGCGGCGGGAGCGGATCGGGAGCAGCAGAGCGGGGCCGCCTCACAGCGCGGCGGGAGTGGAACGGGGGCAGCAGAGCGGGGCCGCCTCACAGCGCGGCGGGAACGGATCGGGGGAAGCGGGGCTGCCTCACAGCGAGGTGGGAGAGGAATGCAGCGGCCCCGGGTGCAGAGCCGCGACAATTTGGGACTCGGAGGCATCCCCGCGTGGTTTTGGGGGGGGTGAAGGATGGAGTGAAAACATGAGCGGGGTCTCTCCGTGCAGGAGCCGCGCAGGCCCCGTCCCGCCGCCTGTGCCCTGCCTCCCTCAAGCATCGCGCTCTCGGCTGCTTGTGGTCAGCCTGAAGGTTTAGCATGGAAATGGCAGATTTCCATGGAGAAGTGATGGAACAGTGAATCGGCAGAATCTGCAGAGCACTCGGAAACTTCACAGCAACAGAGATCGCCAGCTCAGGAGAGGACTTAATGTTACATTTAGCATTTTGTGATTCCTGTGTAATTCAGTGTGATGCTTAGTTTTTCTATAGCATTGAAGAAAGGAAATAAATAAAAATACAACGAAGTCATATGTTCTAAGTAGAAAAGGGCCTCGAGCAGTCCTTCTACAAACCTAAAGTACGGGTAACAACTCCATGCACTTCAAATTGGTGATTGTCTCACTAAAAGCCTCCCGGACTGGGATCATGTGCCCCTACAGACAATGTCTCTCATTATCTTTATAGCTTTAAAAGCTGCTATTAAAGTCTTAACATTTCTTACCCTCATAAGGCAAAGGGAACAGGTTTTCCCTTTGTTGCTCCTCAAAACAGACCCAAGGGAAGTGTGACACTGATCTCTTAATAATATGCTCCCCATAATAGGAGTTCACAAAGAGAAGACATAAAAAACCCAAAACTGAACAAGAAACCCCCAAATATACAGATGCAAGAAGTACGTTTTCAGTATGCACAACTTTATTTTCTAGTTAATGATGCAATTACTTTTCAAATGCAGCTTTTTAAAAGTGTAAAAAAACTTAAAATACATCTCCAAATTTAATATCTGACATGCAAAGACAAAACAGTAATACTCAAAATGCATACAAAAATACCACTTCTTCATCCTACTGGAGAAAGATAAGCACATCTAGTTACACTAGTTGAAGATAATTTAATTAGTACAAAACTGTAGAGAATTTCAGCTTCATAGCAAAATCCATTGTTTTGGTATCCTTAATTTTGATGGATTCATAGAAAATTAACCACATAACCACTAAGGCATTTGAATGCATTCTGCATATTACCTCTTACATGCCACTGCAGGCTTTGAGAGAAATGCTGTTTTTCAGAAAAAAGTTTAATATTTTGTGCCTGTTTCATTAAGAACAACCATGCCTGGAAGAAATATGCAGGCCAAGAATAAGTGCATTTTATCATATTTTATCACAATCCCAGATCATATGTCATATTTGGAAAGGAACTGGAAGACTATTGAGTATTTCCTTGCTTTTTAAATACCTGTACAGACAAGAACTAGAGAATCTTTAAAAAATAATGTAATGACATCTCTGTCAAGTAAGAATCTGTACTCAAACTTCACATTGCAGATGTCTTGTGAGAAAAAAAAATTGCTGCTACAGTTTTTTTAATCATCTTTTCCATAAACTGTGTCCTGCATAACAATTAGCTGAAAGCTCACTTACTGGGTAGAATATTTAACTTTTTACTTAATATGTACATCTGTTTTAGAAAAGCCATACAGCTTCTAAAAAATGTGTCAATGGTCTTGTGCACTGTTCCAGTAGTCAGGTTTAAAGGAGTTGGGCCACAGCCTGCTGAGGTCTTCAGAAAGGTGGGCTGAAGTGCCAACCTCCTGTGAGAGGCTGGCAAGGGGACAGAGGGGGCACAGGTAGAGTTAAAAGCATGAATTGTCAAATCACAGGCTAGGCTGAAGCATCAGTGTCAACAGAGATCAGTGGCTCCATCTGGAGAGGTGCAGAGTGGTCTGATTTGCCTCTGGAACGCTTGCCTCATTCTCACAGGGTGGAGCTGCCCATCCCACACACAAATGGGATCCCGTGTCCATTGTGAGTACAATCCTGCTGTCTGCCAGCTTGGACTGGAGCACCAACATCACCTGTACTGAGAAACTTCACTGTTGTGAAGGCTGAAGTCTGTGCCTCAACCAGTTTGGTGCTGTTACCTACTGTGTAAGATACTGTCCCCAACTGGCCAAAAGTTTATAGGATTTTTTTTTCACTGATGTTGACAGAATTCACTCAGGTCCTGAAGCCAGAATTATTTATTTAGTGCTTAGCTTTTCCACTGTTACCTGCAGCAGAAATCTCTGTGCAGTGTAATGTGGGAAAATTTCTCTGATGTAATCAAATAAGAACTAAATATACTGAAGCTAATTTTCCACATTCAACTTAAAGGCATTTTATACCTGGGTATTTCTTACACTTCAGATTTTACCTGTTTCCTCACAATGTGTTTTTTTCCCATTTAAAAAATAACGTTATACTAAAAAAATTAAGGTAGCAGTCTGTTTTCTATCAAAGTATATTTCTTCTCCATGAAAATTAAGAACATTAGTTAAGGATTAAAGTTTTACTGCTCAAATCTTTATCTTTTGTAAATTATTGCACTTGTGCATTATGAGCATTCACGTGTAAAAGAACAGCAGCAGTTTGATGTAGAATATTAAAAGAAAAAATCTCTATAAAAAATATAACTATTCATTTAACAAAAAATACACTTATATTCCTTTAAAAAAAAAACAACCAAACCTCAATACATACTGACTTTCTTGCTTGTACTCAGTATCAGCCTGTTTTACAGATTTCATTAAGTACCCAGGGACTAAGATTTTCCTTAATTTGTGTGATGATCTGCCTCTTGATAAAGATTATGTAACCTAGCCAAAATAATCTTCTGTCTGTCCTTCATTTAAGGGACAATCATTAATAGTAGTGCAAGACTTGCTACAATAGGATTAATACAGAACTAATTAATACAGATTAATAATGAATCCATAACCCAGTCTTTAGAAGCTTTTCCTATTTGAAGTATTACTGTAGTTCACTGCTCTTTCCTGTTCATGTGACAGTTTCACCTCTTTCAGTGATCTAACTACCTGCAGCAATTTAAGGAATTGCTTGAATAAAATGATCATGATACATTTTTCAAGGCTTTTCAGCACATATTCTCACACTAAAGTTCTAGAATTCAAACCCTTGGCCAGCTAGAAGTCCTGCCCTTTCACTAGGCTTTGTATAAATATTGAACAAAAGGCTTGCCATCCAAATATTTTGATCTCTTCCATTCTCCTGGGCAGACCACAGAGCAGCTTTTCATGCTGTACACTTTGACAAAAATGTAGCACAACTTCTGCCTGACTAGTCCCAAAACTGAGTACATCTTTCACAATAGTCTTCTGATTTTCTTTTTTATTAATATATATCATAGCAGAAAGTGCTTGCAGAATCAAGGTCCAGAGTATTTCTGGGATAATGTTAGCTAAAATTTGGAGACTTATAGTGATCTATATCATTCAGACAAACAATCAGGGCTTTCTTCAAGTGCAAAGATTGGTTTCATAGCAGAAAATGCTGGTGTGGATAGTACTGGTGCGTGAATATTGCTGTGTGCTCACAGGCAGGACAGTACCAGCAGTCCTTCAGGAAGCAAGTCGGCGCATAGCCTAGAGAAATGGGTTTTGAAAGGTGGGGAGAAACAGGCCATGGTTAGTTCTCAGTGTACACCACCTGGGAAAATTACATGTTTGTGTGAACTAAAAACTCAAAGTACTAAGAAAGTAACTTCTGTAAACTGTCTGTTGTGTTAAAAGGAAGAATGAAAGGGGAAGGTTGATCATAATTTTGGACTCTGGTGCCTCAAGCCTTACAAAATCTTTTAGGCACTCAGTTTGTGATCAGATCTATTTATAAGCCTGTGTAAGGCAAAAGTAGTCCTAAAGCAAGAGAGATAAGAAGATACTTAAGCAGATATAATCTACTACCATCTCAAGAAAAATGTGACTTCCTCCACTGCACGGACATTCAGTATCCAGAGAGGATATTTATTTATTTATGGAGAAAGTACCTGTTGGGGGCCATACTCTAACAGCATGACTCAAGGCTGCAGGCAGAGAGACAGACACATTCAGTTCTAAAGTGCATACCTCTTCCTGAACATCAAGTTCATCATCAGGCTGGCTGGCTTCTGTGAACTCTATGGGCTCTTTAGATTCCTGCATGAGTGAAATCTTGGTAGAAAGAAATTAAGAAACATGATGAGTTACATGTTGTCCATATCATTGAAATTGATTTTTTTATTTTACTCTGAGGTACTTTAAAATAACTTCCACAACTTAGAAGAGTCTGTTGTTTACAGTTCCTTGACGAAGATGGTGATTTAGTTTAGCCAAGAGGAACTTATAAATTGCAGAGCCTTTGGGCCTGTCTCTGCTTACAACTAATTATGGCTTTGTAAAAATAATAAAATCTATCTTTAAACTGTTGTATAGCATTATAAAAATGTTAATTTCTACTACAAAATTAGTATGAAAAAATATATAAAAAATAAGGGTCCCATCCTAGTTAATTATCAGTAATATTAATTTTAATTGCTATTTATTCATAATACTGTAATAGTGATTGCTAGGAAAGGAATTGTGGTGAAAAGAAAGGAAAACTTTATATGACCATTTTCCTAATGAGGGCCCTTTACATGCTTGAAATGCTACAGTGTTCTGGTTATCTGAAAAAAATGCTGAATACAATGAGGAAATGCACAGAGAAGGGCAGCAGGAATGAACACTAGTGTGGAACAGCTTCCATACACATCCATGCCAAGTAGAGTGAGATTACAGCTTTCATCAGGAAATATTTGTCATATAATCTAAAATCCGAGAACCCATTTCCACAGGATAGTGTCACAGGTTCCAAAAGAAGTATTACAGGTATGTTGAAGAATACTCCTGTAGCAATTAAATATAATGTTCCAAATGCAACCTCCAGCTAATGAGGTTCTTAAGATGCCAGTAGTCAGAAAATGTGTCTTAGGATGAAGTGTTTTCCATGTGTGCTGTTTCTCATGTTCCTTTCACAAACAAGCTCCTGGGGTTGACAGACCCTTCCTTTAATTTAGAAAAGTACTCATGTACTACAGAAGCTGCCTAATTTACTACACTCTCACTTTTTTTGTACTACAGTTCTAGGTCTAGTTTTCAAATGTGCAGAAACTTCAACAATGAGTGCTAGATGATGGAAGGAAGGGAGAGGTACTGCTGGATATCCTTACCTTCTCAAATATGGGATCCTGGTTGTCACTGTATGTCATTTGATTTCTTATGTAGAGTACAGCATCATGGACAGTCAAGAAAAATATGTCTTTTCTGACAGTGTCATCAAAGAAGGCACCCCGTTCCAGCTGAGATATAAGGTTGTCTGAATAAAAGAAAATCATAACAAGTTTATACAATATGAAGTAATTTAAGAAATAAATGTCAAAATACATGGTAGCAACTGTCAGAAATCAGATGTACAGCCAAATGAATCCATCAATTATAGTTTAGTCTTGACTCTTATTTTCCATATTTCCTTTACACTCCATCATTTTTTGTGTCCCAGTGGAGCCAACAATGCTTATCAGTATTACAGTTCACATATTTATTAGTGTGGATGCTACCAAAGACACATCAAGAGATCCCTTCTCACCATCTTTTTATTCTTTGCATGAGTAAAAATATAAATACTTGGATGTTTACCTTGATATGAAGCAAAGTATACTCTCACATCAATTCTCTCAAACTCTTTAATTATCTAAAAAAAAAGTTTGCAACAAAGATATAAATAAATAAAGTCTGTAAGGAGAAAATATATGTATATCTGTACATGTGTGTAATGTACAGGCAGATACACTTCATTTTTTTTGGATTGTCTTCATTCCACATAGTACACTTTGTTTATTCATCATAATTCAGATACTGCTATACTTTGCTATACTTCAAGATCCAGTAGCTAAGTACCTGGTTGCTGAAGTGGCCTATCTTCCACCATGTAAGTGGAACTACCCATTTTACACACACAAGCATCACTGCCAATAAAGGTTGTTGTCCTGTTCTCAAAACTCAAATAATCTCTCCAAGCGAGACCACGTGGGCCTGAGCGAGCTTTATTTCCCCGTGTATGTGTGATGTGATACACTCTTTCACTGGCACAGGCAGATCTTTTACACAGATTTTTCCCTCATGCAGAGCACCAGATGGACCTGTTCTTGGATGAAAAAGCTACATATGGAGAGAGTCATGTCAATGAACCCCATATTCCCATGTAACTAGGCAGGAGGCTGGCACAAGGCACACACTGGTCCTGAATTTCACTTAGCTAAGAGGCAGGAGACTAGAATCTACCCAGCTCCCTGGTGGCAGGCAAGTTTCTTAGATTAGTGTTTTCAGAGGTGATCATTAATTCTATTTCTGTCAATTGATAAACTTGAGTCATGGTAAAGATCTGGTTTTATAGATAGGCTAAGTAGTCTCAAAAATTAAGTTAGTGAAAGCATCAACCTGAACATACAAAATATCAGAAAATACTGAAGACTGAACAGTCTGGTCCTACACACTTGTAACTGGGCACCAAAAATTAATGGAAATACTTGGCCTTAAATTTTACACCTCATTTCCTTCTTCCTAGGAAGGAATATTATCTCCTTAATATGTACTGTGAGTTTGAATATTAATCAATAAATGTTGATGAAGCACTTGATACTTGTCACAGAAAAAACTATAAAGAATTGAATGATTCTTCCTTCATAATTAAAATGAATGAAAAAATGAAGGAATGAATAAATAAATCTTCTGGCTAAAGACTAAACTGGGATGGTAAGATGAAATTTCTACTACCTCTGTGTTGAGTGAGCATCATCCTGTGACCAGATTAAAGCAGGAGGCATGTGGAAAGAAAATATATAACTAAAATATTTCATAACATATGCACATAAGGGGACCACATTTTGCAGGTAAATTTTTTGGGTACTTGACTGTGCAACCTTCATATTGTTCTTTTAATGCATTTTTCCCACTTAAAATACACATACCACCAATATTCTACCTTTTGCTGCTATTTTTCATATTTATAATTTGGTGGTATTTTTCAACAACATACTTTTTAAAACTCAGAAATTAACTTCAGCTAACTGCTCTTGATTTACATACTACTGACTAGTTTCATTTTCACAGAACATCAGAAAAAAATGCCCTTACCGTTTTTATTGATCTCACAGCTACAATATCCAAGAAGGTTACTGCTCCAAAATCAAGAATGAGACTGTGGATGGGCACCTTGGGAATGTTTACTTTGACTGGGAGTTCTGAATTCCAGTCCACCTGGATCTCTACTTCTTTGGTGGGAACTTGAAGATCCTGGTTGTCTTCAGGTTCCTCATCAGTCTCAAAAGCTTCATTATTAATACCAGGCTCACTGATGATACCATTCTAATGCACAGATAATATATGGAATATAGAATTTAATCATGGGGAAAGTTTGGGAGTTACCGAAAATAGCACCCTGTTGTTGCAGTGTGTCCCAGATATCCCAGGCCCCTCCCAGATGATCCTCCTGCCAGGTTTGTCAATCATTCCTCCTTTCCACATCCTGACCCCTGATGAGTGCTGCCTGTCAACCCTGGCATTCCAGAAGGGCGTCGAGTGGCTGGCAGAATTCAAAAGATGCTTCTCACCCCTGGAAAGACATTGGGCCATCCAAGTGTCCTCTGTCCCTTAGGACTTCCCTCTGTACCTGGTTGGTGTCACCTGTGTTCCTTCCCTCCCCTTCTCCCCTGGTTCATAGGGCCAGCAGCCTTGCTGTGGGAGTTCTGCTGGAGCTGTTGCTGGATTCACAGGCCCTTGGGCCAGGAATAAAACTCTGAATTGAAACCCTCCATCAGAACCGACTCCTTTCCTTCACTATCACCTTGGAACCTCTCTGTCAAAGGTAAACCTGAGCTTCTGCAGGCCTGGACTTGTCTCCAAGCCCTCAGCTGTAACATCCTGGTAGCCCGTGGTGCCACTGGGGTAAAAACACCAGTGCTACCACATAGGCAAGCAGTGAGGGCCAGCCAGCACAGGCACAACCTCCTGGAAATATTGGACCAAACACCAATACCCTGTGGTACCTTCTGTTGAAGGAATTGACAAGACAGACACATGTGACCAGTATCCCCTGCTCCCAATTCTGGCACTGTAATTAGCATAACCAAGGCAAGAAGCCATTCTCTATGGCTGAGCAGGTTGTGTATTTGTTCCTTTTTCCCTCATTGTCAGGCCCTGAAGATCTTGTGAACCAATTAGACAAATCAAACTGATTTCTTCTTCCTCTCCCTACCAGCCTCAAGGTTCCTGGGCACGAGGCTCATCTCTCCCTTCCTTGCTGGCTTTTGAAGGTCTCAGGCATGTGGCCAAATCAGGTGTAGTTGGTGACCCCAGCAGAGAAAAGGGAAGTGTAACAGTGCACAGAGCACTGTCTATGGCAAATCCTGTGTGGGAAATTTGGACCATAACTGCTGCTGACAGTGAGTTATCCCCAGGAGCCAGGGATGCCTGCATTGTCTTGTATTTTCTCTGAGTATTGGTGACTCATCTTCTTTCATGTAATTTTAAAGTCTAGATTATGATTGTTATATTGATACATTAAACCATGTATTAGGATCGGACCTGACCTGCAGGGTGTCCAGGTAGTTATAAACTCTAAGTTAAGTTAAGGTTTAGGTGATTAAAATTGTAAGTTAAGTTGCTTTAGAAAGTTCTGTATGCTACTTATAAACTGTAGTACCATGTAGTAAGTCACACATCTCATCTCTATTTTAAAGTTGAGTACAGAGTAATTCATAATTTTTAACTAAAAAGCTCCAACAGTAATCCTTTGAAAAAAAATAAAAATAAATAATTGTAAAAAGACCTACCTTAGTAGCTTTTAATTTTCCCTTCTTGATTAGCTTTTGTATTTTCCTCAGTGCTTTGAGTCTCTTATTATATACCTTAACTGCATCAAATCCCACCTACAGAAAAGGGACCAAAATTATTTAGCTTAACTCAGGTATAATTCTGAGGAAATCTCAAGGATAGTTAAGAAGCTTCCCAACCCATAACTTATCACTTACTGTAGATTTGAGGCTGCTCTTCAGTCCATCAATGTTAGCATAAAAAATTGGACTTGAAAACTTGAGAATCTTCACACCTTCTGGTTCTATAACCTGTTGCCAAAGAATATAAAGTTAAACAGCAATAGCTGGATTTTGACTAATAAGAAGCAGTTTAACTGTTTCAACAGTTCAACTACATATCTAATTTTAAAAAAATTGCATGGATTTGTTGATGATTGAGGGGATTCCATTTTTAGAAGCTTACAGCCCTGGCATGCAAGATGGAGCAACCACCTGGATGAAGATGGTGCTGAAATTTGTTACCTTTGAGGACCCCACTTCCAAATTCAAGTTGCGTGCAATATGCAAGGCACAACCTTTTCTTACACTAACTTGTAGACTGAAGGAAAACAACTCAGCAATGACCTACATTTTTGTAGTCCTTGACCTTCTTGTAGATGTCTGTGCCAGGAATGTTTCCAAAGCCTCCCCATGAAGGACTAAATGAAAAGACAGTGAAGGTAAATGTCAAACATAGGCATTCACAGAATTGAAGGGATTGCTGCATACTAAATGTCTTTGACTCCTGTAGTTTGCCTTCTAATGCCAAACTAACAGACTTGCAAAAGTGTTGCAGCTATTTTGGGTCACTGTAGTGAATGGGCCTTTATAAAAACAAGGTGCTTTGGTCTCAGACTATTTAAGGCACCATTTTGACTTAAGAGCTGAGAGAACAACTTGTTCAATTGGTTTCCCAAACCAGAAGAATATTTAAAAAGCAGATTAGTTTGCTTGAAATTTAAAAAAAATAATTTTTTACACTAAAAAAAAGTTGATGGCTTTTTTTAATTTCAGATCAACCGAAATGCATTTACATTATTTTAAGATTATGTAAATCTTTTTGTGCAACTTTTTGGATTTTTATTTCAGTCGATAACAAAACAAAAATTCTTTGCAGTCTCCAGATATATATTTAAGAGCTGAAGCAAATTGTTTTAAAGTTTGTATGGCCTCACCTCTCCTTTATATTTGGGTACCATTATCTGAGTTGAACTTGGGAATGTTCTTTTGAGGGTCTTCAAATTTCATTTTTCATAATCTACTATTGTGTAACAATTTTTACAAGGCTTTATTTTTATTTGCTGACAGTACAACTATCCCTTGGTAATGCTAGTTACCATACTGTCTGAGCTCCAAACTGAAGGAAAGCAGTTATGTTGTATTTTCAGATAAAAGATCAATGAATAATAACAAGATGATCAAATAAGGTTATTCAAATCCATCTTTCTCACCATTCCACTTCCATATATTATTTAAGCAGCAACAAATCAGCCAGAAGCACAATTTTTTTTCTTATTCTCACGCTTTCTCTTCTCTTCTTTTACAACCATATGATCAGTCTTGTAAAAACAGTAACTGAAAAGGTGATTGGCATGTGCAACATACTGTAGTAGTATTACCTGCTGAGAGTTACTATAATGATCAATTAATTACAAAAACCATACATTTGTTTAACATTCTAGAATGTTTTTGTCCCTTTTAAGAACTCAGCTGTGTGGGTGCTTAGAAAACAGATGGCTAAATACCACCAGAGTGGCCAACATGATATGAAATACTGACAAAATAATAGAGCTTCTCTTTAATCAGTGTAATTAAATATTAGCACACAAAAAGTGTCTTGTTCTAAAAGAAACAGATTTTTTTTCATTTCAAAAGTTTTGTAAAACCAAACAGATATTCTGACACAAATCATCTTACTTTTTAGCATATAATCTACCTTTTTCATAATATAAAACTAAGAATTATTTCTGATACTGTACTACTTACAACTGAACTCTCAGCACAACTGTCAGCAATCCAAACAAAAGGCCAGCAAGTAATCCCAAATCAAGTCCCAGAATGATGGATGCTATACATGTAAAAACCCAGATCATCTGGAGAAGAAATAACAAATGTAAAGTATTTAATTTTAACATCTGACTCCTGGTCATGCTAAAGAAACACTAGACTAGATAATATGAGAAGCATATTTTAAGTTTGGAACTGATTTTAGCTCACTAGCAATTAGCTGACTTCCATACAAAAATCTTCTTCCCCCAGGATGCTTTCATCCATCATTATCTTATTAGGCATAGTTAGCTTTTTAGGAAATAAGGGTTTTCACCACAACAATATTTTTTAAGGATCTGATTCCTTAGGTGAAATCAAAGGAGATACAGTAAAACTTCACATTTACTTATTTCTGATGATGGCAATTTTTGTTAATATTTCTTAAAAACTGGAAAGAGTTTTATTTTACCAAGATGCAAAATACTGTAAGATGCCCTCCCATGCAGACATATAGGGAAGGAAGAGGATTCCTCAGTGACATCTAAGAATCAGAAAGAACTGATCAGAAAGGATCAGAAAGAGAGGTATTTCATATGAACAGGCTGATGGCACTTCTTTAAGATCTCCACTGAATATTCAGGCAGAACAGTTGAAGTGCACTCCTCAGTTCTTTCCTACATCACTGCCCATGCAGTAGACTCAATTTTTTAAAAAGTTGAGTGTTTGCACTTCTCCCTGAAGTCAGTGGGATCTTTTGTCTATAAATCAGTAAATGATTGACTAAAATATTTGAGATCTATCTAACACAGGTACTGTCTAATGACTCTGTAAAATCTAAGCACAGTAAGGACTGCATGGAAGAAATGTCTTCCCTGCAATATTATCCTGCTCTACAAGCCACAGTGAAGGTCTGTTCCACAGAACACACAGTGAGAGATGTGAGTACCATGAGATATGGTTACAGTGGTTCACAAGAAAAGTCTGTTCTTAAATCCCTTAGCATGCCAAATGAATCTACATTCTAGCTTGGATTAGTCTTGCTACAACAAGAAAACATTTTAAGGACAAGCTGAGATTATTCAGGCAATGGGATGTTCATGTGGTAACAACATAAATATATATACATGAATTAAGGAAAGGTCATCTTTTCTAACTCATTGAAACTGCAAAAGTAGTAGTAGTCCAAATGATAAAATCAGAATGGTGAATGTGGCAACAGGCCATCTTTATTCTGCTTTTCAAGCCATATCAACACAAGATTGCTGTAAACTATGGAAATGGATATGAAGGATTTATCACTTCACACAAACACCCTGACTAGCACCCTTACTGCAGAGTTTAGGGAATAAAGAAGATTAGCAGAACACTGACCTTAAAATTAGGAACTTTTTACTTATCTCATGGCATTTGCATTTTGAGGATGCATATAAAAGTTTTCTGATGTTAACTTCTCAAAATCCTGTTTATGTGGTAGTTAAGAGAAACTTGGATGGCATTAAAAGATAAAAAAACCCCAAAACTGGACAAAAACATTCAGGACAAGATAAGAATTATGTTACTTACAGCATCCACTTTATTCTGTCTCCATAGACGAGGAACATCAAACACTTGCATGAACATCCCTTTCAAGTTAGCTATGACTACAGCTGCCAGCACAGACTGTGAAGAAAAATAATGAAAAAGTGGTATTCAGAAGCAAAGATGCATATTAAGATAGTGCTCAACATGACACACTATAAACCACAGCCCTGTCTGGAAACAGTCACCACAGTTTAAAGGGAGATATTAATCCTGCCCATCATAGGTGAGCATTTGGATCTGATGTGGCTGTGCTGCAGAAGCAGAGTACAGTACCTTTTGTAAGGGCTCTAGCAATTTCCCCAGGGCAACAATAGAAATCAGAACGATCCCAGCTGAGATGATACCAGCGACCTGCAAAGAATAGTGTTTGTAGGAAATGAACTGACTATGATTCTATCATTTGTTTTGAGCATTACAAAGAAAGAGATACAAACAGTTGCACATTACATTTCTTTAGGAGCAGGGACACCTGCCAAAGTGTCATTGTGTTTAGGCATATGTGGGCAATCGTTATGCACTTCAGCTAACACAGAGGGAATTCAATTAAGCAGGAAGTCTAAACAAACAAGGTTGTAGCTCTTGTGGGGTTATGTTTCAAAGACAGATGAATGGAGCAGTCTGTGTGTAAGCTGGAAAAGGAGCTGCTGGATAACCTGTTGTTTTTCACTGTTAGGAACCACACAACAGTAGTTTGGTAAAACAAAGTAGTTTACTCAACGTGACAAAGATGTTCCATGGCTGATGGTTAATGACAAATGGCAGAGCTGCTCATGCCAGCTCATGGGAGCTTAAAGATACCATGACCAGCTGGGAGAGATTTCCCCCTGCATCCTACTGTGACAAACTCAGTCCTCTAATTGGAAATGAAGCTCTGGGGAACTGGAGTTAAAAGATTTCTGACCCCTAAGGTAACTCGTGCTATGTAAAACTTGATTGCCCTCTTCTGGCAGAGCTACAAAAACGATTCACTACTAGAACCAAGCTGCTAAGACACCCATGGCTTTCCATGTGTCAGCAATGCAATAGTTTTAGGACTGTTTTCATCTCACAGTGAAATCTCTGCACTACAAAAAATCAAATTTACCTGTGCACAGTAAATTTGTGCACAGGTAAAAGAAGAGGTCATTACCTGAGTCTTTCCACCAGTACTTTCTTGGACTGCAGTCCGTGAAAGAGCAGTAGTTGCAACAAAACAAGAAAAGGCACCTGAAAAAATGTTGCTGAACCCAAAGGCAATAAATTCCTGAAAGATAATTGAATAATGCTGTAAATAAAGATACCTGAAGACAGATTTTCAATGGAGAAAGATAATAGCTTCTGCAGTAGTTGATAAAGTAGGTAGCACAATAACATTAGGAAGAGTATGAATTAGTGATATCTGTTAAATGTTTACACAAATTCCTCTTGTGCCAGTGCAGCTACCTCTGTTTGGAAACCAACACAAAGAAGTTGGTATACTCCTCCTGAAGCAGACATACTTATCTGAGTACAAATGTCTTTAAAGCTTACTTCCATCAATGCTCTCAAACCTAACATTGCTAAGAATTACACTTGAATAATTGCATCAAGAAATGGGTACTAGAATAAAATTAACTGCCAGGTATCATCAACCAAACAAATTATTTTGATCAGTACAATAGTCTGAGTTTAGATAAGCCTTTAACTAATGCAAAGCATTGTATTATGAGTAGAACTATTAAGGAACTTTGCAGAAAAACAGTTTAACTGAAAACTTCTGGTTTGCTGAGTCAGAATTATTTTCACTCTAAGCATCCCAATGAACTCATGCTGAGTCTCAGGCAGCATTCTCACAGATTTGCCCCAGGGTCACAGATGCCAGCACCTACTGAAGCTGGTTTTTCTGCTCAAGTGACAAGGACCCTGGGAGCTTTATGTCCTGGGATCTGGGCCATTCCTCTGCTGGGAAATAAAGAATTTGGGAGGTGTCTGCAACCAACCCCATATAATTGACAGAAGCATTGTTTTCACCAAGCTTATACAGGAACAGGAGCTTTTCACTCACTGCAAACTTTTTAAAATATAATTTAAGATTTGATTTTGACTGTCTCTCTTCTTTTCTACGAAATTAAATTTCCTGTAAATTTTCATTTAGCTCCAACTACAAGAACAGGAACAGACCCAAATGATTCATGCCTATTCCCATGCAACCACAGTGATCTGTGAGAAAATATTGGAGGTATAGTTCCTAGTGTTCTTAGGCATTAATAATTTGTATCTATGAAGACAATATAGACACTGGTAGATAACCTGTCCTTCAAAATTATTTTACTACCTGCTTTTATGATGTTATTTTAACTTCTCCCAATCAAATAAATTATTTGCCCATCATCCTTGATTTAACCCTGCATTTAACCCTTGCTACATGTAAAATTCATACAGTACTGAAAGGAAAGCACTTGGCTTTTATAAACTAATTCTTCTACTACAATATTTAATCAGTATCTTTGAAGCACACTACTGCTGGCTGAACAACATATTCAACAACAGAACAGCACAAACAGCACTTATAGGAGTATGTATTATTCTTTGAGATTTAGTAAACTGAAAGTTGGTGCATTTTGGTCAACTTTAAGACCAAGTGTTACCAGATATGACCTTTGAGGACTGTAAACTGACAAACAGAATCACAATTTTCTTATATACTGGAAAAGAGTGTTTCTAAAGTCAAACTTTATGTAATCCATTAGCACTAAAATAAAGGACTCATTAAACAAAGTACTCAACTTATCTGTTTGTTGTAGTGAGAGCATTCTCCTAATATGCTCAAAGGATAAAATTAAAAATTAGATTAGATGGCTGGACAAGGAAGCTTTCTATTAATTTTAGTTCCATGCCATAGGCAAGTGACATAACCCCCGGTGAAGACACTGAACAAATGCAGGAATCCTGCTTGTGATGCACAGCTCGTCACATTCTAGCCATGTGCCCCTAGAAACCAATGCTTGAAGCAGTTCAGCCATTTAATGCACACAGCTACACCAGAACATTGATATGCTGGGAGGCATTAACTTCTGAGAAGCTGCAGGACTGATCTGTTAGGTTACAAGTATAGTTACACTGATGTACAATAATTTATTATCTGTAAAGTTCAGCTGATTCAAATCCTGCATGAAGACTAAGCCTAAATAAAGCTGTCCAGAGCAACTTCTTAGCTTGACATTGCCTTCATCTGCCCAAGCAACCCACCTCAAAATATGCCTTACAAGTGGAAAAGGAAAGTGGGTTGCTAGGCCATGTCAACTTGACATCACCAGAAAATTCCTCTATACAGCACTCAGCCCTTTCAGAACTACTGCAGTCACTAAACCAATAAAGAAGGAATTAAATAGTATGAAAAGTCCATATTGAAGATGAATCTGGCTCATCTCTGTGTGGCCATTTCAGCTGATTTTGTTTTTCAAGAGTTGAATTTCTCCTGTCAGATTTCAGTGCTTGTCTGAAAAATGTGTGTGAATGGTGTTTCTTTCATTTGGCTACAGAAGTCAGCATGTTTTACATTAATATGCTTATAAACTATTTTGGTTATACATACCTGGTTTCCATCAATAGCATAGTCATACTTGGTTGCATATACCTTCCCCACAGATACGGCAATGGCATAAGCAACAATAGCAATGGAAAAGGAGGCTGCAATCATCTGGGAAAACAGGCTGACATTTGGAGGCTCGGGAGGCAAAAATCTAGCATTTAGAAAATATATTTGTGTTACCAACTTTGATTGGATTCTGTTCTTACCAGAACTGTCAAGGAGTTTGGGGCGGAGGCATACAGGTTGCTTATAATAAGAAGTGTAATGTTTCAAGTTAATAAAAAGGTGGAAACAGCCCATTGACATACAGAACACGCTTATCTAGCTCACCCCAGCCCAAATCCTGATGCTATTAGTCAGCAACAAAGCTCCCATTGTTCTCAGCATGACTGAGATTTGGCCTTATGATAGCAAAGTGAAAAACTACATTTTTTTGAAGCATCGAATAAAGAATGTATTGAATAGTATGATGAATTACATAAATATGTTAATGACACTTCATACTATTGTTAACATACTTCTTCAGTAAGATCTCAGAAGCATTTTATCCCCTACTGTGTTTCCACAAATTTTAATTAATTAAGCCCTGAATACCAAATGGAATGTGAAGGTTACTACTGTGAAGTGCTCTGAATCTTTCAAGTGGAAGTCTCTACCAGTGTAATCCTCAACATCCTTCCTCCTATGAATATGGAAGTGACAAAGTTGACTGGGATAACAGTAGCAGCATGAATATGAATATGAACTGCACTGGGACAACTCAGGATTATAGAAATTAAATCTATGCAGAATTTCTTTATTAAAAATCCTTAATTTTTAAACTATTTTCCATAGTCCTATAGTCACTTCATGAGCAGGAAGCAATTAATTTTCAGATGGACTTTATGAATTAGACAGACATTCCTAAGCCCATTTTACAGAAGAAGGAAAGCTAGGCAACATATTTAGGTGGCATAATTGATAGAGCCAGAAGTAATACTCAGAAAATCTCCAGATCTGAGCTCTAAACTCAGGTTACAGCTCTCAATGTTTCTTTTATGCATTTTCTCTTACTATGGTCACTTTTAGCCAATTAAAACACTACCTTTTTCCCACAAAACAAAGACACTCACCCTCTTGGAATGCTCTTAACAATGCCTGCATTGTATTTTTTTTCGAAGTCGGCAGCATATGAAATACCAGTGGCTATTATTGTCTGTAATAAAATAAAACAACAGTTTTAAGACTTAAAAAGAGTTCCCGTCTTCCTGCAGCTAGACCCATCTATTTTATCTGTTCTCAGCTTTTCTTGTGCCCCTTTGCTTACCACAATAACTTCTATTGGTATAGGTATAGGTATCTTGTGTTTGAACCGATCGTTTATTTCTTTAACTACCATGCAGACAAAAATGGTGAGGAGCCCAGCAACAAGATCTGCAATGTTGGTGGTACCAATTTTTTCAAAAGTTTCAACAAGAGTCTGAAAAATAAAAAATGACAACATAAAATATGCCCATGTCCACTTGAAGGATGTGCAAATACTTATGAGATGATCCAGACACATAGGGTTTTGGAGAAAGCCAAGTAACTTCTCCATTCAGGCCTGGAGAAGCCTGATGAAAATGGATTGTCAAGGTGCTACAGAATCAGTACATTAATTTAATAGTGAATTTAATGGAAAAAGCATAACTGCAAGAATCGTCCACATAGGGGACTTCTGCTTCCCAATTTTTAGTCAAGTAATACTAAGTAAAAAGAGCTAACTCACTACCTGTGTTTTACCTCTATCAGTATCAGAGCAAGGAAGGGCAGATCTGTAGCTTCTTCACTTTGACAGATAGCAAGGGAGATCCTAATTTTTCTAAAGAGAGCTAGCAGACCCATGGGCAAAGCTGTGGTCCACTACATGCCCTGTAGATGTGGTCTGTGCTTTATATGGTTCCTGTTTCCACTGCTGACAAACAGAGAATGAGTGTGAACACACAGGTCCTACCAGGCTGTGGAGAATCCTGCACTTCAGGAGCTGCCACTAAGCCTCACTCTACAGTAAATTAACCCTCCTAGCAGAGTTCAGCCCCAGACTGAAGCACTCACAACTGGGCTGCAATAGGCAGCTCCCTTCTCTACCCTTCTTGTGCCCTTGCTTGATCCTATTGTTTATTAAATGTTATTGTAGAGAGAAAACATGAAGAGACAATTACAGAAAAGTCACAAATTCTCCTCTGTCCTCCTCCTAAGCATCAGAGTAGTTCTCACTTGCTTCCTGTCTCCAAGAAAATGCAATTATCCCATGCATAGTGAAGTAGCTGTAGCAGAATGATCTGGTAGAAAAGGGGCCAGAAACAGACTTCTTGCACCCTGGTTAGCTCCTCCAGTAATGAGCTTTTGATTTAAACACAAGAGGAGGTTTGCAGCAGCAGCAGCACTCCCACCCTTCTGAACAGACTTTGGTTTGGAAATATCGCACCTAAGTGTTTAACCAGCTGATTTCTAAGCTGAAGAAGCCTTCCTGAAACACTGAATCAGACGCCCTCCCTTGGTTGACTGAAGCCATTTCTTGCCCATTCTGCTGTTTACCACGGATCCCATGAGAATGCCTGACCACCTCATGCACTGCTTCACTTCACAGGGAAACAGTAACTTCCCAACTTTGGCTGTGGGTTCTGCTAATGTTGGATGCTTGGTGTTGCAGTTTGTTAAACAGCACTATTGAAGCAAGTCCAAAACTTGCTGAAGCACACACAGCAAATCACTGGTTGAGCAGACCAGAAATAACAATTTCTTTGCTCTACATGCACCTGCAAACACATTGACCTGGCTCACCTGCAAGAACACAGGAGCTTTGAACTTTAACCTAGAAAGTCAGCATCCCACTCAGGCTTGCTGAAGTTGGAAGAACCATGTAGTCCTTTAAAAAAGTATATTGTACTAAATACCATCCATTCAATAAACAAAAAGACGGAGGAAAATGCTGGATTAGGATTAACAAATCCATCATTCTGCCTGGTCTGCTGTAAGGCCTGTTATACAGTACTTTGTCTTATCTAACTTTCCTTGTTCTGAGAGTTTTCATTAGTTCTGAAAAGGCACATCATTTTTTACCCCCACAAATGGTCCTCCAGATTTCTTTTTTATTTTTTCACCTTGCTGTTTATAGTTATATTCATCCTATTATTGTTAATCTAGATGTCTGTTGTATTTTTGCTAGTCTGTTTGCCAAAACTGGCATGTAAAATCTCCAAATACATTTTTTTTTCCTTGAATGGCCTCCTTTAGTTATCTGCTATTTTAATATGAAATGCTATGGAAGGTCAAAAATACTGTGAACTTGGATGGTTTCATGCTGAAGTCAGTGACACAACTCTGAATAATTCTCCTGGAAAGGATACTATTCTGTAACACAAGACATCTAGGAATTCAGTATTTCTGTAATGCAGCCAAAACATTTCTCCATTTGAGCATTTTCTATAAAATCAACAGATGGAGTTGTGACAGTAACAGTCAGCCTCACATTTGCTAACCAATAGGTACCTGGCTAAAGGGTGGGAATCTGTATCCTTTAGGTATTTACATGCATGGCAGCAGTGTGAAATGGAGAATCATGCCTTTTACCAGAATGATATGCTGGCTTAAGTGTAAAGAGCCAGCTTGGGGAGATGGCCTGAGAGGGTTAATAAGTAATCAAATGTCCTTCACAAGAAGTGAAAAATCAAGGGATGGGACAAACTGTAGTCTCTAGAAGTGAAAAACTGTTTTGCTGGATAACCACACTTGAACTTCATGTGAAAAAGTGCTCTGTCTGAAAAAGACTTCAAGATGGCAATTAAACTTTCTGTCTGGGGAACCCCAAAGGCAGCTTAGAGCCCCACAGCTATAAATGAACAGCTGCAGATCTTCATCAAAGGGAGAACTAAAGGAACGCCCTATACTTACCACCACATATATGAACCATCCCTTTGTGAAATGGGAGCAGAAGATAAACAATTATATAAAAATACCTGTCATAAAACCAAAGCAATTAGAAGGGCATACTTACATATATTATGGAAAGGACACCATTATAATTTTTAGTTGAAACATTCAGGACTATTTTCAGTTGTGACACAAGCACTTGAAAAGCAGCTGCAGTTGTGAATCCCCCAACTAGTGGATCTGCAAGGTACCTCACAATGAAACCAATCTGGAGAACTCCAAATATAACCTGGAAAAATCATGAAGAATAACAGCTTGTTAAATAAAAAAAAGTTAGACATTTGTTTGGAGATTTCTTGTGCTTTATCTCTTTGTTCATGCAGAGTCTTAGGACCATATTTCCCCCATTTCAGCCTACTGTAACTTAGTGTCATCCATCCAAGGAAATAAAGGAGACCTGAAGAAATGTGTGAAATGAAGATTCAGGATATGCACCATTAGAACTCAGTTTCCTGCAGGTCTTCTAGCCTGCAATCACAGGGCTATTCTGTTCTCTGTGCTCCCAGTCATGCTGTCAGAGACTACACAGGGTAAGAACTTTCCTTCATTTTTGTGTTTTACTACAGGAAAACATCTGACTGCTGTGGTAGGCATTTTCCTGCCATTAACATTAAAGCAGTGTCAACCTTGTGTCTTCAAGTCAACTATTTTACCTGTAAAATTCCAACCAGGAAGGTGAGAGTACTAGCAATCAGCACTCTCTGTGCATCTCTGGATTCAATGTCTATCAGTGCCCCAGTGCCATTAGTCCCTGTAGCATTGCTGCCTTCTATGAGAAAATTCTCATCAGGGGCCATGTTCAATACAACAGATCCCACCATCAAACTGACTACTGGGAATGGACCTGCAATGACAAACAGAGCACACTAAAGTTTAACACATTGAAAAAAAGCATTCATCAGACTAGACAAGAAACTCTAGGTCAGAAAAACCATGTAATATTGTAATTGGGGTACATTGGTAGTATTAGGGGGCAAAGAGCTGCAGGCATTGCATACATGAGACAAAACCATTGCACTTTCTTTAAATACTACTCCTTCTTTAAATAGCTTACATTGTACATACAGATAGATATAAGTACAGTGTCATGCTTTGCTTGAGCCTATTTTGGGCTGTAGCAAGGCCAGAAGGGGCAACATGTTCAACACACTCCAACTATCTCCCTTGTATCAGCATCACAACCAGACAACACAGATCACCAATCCAGGTGAAAGCAATGTTTATTTCTTTAAGTTTTGGGGTTTCTTTGTTTGCTTGTGTTTTTTTGGTTGGTTGTTTTTTTGGTTTTTTTATTGTCATGGTTAGTTTTCAGGTGATCCAGAGTGCCACATGATCAGGGATCCCAACACCATGGTTGTGGCAGGAACATGATCCACGGGTAGGACCACATCTTTTGGCATTATTGCCATTTTTGGCTATTACATTGGCCAAAGATGACTGAAACTATACTTTGGGCAAGATACAAAGAAAGTGATCATTGTGTCAGCAAAACACAATCTAAAAGTAATATCTGTTGCAGTTATCTACTAAAATTATGCAGAAAAGGAAAATGTCATTAAATGTCTTAAAGAAGGTTAAATTAATTTTACAGGTACCTTAGAGGACATTCCATGAATAAGAGCTTTGGAGAAAGCATAAAAAAGGAGCGTTTGATAACGTAGAAAGTAGGAATAACACCATAAGTAGACATAAGTTAGATCTGGATAGCAAATGTGAGCTGCTTGGTAGGGTAGGAAGAGGCTAACAAAGTTGAGAAGACATACAGGGACTTTGGATGCAGCAGAGAAGAAAGGTGATGAAAAAGTGTAGTCTCATGCCAAAGCTCCGGGAGGGGAAAACAATGTGTTCTTGGTAGATATGAAGAAGGAAAGACTAAATTTTGTTAGAATTAAGAAAAAGGAACTTCAGTGATCAAGCTGTAACGAGAATTTTAAATGTGAGAACTCACAGGAAACAAACCTCATATTCTAAAGAAAGTACTCAGAAAGAATCAACAAGATTTACCCATAGCCTTGATATGAGAACATAGAGTGAGGCTGGAGTGGATACACAAGTTCTGGGTCTCCACGACAGGCAAGAAGAAGATACTGTCCATAGCAATGAAGAAAAGATGCAGCAAGTAAGGCATGTGGAGAAGACTAAAAGAGCTCTGTTTTAGCCATCTTGACCTTTAGCTGATAGACAAAATGTTTGTCATTCATACTGCCTACTGAGGGCTTGATCTTGTCACTTCTTGCATAGAGTGTAGCCAAAGACAAGATTTATACTTCAGCAAGATTTAAAATTCAAGCAAAAAGCAGGGGCATACCTAAAGTTTGGTATTATGCACAATTGCCTGTATAAAGAAGAAATAAGACTTAATTTCCCAAAATCCTCCAATATTAATATTCATCATAGACAATTTGCTTCAGAAAGTAGTTATATTGTATGGAATATGAATGTCTGCAGTAAAGATTAACACTTTGTAATAGATAATTCACTGTAACTCGAACACATGCAGTTACCAACTGAGATGTGCCTTGATGTTCCCAGGAAAAAGTATGTCAGGATGGGAAAAAAAGCAGAATAGAGGCCATATCCAACAGGGACTGCAACCAGCAAAGCATATGCCAAACCTGAAATGATAGATCATCAAAATATCACATTTAAAATCTCTCAGCAATCTACAATCTTGTCTAGACTAGACTTTCAGAAAGATTCAGTGCTTTGTTCCAGATGCGATTTAGAATATGTTTTGTGAGTAAGTCAATTGCAGGCACACATGTGAGTGAGTATCAATGGCTGTAAAGTACTGTATATCCCACGCTGGATGAGTAAGTACTGAAGGATGTTCCTACATTTGCACAGGTAGCCCAATACACAGGCTGAGATAGGAAACAAGTGGAGAACATTGTTGCAAGACTGTGTGCCTCTTGAGACCAAAGGAGGAGAAGTGAAGGTTCTAATTACAGACAGAAGTTTCAAGCGCAAGACTCTGAATTATTGCATGACGAGTGTGCTTCAGTATCTTCAGCTCCTCTGAAAATAGGGCCACTTCTTTTCCCAGCAGCAGCTTAAAAACAAATCTACCAATAGTAAGTAACACAAACTCGAGAACCTTGGTTCTTCTTCCTTTGCATATCTGTGCACACTTTCAAATCCAGCAAGCAATAAAAAAAATTCCCTTCAAAATCATAACCCAGTTAGCCAGAGTATAATATTCTCCTTCAAAGATTCTCCAAAACCTGTCAGAGTTCAAACAGCTGAAGTCCTGGTCATACTACTGTGACTGATGGGAGGACTTCAAGCAACACACATAGTTGCTGGGAATTAGGGACTTCAGGGACCTCAAGATCCCAGAAGCCTCTTTTCTTGCAAATATTTTGGCCATTTTTTCCTGTAATGCATGTTCTAAAATTTCAGATTTAAAAAAAGAAATTATACCTAGGTGTAGATTTGCATTAATTTGGGTTTTTTCCTTTTTTTCCTACTTTTTTTTAATGCATAGGTGGGAGACCAAGAATTACATTTAAAAAATTTGTTTTACAAATGGACTCTAATTAAGAGAAAATCAGGCCATTAAAAAAAAAAAATAAGGAGGCTATAGTATGAGCACAATAGCTGTTATAAGTAATATGAAAGGTCCATCTAGTCCAGTTCATTTTTAAAAGGCACAGGGATACAATAACTGTGCTACTACCTTCAGCAAAGATCCTCCAGCTCTGACACTCTTCTTTGGGAAAGAATCACTTTCTTTATTTCTCAGGTCACCCCCTGCCTGGGGCAAAGTTTGTAATGCTTTTTTTCTGCCAGTTTCTGCCTTCCTAGCCTGCTCCAAGGGAACAGACAGGAGGGAACACTTGTGTCTAATCGGGAATGTGTAAACTGCTTTCTTTGTTCCCAAAGTAAATCTTTGTCCCCTTCTGCAAACACTTAATTTCCATTGAGGGAAAGTGTGGGGTTGACACAGCTAGTTTTTCCTGCTGCAGTCCCCCCAAAAAATTGTGAAAATAATGTAGGAACTCTACTGAGAATAAAGAAATGAGTGGTGGATGTGTCAGGGTTATAGTCAGTCTTGTCTTAGATGGATGTTGCCTCAGGCAGGATGGTTCTGCCCTCTGAGTCTTCCTTAAGTAGCTTATTTGAACTAATTTCTGCTTACTTCTGCCACTTTCTTATTTGTTCATCTACTGAAAGCTTACTAATAAATTGAATAAGGAAGTAAGGAAAACTTAATATTGCAAGCCATGTACTCTGAATATCCATCAAGTTTAATTTTTTAAAAAACGTGAATACATCACCACCTCCTTGAGGGCTGTCTTCTGCAGAGACCTGAACAACCTTATGAGATGGGTTTTAGAGGAGTAGATATCAAGGTTGCATTATTAGGGGAATAACCAGATTTTTGTAGGCAGTTGCAGAACTATAGGCTTAGACAACCAAGAAAGAGAAAAAGACCACACAACCTATCCGATTTATCTCAACGTAAATAAAACTTTAAATAATATCAAAATAAATACTCTTTGAGTAAAACGCCTTGGAAGAAAACTTAAATACATCTTTACAGCACATCACAGGAAATTGAAATCTTCTAGCCAAGGAAAGAAAAATGAATAAATTAAAACCATAAATTATTTATTGCAAAATAATACCTAATATCTAGTATTAAATAACAAGCCTCAGATTTGTAATTCCATCTGCATAACGTCCCTGTGCTCAGCCGGCTCCCGTATAGGGACGTCCTGGGAGCGGAGCGCCGGCTTTACCTTGCAGGGTGGCAACGAGGCCGGTGCTGAGCCCCGAGATGATGTCGCTGATCAGCCACTCTTTCACCCGGTAGTTGGGCAGCCACTCCAGGATGGGCAGAAAAGACTTGGCAATCTGAAAGGCCCTTTTCCTTGAACATCTGCGAGAAAATAAGCGATGAACACACCCCACAGAGCTGCAATTGGAGCGCCCCAAGAACCCCAAAGTGACAGAGGGCTGAGCTGGTGCACGTTTAAATTTAAGGAGCAATGACTGTCACAGTCCCGTCTTCCAAACAGGGACGGGGCACGTACAGGTGCCAAAAGCGCGCTCCCTGAAGAAGCATCCCGCGGGCAGCTGCAGGGCAGCAGGGAGCAGGGACGGGTCTGCTCGCAGGCTGGAGTGCGGGGCACTGCATCCCTCGGCGGGTGGGGTCTGAGGGCGCCGGGACGGCGCGGCCCC
>VZTB01005582.1:1769829-1799184 GCA_013397245.1 Thryothorus ludovicianus | reverse complement strand
GAGCGCGGCCCCCCCTGCCGGCCCCGCCGCCGCGCCCGCGGGCCCTCAGCGCTGTCCGCGTCCTGAACCGCGGCCCCGACGGCTCTGCCCGCTCCCCGGCCTGGGGCAGGGCGAGCCGGCCCCGCCGCAGCCGCATTTATACGGCCGCCCACGGCCCGGCGCTTTATTTACGGGGAAACACAGAGACCCGGCTCCGGGCCGGCCCGGGCGACGCCTCCGTCCGCCCTCCCCCCGGTGCCCCCTCGGCAGTCCTGCTCCGGCCGGCGCTTCCCGAGCGACCGCCCCGGCAGCGCCCGTCCCCTCGGGCGGGGGCTGCACTTCAAAGGCGGCGGCCCGCGGGCAAGCGGCGGGGGATGAGTGTGGGGCGAGCGGAGCGGAGCGGGGCTTGCTGCACGCACACGAGCCCCGCCGACAGGTGATGGCCTCTGCCCTCCACCAGCTGCCCCCAAGAGCCGCCTGCCCGCCGGCCAAAGTGCTCGCTGTTAAGGCGAGCCTGAGGGAGTGAGATAGGACGGCCACTCTCGCACGCTGCTTGGCCCGCACAGAAGCCTCCCCGGAGCTCCCAAAGCCCTGCTGTGTCCCGTGAACCAAGTGTCGAGAGTCGTCTCCGTGCATAGATAGAAATGCCTAATAAACAGCACCTGCTCTCCAAACCATCCCGAGCTCACGCAGGAGCCTCGGTGGCTCAGGCCCCACCGGCGCTTTGTGTCACACCCGAAAGGGCAGAAGGTGGCCCAGGGCTGCAGCTTCGCTTTGCTGAAGGAGGCTCGTTGGGAATAAGCTCATTGGCAGCCCTGCTGTGATTTAGGATTACAGAGAGGACTGGGGCTGAAAAAGTCAGTCCTGCATGCTGAATACTGCTGGCTACATTCCAGCTCTTCTACCTTGGGTATGGAAGACAACCTAGCAAAGATCTTGCATGAGTGAAGTCCTCACCTAGGAGAATTCCTGAAATAAGAATTAGTGCCAGTGTTTCAGCCAACGCCAAAGAGGTGCTGAGGGCACACACTGAGGGTATAGCATCAAGCAAAGTATTTGTTCAATGAACTACTCAGACATGGAGTTGGTTTCAAAGCAATTAAGTATAGTCCTAACTTCAGACATGTTGAAGCCAGATTACTAAAATGGAAAGAAGCTATTTGCTAAAGTATTTCTGGTAGGGTTAAAACACAATTCATGTTTCCTAGTCCTGCAACTGGCTTCCCCTCTGCTGCACTGTAAGGCAATCTGGGTAAACTGCTGAACTGTTTTGATCTGAGCAATGCTGTTTGTATCCAGCAGTGAAGCAGCCAGCCTCCCACAGCAAGTCCTAGTGTTTTGTAGAAACCTGTTAGCATGGCACTCGGTAAAAGCTGCCTTGTTCCAAAGGAACAAGGAAAGTGGTCTGATGTAAATGTTACTTAATTCAGGGTGGGAAAGCTTTCAGATTTTCTCACTATCAGATAATAGTATGAGGAAGTGGAAGTAATACTGGAAAAGACATATTAGACATATTTTTAAGTACATACTGAAAACTGAACTGGCATCAAAATTGGGTAATGTATTTTAGGTTAGAATCTACTCCAGATAAAAATGGAGCACCATGAAAAGCAGTTTTAAAAATTAACTTTAAAAAGCTGTTGTGCTAACATCATCTTAGTTCTAAAATTAATACAAGGACAATGAAATTTCTCCAGCAAGTATAATGACTTCTAGGCTAATCATAAAAGCAAAGAACAACAGCAAAATCATTTGCAGGAACCCAATGTAGATGCCCTACACTTACCACATAAACTCAGCGTTCAGGACAGGCTGTGTATTACATATTATTTTCTCCTAGAATATCCAATTAGAATATACAATTATCTTATTACTTATATAACTAGGATTTTGGAGGAGAACTGCTTGATATGAAGAGGAAAAGACATAGTACTGAAAAGTAATTACCACAGGAGGGGTACAGCCAGAAGAATCTGAATTGACTGTAATGCACAATCCTTGCAAGTTTGTTCCCTGCAGCACATGCCTGCCTGAACAGTACTCCAAGTTTCAGCACCTCAGGTGATGAGATGCAGTAGGAGCACCTGCAGATGTTGTACAGATGAGAATTCTGTAGGACCATGAATATTGGCAGGACAGAAGTATCCCAATTCAAGGACAAGAGGTTTGAAGGAGAGAAAGAAAAAAATCTCCATCTGTGTAACACAATGTATTGACCAGAATTTGAAAATACAATTATTTGAGGAAGACTATAAACCTAAAAACTATAAAGCTGTAAACCCTATCTCAGAATGGATCCCATACACAGACACATCTGTGTCAAATCAGATACAATGTCTGTGCATCTGAGCTGTGATGTTGCTGACCCCACTCAGGATGCATCTCCCTTCCTCTTGTATTTCAAGCAAGAAGGTAACCCTCTTAGTTTTCCGTTTTTCAACTTTAGCTTTTTTATTTGGTTGGTTTGGATTCTTTAGTGGAGGGTCTTTTGTTTTTGTTGGGGAGGGGTGTTTTTTTAGCATGAAATCTGCATCAGCCTTCTGGATCCTTTTATCTTATTATTTGCTATTATTTTCTAATTAGTTCATGTTCACTTTGTACTTGGTATGAAACAAACAACTTATGACAGACACACAGCCTGTTTCCAAGACCCCTACTTCACTGTATGCTCTGTTTCCTTAGACCTCTAATGCCCAAGTCATGTCTGGAGAAGAATCAAACCCTAAGATTTCATCCTTACTGGCCAAGAATAACAGTTCCTCTCTTCCTTCCTCTCACATTGTCCATTCCATATCCTGCTAAACTCACAAAGAAAGGAGTAGTTTAGCACCTTCTTCCATAGTCACAGGAATCGGGATTTAAACCTCACACTTAGTAAGATGTAGCATATGGTCTCACCACCTAGGTGAGAAGTTATTACACTATCTTGCAAAACACAATTATCACCAAAGCTACTACCTCTTCTGGCTC
Source organism: Thryothorus ludovicianus (assembly GCA_013397245.1). Taxonomy (NCBI): domain Eukaryota; kingdom Metazoa; phylum Chordata; class Aves; order Passeriformes; family Certhiidae; genus Thryothorus; species Thryothorus ludovicianus. The sequence continues at coordinate 1,796,235 of VZTB01005582.1, read as the reverse complement.
TGTTTTCAAAGACAAGAACAAACCACATCAGGCTATGCAGATGGTCTAACAGCAGGATAAAGCATTAAAGCAACAGCTATTTATGTCGAGAGTCTTGCAGACATGCTTTTATGACAGCAGTAAGTTGTGTCCAGTTTCCAGAGGAATTTGAGAGAGCCTTCCCATATTCATGTTTCCTGGTAGCTGGTCTTGACATCTTCCAACAGACACACTAGAGCTAATATCTAACTCCTGCTAGTCACTAAACATAGTGGGGAGGTTCCCACTCGCTAAACCCTGGTGCACCCAAGTATGTTTGAGAATCTTCATGCACTTCATGAAGACCAAGACCACCTTCACACAGTCCTGCAGGGAATCTTTCAGCATGTATAGTCCTGGGCTGTAAAGTCTGCTTCCCTCTCTGCTTAGCTTTCCCCAAAGCTGGATATGGAATAGCAAAATCTTTTTAGGGCACTTGCCCTTGTAGGTGATAGAAAAACTTCCTTTGGACCACCATTTCAGAGGGGACACTAAACTAGAGGCACTCTTGTTTTCCTCACAGATACACCTTGCAATGCTTGTTCCTATTTGTACATTACCTCATAAAACCCCCACAAGCGATACATTTTATAATAGAAAATAAAACATTCCACATTATTCCTGAGCTGAGGATGCTCAGTTCTAGAACTATGTTTTCAGACATTCCACAACGAATGCACAGAGCAATAGGCAGTACAGAGTACTGAGGGATGGGAATGACATAACTGAGAGCTGATTTTCCAGCTTATCTGTAAAATGACTCGTATTAGGTTGTAACAGGACCCAGATTACAGCTGACAGGGGATAAGCACTGTCCAAAGGCAAGGCAAAATGAGGGCTTCTGTCCCAAAGAGTAAATTCAGAATTTCAAGGAACACTAGAGAATTGAGGCAGTCATGTAGGACTTTTACAGTAACTCCACATTTGGAAAAACAAATGTTATTTCAATGCTGAGAGAAAAGCTGAGCTTTCACCCTTTACAAAAAGCTAGGAAAGCACAGTGTCTTTTCAATGAGGCTACGTAGCCAGGGACTACTGTGGCAGCAAACACACAGGGAGTGCTAATGCAAGGGTACGTTTTCAGAAAAGACTCTGCACAATTTATGTTATTAAGGAAGATGTATTGTTGCATGTTTGTTGTAAAAATAAAAGCAGGGGAAAACATCCTGCCTAGCTCCAGGTGCTTTCATTTAAGGTAACACCAAAGCATGCAGCCAGGTCTATTAATATTCAGGTCAGCTCTCATGCACCCACCATGACCTCACTGCTTTCTTGACTCAGCAGAAAAAGGGGTTTATGAAAAAAATACAGAAAGACCCCTCAACTTTTTTTGAAAGCTACTGTCAGTTAAACCTGTGCATGTATTTTTAGAATAATCCCTCCTATGTTCTCCACCGAAGTATGGAAAATGCACGTATCTACTTTTGTAAAGAGGGAAAAAAGGCTCCAAAACAACCAGGCAATTACTTTGATGTTATTTAGAATATAAAGAGCTCCAAATTCTTACTTCTGGAGACAGAATAAATTAACTGTCCAACAGGAGTACAAAAGTTATTTTGATTCCATCAGTATTAGCGGAGATTTAACTTTTTTCAACTTCTTTCCCACACACAGGCACATGTGGCAAAAATGTGACCCAACAGCCTGAAAGATCAGGAGACAAAAGCACGAAATTTTGATTCATTCTTTCCCTGTGTATCAACCATAACTTAAAACCTTACCAGTGAGAGAACTGTAGTTAAAGTTGATCAACCCAGACTCCCATAGGCCCTGAAAGCAAATAATATCAAACAATGCAAAGTATTCACAAGGATTTGCCATCTAATAGAATTTGAAGATTCACTATTTAGACTTATAATTTTACAAAACCTGTGTTCTTTCCAAGAATAGAGTTCTACTGAGCAGAATCTACAAAATAATTTATATCTGAATAACAGAAGATTGTTTTTCTGTGAACAAGTCTGGGACTCCAAAGAGCTGGAAGTGTGATTAATGCAACTCAGTCAAATGTGTGTGACCATCCACAGTAGACAAGTACAAAAATGATGGTGGTCATACTCTGTGACAGGGAAACCTGACAAAGGATTCAAGTAATGGACATGACAGAAGAAATGACTTAGAGACAAAACACAAAGTCTGTGTGTTTAAAGAATCTCCAATGCAGGGAATATTTCCCTGTGGCCCAGTATCAAGGTTTTCTGTGTAATGTATTAGAGCACGTATCTATCATGTGTTGAATGCATATTGCATACCTCAAAATACCCAGCCTCATTCCAGCTCCAACTGCATACCATCCTGTATCCCTCCACTGTTTAGTCATGCTCTACAGCAAAAAACTGTGTAAAACATTCAGAGCTTCTTCTCAGAGATATATCAGTAATATTGCTGCATTTACAGCCATTCATTCTTTTTTTCCATGTCATTTTTAAGATGAATTTTCAAGGATGAAAAGTACAGTGCACTTCTCATTATCACTTATACTAGAAGAAGTGGTTGAAATTTGAGTAGATAACGTAAATAATAAGCAAGAGTTATTTGCTTTTGTTTGGTGTTTTGAAGTAAGAAATGTGATTTTTTTTGTTCTGTTATTAAAACCAGCACACGTTGTTATACCTCCATGGCTTTCAACCACAGCCTTTGGATCTGACTGGAGATAACATTCCACCACAATTTTAAATATTTCAGAAAGGGGCAAAGAAAAAAAAACCCAAGATGCATTCAACTACATCTTCAAAACACGTATATACAGGTATGAAAAATTCCTAACTTTCCCAGGAAGTTTTTATATGAATTAAAAAAATCTTGAGTGACACAATCTCAGAAAATACATTCTGTACTACTTCACCAAGGATAAAGTATCTTTTAAAAACATATGCCTTCTTATTTGATATGGTATGTTATTATCCCTTATACTACTTGTTTGGATTGTAAGCTAAACAAATCCTATTTCCAGAGCAAGCAAAACTACCACTATGAAGACTGTATTTTCAAGAAGAGTTGAACATCACTAGGTTAGAAGTATATTTTGTTCCTAGTACATATTAACTATAATGAGACAGTATACTGGGAGAGATTTATAAGAATAAATCCAGAAACCATGAACTTAAACAATTCTTTTAATATAACAAACATATCAAACTTTCAAATATAAACTGTAACCAACTAACAAATAAACTCAAACAACTTTCTGAATACCAAAAAGGTTTTATGCAAAACAGTGCACATTTATTTGAGGTATCGTATCCATGAAAACAAAACAAAACAAACCCAACTATCTACATTTAAAAAGATTTTTTACTTAGCGAGGCAAAAGAAATTAGGTGGTACATAAGGAGTAAACCAATGTAAACAGTGTAAAACAAAGACTACTAGTACCAGACAACCCAAAACTGAAATATCCCAATATATTAAAGAAAAATAAACCAAAGGCATGCAAAATAATGTTTGTTAAAATACACTCAAATCCATGTGGCTAAAGTGAAAGTCACAAGCTAGTGAGGTGGATTTAGAAATGCAGTGTTTCTTTCTTTATTTTCCTTAGACTGATTGTGACTCAGTTTTTCACTGATAAAAAACTTTCAGCCTTCTTCAACCCAATGGGAACTGAATTTTTAAGCACTCCAAACAGGTGCTGCAAGGAGGTTTAAGAAATTGTTTTTATGATCTAGTGTGATATACAACCTCACTCAAATGCTACAAGCAATGGTGACCTGTTACCATTACGTGAGGAAAAAGCTTGGGAAACAGGTTGCTCCAGGTGGAGTTGAAAGCTTTTTACATTTCTCCTCACAAGAGCAGTGATAAACTCCATGGTATATCTGGTAAGCCACTTAACATTTTATTTGCAACACAAAACATTTTGGCAATCGATACATTAGAGGAATCTGAATAATGACCTGCAATGCATGTGCTTTTCAGAAAAATCAAGTTTTCTTTCAGGTATGCATCAGGAAAATCAACAGCACAAGACTTTTCTCATTCAAGCAACTGTAGTGATGCCATCCATCTTAGATGCACCTACAGGTCTTTCTTATCTTCTGCTTTATTTAAATTTTGCTGAAAAGAGACAGATTAAAAATTATTTAAATTTGGCAAGGTCAGAAACCACTGACTCCAGACACCACATTTTGCCCCTTTGCAGTCACACCTGATTTGTTCACTATACACCTTTCTAAGCCACAGTCCTATCAACACTACCCCAAAGAACACCTGAGATTCTGCTGCCAGCAGTCAAGGCTGTGCAGCCTAGCTCTGCTGCCTTTGGTGCTAAAGCTGAGCTGTGCAGCTCAGCAGAAAACATTTTCTGCTGTCAACTCATTTATCCTTGGGAGCTGCATGAACTGTGTGCTCAGTACCTTCTGTTCTTTCCACTCAGAGGTAAACAGAAGATGGTAAGGATGTGTGTTTTAGACCACAAGTCTGTCAGAAATGCAGCAGGACTACTATGGTTCGTTACACAGGGAAGCACAACGAGGACAGGCCACGCATGGTGGTCTTGAATTGAACACAGATCAGTTGAGCAATCTCTGAAGAGCTACAGGGTGAGGCTGGAATGAATGAGCGGTTTCACAGAGTACAGGAAAAAAGATTATAACCAGGTCAAAAATGCCTTTTTTATTAATACAAGACTGAACATCTCTTCTTGAAAAGCAGGTCAGCATAATTTTAATGATCATGTATTTTCTTCCAAGACTACTACTTGTAAATAGGCTAACTTTCATTTTTACTGAATTTTGCTTAAGACAGATGTTAGGTATGGAGTGTATGAACACCTGTCAGACAACTTAAAAGTACAGACTCCCAGTTCTACCAGAAATACTTAGTGGGTATCTTAGGGGCACATAAGAAACTCAATCAAACAAGTAATTGAACTTTAGCTTAATATGGTTTGGTTTTTTTAAAAATTATTTTGTACTTCAGTTTGAATTTTATAGTAGCCTGTTTTTAGCTTAGGCTGTTTGTTGGGTTTTTTATCCTTGTGTATAAACAGTGTTGCAACATTTATAATCCAGGATTGCAAAATCATGTTTTAAGAGCAGATTTTGTACTATTACTTTTATAAACTGTATTAGTTTATAAAATTAGTCCCCTCATCATACACATAGCCCTCCTATAATTTTCTTACAGTATTTCAGTTTGATTATCACATGCAAAACCATCTGAATCTTATTTTCCAAGTAACAGTAAAACTGAAGCTAATGATAACCTCAGCTTTGTCAACCAAAGTACAAAAAAGAAAATGCTACTAACTTGGCAAAACAAAATCCTACTATTTTGGGGAAGTTTAAGGAATCCTGCCAATTGTAACTTTATACTATCCTAAAGATTTTGGTAAATTCTATTGCTCAATAAATACCAAGAAACAGAGTTTTGCTGGTACAATTTCAAAGCACAGTGTTTGATGGCAAGCCAGAGCCACCTACCTGAAGTTGTTCAAATTCTTTCATCAGACGATCATATTCTCTTTTAAGGCCTTCAGATTGCTTTTTAACTGCAGCCATTTCAGTTTTTGCTTTATGGAAAGCTGTAAAATACCAGAATTGGTGTTTTAAAGATTACTTGTATTCCTGCAGTTCCTCAGAGCCCTAGATGTGCATTGGGGCTCCACTGTGGTATAATTCCTTCCTGTAAAAAAGCTTAGAATTTAAAACACAGCATCACAGATGGACACAAGAGGAGAAGCTGAGGACAGGGAGTAGAAAGAAAATGGCCAAAGTTCACAAAGATCAGCACGAGAACAGGAAGGGCCCGTAAGAAAGGTTGGGGTGAGACCAATAAATGCCTGAAAGAGGTGACTAGTTAGTGATGACTACAGTGTTCTGTCACACTGCAGGAGACAGTTCTAGAGAAACAAAACTCTGCAACTCCAAAATCAAAACTGTCAGACCTCTTAAAAAGAGAAGGAAACTCAAACACTGGCCAAGATTTTCACACAGTAACTGAGACCATCTAGAAAACATGGTAAGGAGGAAGATGATACATGATTATAGGAGCACAGACCTCACCTTTTCACCCTGTTCTGAATTTTACCATGCATGATTTAATTGATTAGCAGCATCAGTTTATGCATGAAAAGGCAGAAATGGTGGTGGGTGGATAAAAAACTCTGAACAGGTTTTTAACGTGAGAAAAAAGTAACTACTACTCTACTCCACCTCAACACAAACTGAGAGTACATCTATGCTGCAGTACCAAACAGCCTAGGATTCCACAGGGGCTATTTTACAATGCAGGATAAAGCACCAAAAAGTGTCACAAAGCCATTAGTCCTAAGCTATTAGATAAGGTCATTTAGACATTTTCATATTCCTCTGCTATAGGTATCTCAGGGATTGTTTAATGTCTCTGATGCAGCACCAGAAGCATGGTCTAAATCTTGATCTATTCATGTGCAAACACAGAACTGTTGTTAATACCTAGTAAGGCTGCCTCACACGGCCACTTAAAAAACCCAAACAACCAAATCCGATGGTACAAATAAAAAAAGATCATTTGCAAATTTCCAGCAGTGTGAATCTATCCTTTGACTGTCAACTCCCTGAGAGAGACTCTTCTTTCCCAGGGACCCCCACTGCACTCAAGAATTGCAGCACCTCTAAAAGTATGTTCTGAAAAGATGAGGACCTAGATGTGTTTTTGTTAAGCACTAAGTTACAAGCAGTCTGGTATGAACCAGGTTTCTCCTTGGGTGAGAGTTCCTCAAACATCAGGAAATGAGATTTGACCACTCTCCTACATGCAAGAAGAACTCCCTCACCCAGAATTTTTGTTATTTTTAAATAACTAATTTGAATGTATAAAGGAAAAGTAATTCTTATTTCAGAACTCTGCAAGTGGTTTTCCTGTAACAGGACTTTTACCTACCCTGAAATTCTCATTTACTGGAGTCAGTAACACTTCTGTCTATTAATTCCAACATGATTAAAAACTCATAATTTCTCTTTAAATCCTTTCTTTTATTTCATTTTCATATGCTTACACAGCTTTCCTTCACCCTTTAAGTCATTCTTGACAGCATCAATATAGATTTTCTGAAGATTTTAGTATTTGGAATAACTTTCATTTCCACACATGTGACAAGTCAAACCCCACTGCATTTACTCTCTCTCTGATCTCAGTACTGTTTAAAATATTCAGTAGTAAAATTTGGATATCAATAAAATAAACTTGTGACAATTTTATAAACTTCTGAATTTGAAGTTGTAGACAAAAAAAATCCATATCCATACTTCTCCAAGAGTCTGCTAATTAGAAAGATAAATCTTGCTTTTGTTTGAACATTCTTGTATATATATAGCATAATAAAAATTAATAATATCTCACTTCTGAAGAAGTTGCAATTCAATGTTATTGATCTAATACAATTTAGTTATTTTTAAGTAGCAGCACAGTACTTTAGTTGCAACCAAAAACTACTTTATCTTTAAAACATGAACAAAATATCTAAAAGTATCTACAAGTCAAGAAAGCAAACAAGCTACTGCATTGTTTTAATGTTTTGACCAAAACAGATGTATGACAGAAATACCTCACCTAACCCTAGGAGAAGAAAAAGCAAAGAACAGATTGTCCTTTCCACCTGTGTTGGCTATGGACAAAAAATCCCAAAACATCAACAAACCACCAAATCCAGACTCATTCCTGTCGGGGCCACACAATTAAAAGGAGCATCATGTCTTTGACAATGAGAATTCCTCAGTGCACCAATTTCTCTGGATGCTTTGTGAAGCATCAGTGTCCACACCCCAGTGCCCAGCTCCTCTGCAGCTGCACGAGCCCTGCAGTGCAGCCCAGTTCATCAGGTACCCTGTTTGTCATATGGATCCCATCATATCAACTCGGATCCAGCAGGAAACAGGAGACCCTTTGTGTGCACAATACACTCACTCATTATTTCTGGCTTCCATCTGGCCTCTTACTTTGCCTCACAGGAGCACAACAGCTGGACTGGCAGCAAGCCCCCACAGCTGACACCGCCCAAGTCAGTGCATGAGCAGGCAGGAGGTGAGGATGCTGCTTCTACATTAACACACCCATGGTGAGGAATAATCAGGAAATTCCAAACGCAGAATCCAGCCTCAGTACTATGAGAGGTAGGCTATCCTTTTCCATTCCTTCTCCTCCCAAGAAAAATCAACAAACTATTCCTAGGGCAGTGTTTCAATGGAAGACATTTGTAGTAAACTTTATCCCTTTATGCTTACGTGTGACTGAAGGTCCATAAACCAATGTAACATGTATGGTCTGGGAACAGTAGAGAACATCCCTTTCACCACATCCTCTGAATCCTATTCCAGCAGAGACAGAGTTTGCTTCACATTGCTCCGAATTCTAAGGATGAGGAATAAACCTGCTCTGAGGAGCTACACTACCACAACCCAATAGCTCTAGCATTTCTATGATCTCAATTAAACAGTGATGGAGAACCCAACACTAAAACCAAAACCAAACAGCAACAAAACCAACTAATAATTCTTTGGGCATTTCCTTGCACAACTACTAGTCCTGGTCTGACTAAATCACTTGACTTACAGTGCTTGCTACTAAGGAAACGATCTGGAACTTACATTAGCATTGCTCACAATACAAGCCTACAATCCAAATGACTTGGACTAGTTGAAGACTAAAAAAGAGCCCTCTCTTAAAAGAGTTTTCAAGTTAAAAAAGAGCTATTCACATTTAAGAATTTAGGCACTGACGGCACAAGAGATTTGCCAACAAATACACTGTAAGGCTGGGAACATAACTCCAGTCAAGTAACTCCATACTAATTCTGAATACTCTTTTTAAGATATAATGGTCAGAATTTAAAATGAGAAGGTGTCCTGGGTTGATGCTAAATTGTATCCCCATTCATCTGTTTAGCTCAGAAATAAGTGTTGTACCTTTAAAAATTGGATCTGAGAGTGAAGAAGACACACTGGAATTCCTGAGGCAGTTGTTTTCAAAACATAAAGATAAGGGTCTGCAGTTTTTTTTCGGACTCACACAGCCTGTGCTTTTAGCAGGGTGTAGACAGCACAAGAGAGCTCTCCTTTGCTTTTTGTTAGTTTTTTTTGCTAGCCGAGACAGAGAAGTTCTCCGAACTGCGTTTTTGTCCTTTTCTTAAACTTTTTTTTTCCTGCTCTGGACTAAACACCCAAAAGGGCACCAGGAGCTCAGCCCTTGGCCACCGGGCCTGGCCTCTCCACCAGAGGAACCGACAGCAGCTAAACCGAGCTACAGCTACGAAAGAGACTTTGTAGCATCTCTGCGGAGCGGCGAGAAGTTTTTGTTGTTCAGGGTTGTTCCTTCGTTTGTTGGGCTGGGGAGTGCTTTATCTGTTAAATAAACAACTTTTTCCACTTTCTACCAAGGAAATTTTTTCCTATCCCGATTCAGCTAAGGGGAGGGGTGGTTCATTTAGAGGTTTGTTTGTTTTCCTTTCTTCCCCCCTCCCAAATTTGCCCTAAACCAGGACAGAAGGTAGGGCCAAAAAATTTACAAATTTGCTTCAAGTACTTTTTGCACCCTCAAATGAAATTTTGTTACAAAAGAGATGTTATAGCATCCTAGGATGGCATAAACAGCCTTGTGTAATAAACTCATCTTTGATGCAGTCATCTCTTCCATCTCTTCCAATCAACAAATGTGAGTATCAACTCTTGTTGCATGAGACACTGAAATGGCTCCCACCCTTGGTTATCACATCACAGTTTTGTAAAAAGTAAGGTTAAGTAAGACAGACCTGTCTGTTTCTCACCTTCCCTCTGCCATTGGCTAAACAGCAAGACTGTGGCCAATTCTTTAAACTTGTTTGTTTTTAAAAACCAGAGGGCATCAGTGAAGCTCAGTGTAGTTTTCATACATGGCACTAGCCTACCCAGAACACCAAGGCCAAACTGAACTCCCCCTTGCAGCAGTTTTATGAAATGTATTCCTAATGTCTGAATTTTTTAACATGTTTTGAATATGTATTAATCTTCACATTTAAGTGAGAGCTGAACATCTGTACATGGATACTTCCTAGAATAGCCAACAGTTAGAAATTATTTCAAAACCAGGCCACCACATGAATTGTTGCTCTCTTTCTGTCTCCTACAACACTATGCAACCATGAAACAAAAAACACTCGTGTCAGTCTGTACACAAAACAAACCTCTTTAAAGGACACATGGACGTTCCATTAGAATTTCCTCCTGCCCCACCATATACCTATGACTACAGTATATAAAAAGAGTATTTTCAGGAAAAGTTGAACTGAAGTTCTAAAGCACCTAAATGACTTTGATGAGCCAGTACATATTTCATGAAGACCTGTTCCTGCCCCAACACAAGGACCACTTTAAGGACAAAAAGCTTTATGAAACTTCTCTCAGGTCTAACCTCATACCCAGTTGCAGGTAATTTGTTTTGTTGTATTTTTTTTTTAATAGTTTTCCAAACCATCAAAATTAAACAATATCATGGAATGTCTTCTTTCCCCAGAAAACTCCTATTAGTCCTAGACCAGTAGCCATACTGTGAACCTTTAATTATCTGAATCAGTATTCTGTTAGAAATATGTCTAATGTGTAGCAGGAGAAACATTCTCCCATCTGTACTGGGTACTGCCACAAGCATGTACATTTATGTCTAGATATCAATGAGTCATTTTCATAATATATAAGTGTATCAATAAAATACCATCTCAGAAGGTTTCTAACCAATTATTATATGTCTAGTAATAACCATGTTATGACATGTCTAGGTATGCTAAAAATGGATTTAGGCTCTCAAAGTGCTTGCCCCACTGCTGGGTGCCTATAAAGCCCTGACAACAATATGTGGATCTGCAACAGAGTACTAGCCTTCTTTGCTTCATTTCCAAAATAAAGCAAAAAAATACATCAAGTATAATAGAAAAGTCAAGCCTGGAGAGAAAGCAAATTTGGTCAACAACCTTAAAATTAATTTCCAGTCTTTCCTCACATTTTACTAATTTCACTGCTCAGTCTTGTATTTTGATTCTTCCTCTCCACCTGTTCAAAGCGTGGGTAAAAGGTCTTTTTAACTTAGGATTTCACTGTTAAGTGAGGAAAAAAGAAAGTAGTCTATGTTTTATGTAAAAAGTAGAAAGCTGAAGGAGACCAGAGATCAATCTCCTGAAAGTCTGCAATAATCTGTCTACACTATCATTTTAGTCAGAATTTCAGAAAGAGCAGACATACAATATTTCCTCTGCCAGTTGTAAATATTGATTCAAAACTTCACAGGAAATTTGCATGACCTTTGAAATTACAGCACTAATCTGATACTAAACTGTCTTTTTAAATGGGAAGCAGGTGTACATTTAGGATTCCTCCTGGCTGCCACAATACTTTCAACTCACGGCCTACTCTAAAATAATGTATTACCATGCATCAGCAGCTTAATAAGTCTCCCAAACCAGAGCAACTAATATTTGAGACTGCTTTTGGAAATAAAAAAAATAAAATTTTCCTTTCAAGCAGCAAAAAAATGCCCAAACACAAACCCCCAACCAACCAAGAACAAAATCCAAATGTATGACTCTTACTAATACCATAGCTGAAAAGCAAACAAAAAAACCTCAAACCTCAAAACCAGTAAAGTTTCCATTTTTATACTAGTTTTACCTTGTTTCATTATTAGGTGACACCCTTCACATTTTTCACTCTCCCCCCACAATTTCATGGATTGGACTTCACAGACACAAAGAAAAAGTTACTTTAGTCATGTGAGATCATCAGCAAGAAACAAATTGCTTAGAAGAGGCAAAAAAAAACTTTCTAATCTCAGTTTTCATTTTGTGTAATGCATTGCTCACACTTAGTGAACACGACAGTCAACATTCACCTACCCAGCTGCAAGAATTAAAAAAAAACAACCCAGTAGATTTCATTCACTTTCTCTAAAACTCCATAGAAAGCTGTGTCTACAGATGAGGTTGTTCTTACCAAGCATTTTTAGCTTTCTGGCTATCAATTTGCTTAAACTAACATAAGAAAACTTACAAAAAGGTGAGACAGACATACCTCAACACCACCTAGCTGCCCATAGCAATTCCCATACCACCCATGGGGTTTTTGGCAATGAGGGGGGCAGGAGAAGAATTGTAAATGTTTTCCTATTCACTCCTTAGAAAGACCCTCTCTTCTCACTTTTGCCCTAACAAAAGATTCAAGCATGCCTTAATTTATACATCTCTAGGGCGGACAACATCCCACGGGGAGAATGAAGCTGAAGCAGCATGAGGTAGATCTATTTATTCCTGAGCTTTCTCTAGCATTCCTGACTGAAAAGCTTACATTATATTAGTGTTACATACCACCAGTTAGTTTAAATAAAACATAAGCATTTAAATTTTCCATTGATCCTGTCACTTCAAAGGCGTTTTCCCCCCCTTTCTTAAAGAAAACAGCAGGAGAGGGAAAACCCACCATCAAACATGCCTGAGAATGTGAACTAATGAGATTCTATTTAAAGATTCTTGTTGCTTCAAGCCCAGCTGAAAACAGCTGGTTTACATTTTTTATTTGAATTCCCAGTGGACAGCGAAAACGGACTCGTGAAAGGTTTGTGAAAAATTTATTCTTACAGCATTGTGGCAGCAGACAATATGAAAGTGGGGCTATGTTTTGATGATAACATGCTATCTTGTACCAAGAAAATTTGTATTTTTGTTATAGTCTGAACATCTGATTAATGTTTACAAGATCACAGGCAGTGTTATCTTAAAAACACTGATTTCAGATGAGTAGGTGTTCACAGGCATCACATACCCTGAGAGATCCCAGTAAGACAGAACCAAACAGGTAAAATCTGCTTCTCTCTCAATTTGGCTGCCTATAAAGCAGTTTTGACAATCTAAACCTTAAACACGGAAGCTGCTAACAAAAGTATTATGTTACAAATTGCAAGGTATGTTTTCTTGCAAAGCAAAAAAAATATTAAAAAACCCTAACATCTTAACATCTCAGCTGCAGAACACATATAAATTTAGAATACTAGTCAACACTGCTGTCTGACAGAAACCCTATGATTTCTGTAAAAAACCTCAACCACAATACTTCCCCATTTTATACAGGGAGAGTGGATGCTATGTATGACATGAAAGAGCAAACTGATGCCGATAAGCAACCTGCAAAAGATTCCACATCCTTATCATGTCATTGATGAAGACAAGTCAACACCACTTAAATATATCAGTCTAATTTGTTCATAATTACACCTTAACTAAGGTGTTCCAGTTTTACCTTATATATTTTCATAATGAACACATTTACTAAAATATTGAGGTGGCAATGGCATGTTTTGTCAGTTCCTAGGCAAATGTAAAGAAATCCCATGTCAAGTGTTCTGGAAATGGATGAAGTTAGTTCATGCTATGCCCAGAATATTTTTTTGCCATTCAGTGTTGAAATCATCTGTTTCTTATTTGCAAAGAAGTCCTAACTAATACTCACCATTTGATGTCTTCTGTAGCTCTGCTTTCAAATGTTCAACTTCCTCCTTCAACTTTTCCTCAGTTGCATCTGTTGACACTTTCTTCTTACCATCTCCTTTTCCACTCAAGGCCTAGTAAAAACCACAGTTGCTGCAATTAATTTTATTTTCATTAGTCTGATATTAACGCAAAATATCCAGGGAATGTCAGACCTGATCTTGCAAAGTATTAGGTTTTATCAAATGTCAACCTGATACAGCAGGCAGATGGTCATTGTAGAAAAACATCTTCCCAAATAAAAAAAAAAAAAGGAAATCATGACAAGCTCAGTGTTTTAGGTAATGGCATACTTGTAATAGAATGGTTTTATCTCCTGTGTAAGAGTACCTTGCACGTCTGCATCAAGTGTACAACATTCATTTAGGTTATAAAATGGATTTCTCAGCAGATACACACTAGTAAAGTGTCAGTGACAGAATGCTGCCATGTTTATGTGCAACTGGTTCTAATTCTCTCCTTGTAGGTTTGCAGCTACTCCAATCCTCAGAATAGTTCCAACATTCAGATTCAATTTCCAGTGAAATTCAAGACAAAAACTAGGATAGGATCCAGAAAGAGCCCTGTAAACACCTGACACAAGAGCAATATGTTCCCTGTACTCCAAAAATGTCAGCACTACTATACTTATGCACATTCTTAAGGTGTAAGATTAGATGCCATAAAAAGATCCTTTTCTCATTAAGATTCTACTATCTAACCTCACATCATCTCTGTAATAGCAAAAAAGGTGGTAAATGCTTAACAGGAAAAAGAAAAGTAAAACAACTGAGACAAACAGCTGTTAGGTGAACTAGCAATATCAGAGCTTACCAGGCACAGGCAGGAGCAAAGGGGAAAGATTATTTTAGGAAGGAGAAAAAGAAATGTTTTTATAAAGACTGGTAAACAACCTAAGGAAAAGAGCTGAAAAAAATTTCCAGAAGCTATTTAATCAAAGAGCTGAGATGACATTTAACTGCTGGTAACAAAACCATAGCCAATTGTCTCCTTTGTTTTATTTAAACTCTTTTCATTAGTATACAAATAGCTATTTCTGTAAACTTTTATCTAAAGTCCTGTGCTCCACAGAACTTCTGAACAGGTGACAGTGCAGACCTTGCACACCAGAGTGATCTCACAGCATTCATACTTGCAGTCAGTGCCTTATGTACAATTGTTCTCACTTCTCTCCAACAGTGGAATAAAGCACAAATACAGGGGCCAAGCCACAGAGAAGCCTAAACCATAGGTTGTCTACAAAGTTAAAATATTTCAACTCTGAACTCTTCTCATGTCCATCACAATGGAAATGCAGCCACAGTTGCCTGTACCTGTGGCTACCTGTGTTTTTGCAAACCATGCAAACAAACACACAAATGGAAACAGACAGAACTACAGTTTCCAATTTCTGGCTATCATTTACAAGTGCCTAAGAGAATGTGTTGCTAAGAGAATGTGAAAGGAGAACAAAAAAGAGGACTTCTGGCAAAATCTCAACAGGACAGAGAAGAAAAAAAAGTACCCGTAGGCAGTAAAGAGACAAATTCCACAGCTGAGGGAAGAATTTGGATCATTTTGACAAAATACCAAATCCCAAAATTTTGGAATAATTTTATACTTGGGAAACACCTAACAGAGACTAGTGATCCTTGTTTTACAACACCTCTCAAACAACTCGGTTTTTTGTATCCCTTCTAGTACTTTTTGTCCAGAGTCTTCGTAAGAAGATTTATTACAAAAAAATGACAGTGCCAGTAACCATAGACACTGCTTTAGACAAACTGGGAGGAAACCTGTACACACCCAAGGGAATTTAGTTTTGACAATATGCTGGACTCCAAAAGCCTTCCTATGTCTAGATGTCTGAACTCAGCTTAGGCTTCAGTCTCTTCAAACAGAAGTCAAACTAAACAGTTACAAGAAAAAATTTCGTACATTTATCTTAATTATCTTTGATGCCTTTCCTTCCTGAATAGCTATGTATTGAACCACAGCCTAATCATTCTTCACACAACATCTCTTCAGTCTGTTGGTGAAGTAAAAAATATTTGGTAGTATTCTCCTTATTACGACAACAGTGTCCTATTAAAAAAGGGAAATTGGCTGGCCTACCATAAAAAGATAGAAGAATACAAAATACATTAAATACAAAAGATTAATTTCACAACTTAGAAAATACATTCAGGACTGGAGAAAATCCTATTAAGAAGAAACAGTCAGCATGAAAACAGTTATATAACAGGCTTTTTCATCCTGGACTGCAACAGCCATGACCTAAACAGGCAACTGTTTGCAATAAAAGGAATAAAATTAGTGTCTCCCTCTACTTTGTTATGACTAAATTTGGAGAGGTATATTAACAATTATTACTACTTTGATGAAATTTGCACTGGAAAGACAGAACTTCATTTATTTGGTTTAATTCCTTTGTTAATAAGATGCTACTATAATTTGTTTTCAGTATTCTGAATTACATTTTGTAAAAAGATTTTTCTTCTTTTTCAACCACAAGGAATAAAATGAACAAGCATTCCTAGCAAATCATGCTCAGAGTATGATGTACTAACTACTTGCTGTATGAGAAAGTTACTGAAGAATATCAAGATTAAAGATACCTCCTGCAGCCTTTCATTCTCGGCCATGTATTTTTTGGCTGCTTCAGTAGCATCATTTACTTGTGTTTCCAGAGCTGCATGAGATGCCATCTCTTTTGCCAACTGAGTAAGAAGGGTAACAGTACGTCTCAATACACTGGTGAAGAAAAACAGTGAACAGAATAGTGATTTACAGCACAAATACAAAAGAACCCAAACCACATGCGAAAACCAAAACAACAAAAATGAAATCAAACAAAAAATCCAACAAAACAACACAAGCCCTTTTCTCTCTCAGCAGTAGATGTAAAAATAAAACCAGAAGAGGGCTGTTTAAGCACATTAAGGGAAACAGTCAGGCTCATCAATGACAAATAATAGTAACAAGAGAGACTGAAAATATTTTCATCCATTGACATTCTGATTTTCACTTAATACAGAACCTCCCTCCTCCTAAATACTTACAGCCATGAAGTGGTAAGAGACCTGATTGCTTAAAGGCTGTTTAAATAGTGTTTAATACATGATCCAGTATTTTTAACAGGATTGATCTCTAAACAGAAGAGCCAAACAACAACTTATGGTAATGAGTACAGTGAAAAAAAAAATAAAAAAATCACACAACTTCATAAACAGCCTTTCAAGAATAAAATTAGCAACATGGGCATAATAATCTACAAAGTACTGTCAATACAGTTAAATCAGAACACATGGATGTCAGCACTGATATGGCACCTCAATTCTAAGCTTTGCAAATACCTTCCTTGATTCTTCGCATCACTATTTTCATTACTCATCCTGAAGTCTTTCAAATGTTGCTGAATCAAGGCAACATAATCCTGAATTGAACTAATATAATGTATATAATGTAACTATGTAGCTGCTCTTCAAAGCAATTTCAAAATCCAAGTAACTGGCTTTTGCATAACTGGAAGAGTATTAACAGACTTTTCAAGTTAAGCCTCTCTCCAACCTCTTGCTTTTTCATTGAAAGCTCCTTTTCTTACTTTTTGGGGGGTTAATAAAAAAGTTAAGGTCTCCATGTCACTACTTTTCCACAGGTTAGGAAATTTACTATTGCTTATTAACTTACAGATGCAGAACCATAACTAAAAGAGAATTACACAATCAAAAGAGGCTTCCATCTTGTGAAAAGCAGGACAGGTTGAGCAGATTGCTCAGAGGCTTGTCCAGTTGAGTTCCTACCATCTTCAGTGATGGGAGATTCCACCACCCTTCAGGGTCCTTGCTCCAGTGTTTAACTGCTCTTGACAGCAGCAGCATTTTTCTACCACAAGTCAAAACATCTCAGGTTCCTGTTATTTCTTTTAATTTCTTTTTGCATCCACTGAGATGAACTGGATCCATTTTTTCCTACTAGACAGACATAGAAACCAATAGGATTTTCCCTTGAAACTCTCTCCTGGCTGAAAGCAAAGCTCCTTCATCCTCTCCTCATAGGTCATGTAATTCAGCCTCCAACTTCTCTGTACCCCACTGCAGCATTCCAGTATGTTGGGGAATTAAAATTGGATTTAAGACCTGCAGCTGCAGCACCACATGTGTCAGATACAGCAGAATGACCACTTTCCTTGACCTGCTAACTACATCCTTGCAATCACAGCTCATTACATGATTGGCTCTCTATCAGGATCTCCATTTTTTTTCCTGCAAAACTGCTGCCCACCCACTCACGCAGCCAGTCCCCAGCCTGGATGCTGTATATAATTATCCAATAAAATGTCAGACTTTGGATTTGCCTTTGTTGAGCTTCATGAGATTTCTGTCAGCACATTTCTTCAACCTTTCTGCTTCCCTCTGAAAAGCAGCACTGCTCTCCAAGATGTCAACCACTCTGATGTGGTACCATGAGCAGCTTGCTGAGAGCACACACAATCCCAGCATCCATGTTGTTAATAAAGACATTAAACAATATTGAGCCTGGTACTGACCCCTGAGGAGCACCAGCTGAAATTCACCTTGTTATTATCCTTTGAGCCCGAAGGCCCAAGGAATTTCTCACCTGTTTTTTTTCTCCATTTCTCCAGCCTATGTCCCTCCACAGTTAGGCTATCAGGATACTAAAAGACACTATGTCAAAAGGGACATTCTGCTCTTTATCCACACAGCCATTCACCTCACTGCAGAAGGCAAAAAGGATGTTCAGGCATCATCTTCCTTAAGCAAATCTGTGACAGCTGTTCCAAGTAATTGTGTCCTTCATGTCTTGAAGATGTCTTTGAGTAAGATTTGCTTCACAACCTTTCCAGAGGGCAGTATCTAGTTTCTTAAATCCTGTTTTCTCTCATTCTTGAAGACAGGTGCAATGTTTGCCTTTCTGCAGTTACCAGGAATCTCTCCAGAATTGTGGTGTTCCAAACTAAGCCTTGCAATGAGATTGGCCAACTCTCTCTGCCATCCTAAGATGCCACACAATTTATATGCCCAATTGGCCCATGTACCCCCTAGCTGCACCTCCCACTACTGGGGGTGATGTTACACACCCTGCTGACTCCCTGAGAAGGCACCAGTGAGCAGTGGGCTCATGTTTTCTTGAGATTTTCTTTAGTTTTCAGCCCTTCTTATCCCTCTCTGGTTCAGTATGGGCTAAGAGAGGACCAGATCAGACTAGCAGATGGGTGTCTTTGTCCCACCCAGGGGACAGTCTCCAGGGTCTATGACCCTCCTCTTTCCTGTGCAGTTTGCAGATGAGGGGCTCAGCAGACCCTAATACCCCCACTAACAGGTAATTTTCCTCACCTGTACCCAGTGCTCTGCAATCACTGAACCCCACAACTGCTGCTGTCTTGCCAGAAGTGACAAGCTCGCAGCCTCCCCCATTTTATGAATCCCCATATATCATTCTTGTGGAATTCTTCTATTGGCTGATGTGCTAAAATGAACCAAAACTGACACAAAGAATGAACTAGAGGCATCCAAACACCTATTCACACTAGATGGGGTCCCATGTTAGTTGGTTGGGTGAGGATATAGCATAAGGCAACCGAAGGAACACTTTCCCCTTGCTTCTCTGACAGACATTTTGTCTGTTTCATGGATAAAGCAAAACAGCTCTAAGAAAAGTCCTTTGACCTAGTGACTACAGGAGGAGTGCTTATTTCTCCTAAATATAGATAAAAACCCAGCAGCTAAAAAAAACCTCAAGCAAAGTTCTTCAAGAGCAGAGCTTCTATACAAAATCATTTTTGTATAGAAAATAATTTTTTATCATTTTCTTCCTTGGAAGTTGAATGTAAGCAGGATTCTGAGAGACCAGCTTCCAATTTTTGTGTATGACAATCCAGCTATTCCTCTCGGAGCAGAGATTAAAAACATATTTGTGCATATTTACTTACCTTTTCTGTAGGAAGACAAAGAACTGGATGCATTCCTACCACTACTGAGTAAGGCTATAGCCACATTGCTTTTTCCAAAGCTTTTCTGCTCAAGCTTCATATTCATTTTTCCTTGACACTTCTTTATCCCAATGGTCTGCTAAAATGGCCCCACACCACTCTCAGAGGAAGAAGTTTGTCATAAAGTCTGTGATTTTCTTGTTCTGTGCTCCCCCTGAGTACTGAGGCAATGTCAAGCAGCTCACTGAAGGACACTCCTTGTCCAGGCACCACAAAAATGTACAAATAGGAAATTATCAGACCAACATGTCTGTTTCTGTTTGTCCACATTATCCAAGTCCAGTGACTTCATGGCTAGTGGTCCAGCTGATAAGATCTGCAGGTTGCTGTGGCTACTGATTCACAGGGAGTCTTGGTTGCTACAGGTGGGCAGCACAGAACTGCCCTTTCCTTTACCCTCTTACAGTAGCTGTACTTAAACATTCTGAAAGATGTATCAGACTTAAGATCCCAACACCATAGCAGGCAAGTTGCCACGAAGTGTTTGATCTGAAATACAAGTGAAGCTTTCTTTGAAAGCTGAATATTATCCTACAGTTCTTAACTTCAAGCTTGAGCTGAAGAGGCTCAGGTCAGGCTCAAGCTGTGCTTAACACAGCAGGGTGCAATGACACCAGCTTGCCAGATATTATTTAACAGTACTTTAGTTTTTGAGGGTTTTTTTGTTCCAGTTTTCCATGTGCAAAACAAAGGGTGTAAGTTTAAGGAAGGAAATGCGTGAGTATTCCCCAAAGAAACTCCTGCAAAATACATGTTTTCTCCAGCATTCAAAATGTTTCTTTCCATGTGTTACTCAAATACCCTTCCAATCTTCCAACAGTTGTAAGATATTATTTTCCCTCATTTTACTTGCCTTGTAGCCAACCTGGTCACAATTAATTCTTTAATCTCCTGAAATTGTCCTTCTGATCTTTACAATTACTTTGTGCAATAGTTCCTGTAATAAACATATTGTGTAAACATTAGAAAAATGTTATACTTACAGCCAAAGAAATAAGGAAAAACCTGAGAGATACAGGTTTCTTTGTGACCGAAAGAGTTTCATCTGAATATGATCAAAGGCACTGCTGTTGACATTTGCAGCCTTTTCACTCACATGAACAGATGAGTATTTCCTGACTTCTCTAACAGCATCTGCAAACAAAAACAGTCTGTTCTTATTCACATCTGTGGATGTGCATGTGCTAAACCAGACTTCAGTACTAGAAATCTGTACTTTGATTTTTCTGTTCAGCAAACAGTAATAATACAAATAGTGACATCAGTTATGGTATCCATACATTTTGGAAGATTGGTCTTGATAAATCATTACTTGCTCCAGCACATTCCAGAAATATGACAAACCATTGCCCAAAATATGCTTGAATAGGTATTTCAAACTTTTGTAGCCAGCCACCAGGGATCAGGCCAAACTCTCTCTACAGATGTTACCAAAGACCCTATGGTGTAAAAATGAAACTGCTGATAAATGAGCTAAAATTTCCCAGTGGAAAAACTGTGAAAAAAGAGAAAGATAAGTAAAAAGAAGTAGCATTTTCTCAAGTATTTGCTTCACACAGAGTTTTTTTAAGATAACATGTGTTTTAGTAATGACAAAAAGGTCTACTTTATGCTTCAATTATAGAGGGAAAAAATTATTTCTTTAACATCTATCAAAATACAAAGACTCTAGTAACACTTCTACTGTAGAAGCAGTAGTAGTATCAGTAGTAACTACTAACAGTAACAAGATTATAAAAAGAATGGAGGAGGATAGCTATAACTCAGCTTGCTTTCATCTGCCTTTCATCCATCACATACTCCTGATAGTTCTGCAAAAGGGCCAGTGCACTGCAAACACCTTTCAAAGGACAGAATAATTAATTAGAACTCCTATCCACATAAACCCCAAACCTAACCCAGTTAAGAGTTCATATCACAATCCTTAAACGTAAGGTCATCAGACATTCCTACAACCAAAACAGCACCTTAAATCTCCTCCTGCACATTAATAAATATACACATTTCATAACACGTTCTTGCAGAATATTTTGGCCAGATGTTATTAAATTGCTGCTGCATTTATCCAAGCAGGCAAAATCAACTCCAAAGAAAAGCACACGTGAATGTCATCAGTCAGCACTAACGACTGTCTCTCTCATTATGTCTAAGTTACTTAGATGGTAAAAAAAACCTGAAGTGAAGCTCCAAACAATGCACTGAAGACGAGGAGCAAACAAATGTATGTCCCTGTGCTATAGGAAGAGTCTAGGCCTGCATAACCTATCACTTCATGCTGTGGGGCACTATCTCATCATTGTTTCCCTTTAGCCCAATTCTACCTTTCCACAAAATCAATGACCATCACCAACTCAAAAGCAAACCTTGATCAAAGTTTTCAACAGAGCAAATGAAATATATTCATTCTCAATCTCAAGCCATTTACTGAAGATCTACTTTTAAGAATAATACAAAACAATCTTAAAAATAACAGAACAGTCTATTTATATTTCTGGTACTTCAAATACTAAGAATATAGTACAACAGCCTAGTCTGACCTTGTTACACATGTAAGTGCACCAGTATGTTTCCCTCAGCAGAAGGGAAACATACAGATGCATTTTTTCTTTCTATTTCAAGTAGCCTGGAATTAAGTAGCATGTATATTCTAAGGCACTGGAAACACTTATCCTTAAGTAGGGAGACCTACTTAATATCCCTGAAACACAGGAAAATTGCTTTCACCACTGAAATACAGGAGATGCCTACCACACAGCAGTCAAGACAGGTATTAAATAAAATGTCAGGCATATGGTAACCATTAAAGCTTTACTCTTATTTCACAGACCTCAGGATTTACCTATAACAAATGCAGCCAGCAGCTGTTTTGTATCTGTGCTGAGCAAAAGTATTCAAACAGCCCAGTGCTTTGATATATTCTGGTCTTCTATTTCAACAGCAAGTGAAAGAAAGAGTGCCATCTGCTGCATGAAGTGCAGCTCAGCCAAATTCTGGTATCAAACAAGTTCATTTACCTGTGTGAGAAAGGGAAAGCAAGCAGCAGCCTAGACTAAGCTCCACTTTCCCTTCTCATTCACACAGTATATTACAATAGCAATTGCAGTATTAGCCCTCTCCTCTTTTATTCCATTGTATAACTTTTCAATAAATTAGTTTACACTAGGCTTGAATCCTTTCCATTAGTTTACTGATATAAACTCAATGTACCAGGTTTCTTTTACCCATTTGTTAAGAAATTATCTAACACTTACCAAGAAACAAGACGATCAGCAGAACTATTATTGTAAGGAACATCTTGTTCCAAAATACTGCCACTTTGCTCCATAGAGGAAACATAAAAATCTTCTGCCATCTGTAAAACAGAATTGTTGTTCAAAAATAATTAGCACAAAAAGAAGAGCATTACAACCCCACAGAAGAGAGCCTTGTTATTGAGAAGAGACTTGTATAAGGTCTCTAAACAGCAGCTTTAATTGCAATATAATTTAGGTATACATTAACCTTTCCAGTAATCTAACTTCTCTTTTTTTGTTGTTAATATAAGCAGAAACAGTTGGTTCAACTTGCAAATTTTTTGTATGACAGCATGTACTCTGCAGATATGTTTTATTTTAGCTTATACTTTGGCTAGCATTATGCTGTGTTCAGTCCTGAATGGAACAAGGGATAGGGTTAAGACTGTAAAACCCATTCCATTATTTTTATTTTTATCCACAAATATCTCTAATAACTCTGAAGTACAAGGACTGTTATTACATTCTAACTTGTAATAACAAGAAAGACAAGTCTTGTTTTCATATTTTGTTAAGGGTTAAAACCTCTTTCCCAAGCATAACTTTGCTGGCTACAAAAGTGACTTCTGGTGAGGCCAGTGGTGATGTAGACAATTCTTTTTTTTAATAATTAGTTGTTTATTTGATATTGCTACATGAACGGCTATGGCAGAAATCACACTTGCAGCACAAAGAGCATCTGATGTGCTCAAATGAACTGAAACAAGTGATAACAGAGCACCTACCTGTCCATTGATGCAGGTTAGAATCAGTGCTACTGCACAAATGAAATAATCCCTAGTCATGCCATAGGGTATAACACAGACATACCAGTCACCATCTGATTACATGAGGTAAAATTTCCTACTTCTGTTAGAACTATTTACACTTCCCAGTGACTGTTAAAATTTGCCCTCTAACAGCAGTTTTCAACCTACTATGAATTTAAGTGAAACTGTAGCATCATCTTCTAAAGCTCTTTCCAGTTCTCCACCAAAAGAATTAAATTGCGCAGGCAAAAACCTCATTTAAGTCTTCTAGTATAATCTGAATTCTTTATAGCAGACAGCCACAGTCTGCATCAAACAAAAAGGTTACTTCAAGCTATAACTCAAATAAAGCCAATTCACTAATTCTTCAAACATACAATTTTCCAAGCTCCATACTGACCTCTATTTAAGAAGAGATTCCTTCAGGTACAACCTTAGATAAACTACACTGCCAAGTCATAATCAGGCTAGACATAAAGATCTCCCTACTGGAAAATCTTCCTGTGTTTTATTTTCACATTTATTTTTCCAACAAGTATTGACATTCACATTTACTGAAACTCCTCTTCCTTTTGGTGACAAAAGTAATATAAATATAAAACTTCCAAACTATAATACTAGCCACCATTTTAGATGTACTACACCTAGTAGAACAGATCTGTCTTTTTGTGTATTTGTATTTTTATACTGTCAATTTATTTGCTCCCCAGGAACTTATAAACTTGTTAGCAAATTTGAAAAAAGAATATTAAAAAATGTGCACACACAAGAGAGACAATGAATCCATTTGAAGACTGACAACTGAATAAATCAAAGCTTCCAAGAACAGCAGTTTCCCACCTGTCAGTAACCATGCATGCCTTACTGCTGACAGAACCAGCTCCCAGGCCACCGAGATGCATCAAGCAGAGCTGCTGCCCTCTGGTACTGTCACAGCAGCTAAATCTGATTTTTAACCCCACAAGATTCCTGCAAGTTTTGCTAAGAAGTTAATTGCATATACCACATAAGGGATAAAGTGATTTCACTCTTTTAGAAGCCACTGTTCAGAGGAATAGCTGAATGCTCCAAACAAAGCACACAATCTTTTTCATATAATTCTATATAATCTAACCTTTCCATATAATTAAAAGCACTCTGTTTAATGTTTGAATAAATTTTGGTAAAGTTGCACATTACAAATTTGCTTTTCAGTCACAAATGCTGAACTCTGTTTGCATCATAAGTGGAACATATTTTAATACTCCCAAAGTATTCTGCTTGCGACATCAGCCTGCAGAAATTCTTGCAGCTAGTTTCCTCACATAAGCCATTAATAATCTAATGATTATGACTACCATAATACTCCTCTCCTCTTACCTACTTGCACTTCAGCTTAGAAAACAGTAAGAAATACAACTCAACAGTCTATGTTGAAATGCTGAACTCCTTGCAAGGAGTAAAAAAACTTATAAAAAAACAGAAGTTGAATTATATTTTAGAACAGTTTCAATTTGTGAAGCTGAGGAAACATGCCTAATCATTAGTACCAGCTGTGGAGTGGCCAGTCATTTTCAAGACCCTTCACAGGTTTAAGTAGTTAAATCCAAACTTTCCACATCAACTCTTGCTCCTTAAGAGGACAGTAAAAGCTACATCATTCTAAATATATCTAAAGATGCAGTAAACAAACATGCAACACTTTTTCCTGAGCACTGCTGAGACAGCAGCATTTAAAAAAAAAAAAAAAAGCAGCTTTAAAGTTTCATTCTGCTTGTTTTGGAGGGTTGTGGACTTTTTTGTGGGTTTGGTTCTTCTTTTAAGACTTTCTGATATTCTGAAAAGAAATCATAAGTCTGCTTCTCTTGCCTCCTGCAGAGAATCTAGCTTTATTTCCTACAGGGAAATAATATTACTAGGTTAGAAGAGCTACTTATGGGAAACAAGATAATGCTTTAAGTCACGCCTCTGCATACAGTAAGGGTAATAAATTAATTTTCTTTCCCTTACTGTGTGCATTTATTTTACAAGAATTTATTATTTTCTTAATATTTGTGTTGTGTTCCAAAAGTAGTACCATTTTCTTAATCTATATATGAGTCATTTTAGGTTTTTACAGAGGCCTCTATTCCAATAGTCCTAAACCTTCTGCTTCAAACTCCAGTTCCGTTTTTTCAAAGAAGGGATCACAAATTTCTTGCAGCCGTTACACACAGTCTGCGGCTTGCTTTCAATATCCGTCTTATCTGTTCAGCACCAAAAATGCCTGGTGTACACCAAAACATAAAGTTGCAGCTCACAAATCTGACAAACAACTGCTGAAAAGACCGCACTCTCCTCTCATTTATTACTGCCAGAAGCAGTAATATGCTGCCCACTGCACGGCTCTGGGAGAAGCCGTCCCACCAAAGCAAAGCGGGGGCTCCTCTGCACACCCGACCGCTGCTCTCGGATGAATCAGCACTGCGTAGAAAATGTAAAGCTCCTTAAAGATTTTTGCAGCCCCTGATACTCAAGTCCCGGGCAGCATTCCTTCGGCTTTGTTCACAACTAGTTTTGGATGCAGCAAAGCTCCGTGTTTATGAAAACAGAGGCGTAAAAACCAAACTGGGGAGAAGAGCGGGCTGTGTTGCTTAGCATACGTCAGTCCTCCTACCTCAGCGGAGAAATGAATGGCAGGCAGAGCACGAGAATTACTCCGATTTCACCGTACAGGAAGGCAGCCACTGCCGACCACTGGAAAGTCATCGTCCCGGCGGCCTGCGGAGGAACGGGGAGCTCAGACCTCCCCTCCCGAACGACAGCCGGGACAGAGAGGTGTGGAGCGGCCAGGCCCGGGGCCGCGCCGGCCCGGCGGGCAGAGTCCCCGGCAGAGGCCCCGCCAGGCGGCCG
>VZTB01005582.1:1756203-1769603 GCA_013397245.1 Thryothorus ludovicianus | reverse complement strand
GTGACAACGCGGGGGCGGCGCGGAGCTGCCGCCGGCCCGGCCGGGGAAGGGAGGCAGAGTCCAGCCCGGCCCTGGCCCGCCGCAGAGGCCGCGCTCGGCTCGGCCCGGCCCGGGCACGCGAGCGGTGCCGCCGGCGGAGCGGGGACCGGCGGGCGCGGAGTTACCCAGGGGCTGCACATCTCTTGGGAAACGCGTGGATCTACGCGCTGAGAAGGGTTCAAATGAGCATTATCTTTTTTCTGTCTAGGGAATGGTTCTACGCATGTTGCTGTGGAATCCTCTTGTGATCATCCCATTGCTCCGTGACTCGAGCTTAATCGACTGGGGCACTTCAACTCTGCTCTCCAGCATTATCATGAGTTTCTAAATTCCCTCCTCCATGTGTTACACTACATTAACGTATTAAGACCCAGTAAATCGTTTTCTTAAGGAAAGCAAGTCCAATATTCATAAGGACAGCACAAATAACAACTGAACAAGTCTCCAACACTGTCAAACAGGCCTGTTTGGGCCTCATGAATAAAACAGTATTCCTTCAGAAAACTCTCTTCTATCCTGCTGTCCCGAACTATGCTTTTTATCAGCATACCAAGGCTCCAAGCATATTCCTTCCATGCAATTCTTCTTCTTTGCTCCTGCATAAGAACGACATCCTCTGATCACTTTTTCCTTTTGATCCTAACAGATGCTGAGGTGCTGTCAATGGAAGAGGTTACTTTGTCTACCTGGCCATCACCAGCACTCTTGACATAACTACTTGCTTTTTAAATTCTTTCCCAATTAAGTTCCATCAACATGAGACAGATAAAATGCTGTGAATTGTAGTTCTTTGTTACTCTAATCCATTGGAACTGACATGGAGTGGGAAGCTCTTGCATAAGCAGTTTTAAACAGAGCTGTTTGCAGCTGCTCACTATCTGAAATTGTTTACTTAAAATTTCCCAGGTCTGCAGCCTGGGGATGGAGCCAGTGTGTCAACATTTTCCTAGTTGCTGCCAAGCAATGCCTGGATGAAAGGTTACATCCCAAATAATTGTTTATGCACAACAAATACTGGAGAGGCCTATAGAGTCATTTCAATCCAATCTACACTGTAGGAATAGCCCCAGTTTTCAGTAGTATTTCTAACACATTTTCATAAACATATTTAATTAGCACTATAGACAAAACACAACCCCTTAGAATGTTCTGGTTATTACATTTTAGCAATTAGCCTACAGCCACTGTACTTCACTGAAGTTGTTAAAAAGTGAATAAAGACTTTCCCTTAACTATAGAGCAGTTTCCATTTTTGAGCTGCTTACTCACCTGTTTCTAGCACTGTAAGCTGCTCTCCCACTAGCATAGCCTCATACTGATAGGACTGTATTCACTTGTCCACGATGCCAGAGACTTGAAGCCACTTTTTCACTTTAGCCACTTTTGATTCACAAGATCTCAGGAAAACTCACTATGAGTGTGACCACTGTGCACTTCTCTACAGTTGATTCATGTTCCCCACCAACCTAAAATGAGAACTGAAGAAAAGAGATGTCTCCTGCAAACATCTGTGAGACCTCTCTTCTCCTGTTGAGTGCACTCTGCTGCTCCTGGAAGGAATTCTGAGGCTGTAGAAGTCTGAGTTACTGATCTAAGGCTGTCTCTCTCATACTGAACCACCATATGATGAATATGATGCCAAACAATATATGTGTATATATATATATAATGGCAGGTTGCTTTAGGGGAAAAATTTACAAACCTTCAAACATTACAGATAAAAGGAACACCGTCCTCTTCCATCAGGAAGGTGCAAAGTATTCAGAAGCAGAAATAGAAAATGCCTATTATGGCATAATGGCTAGAGGAGTGAGATAAATGAATTATCTTCTGAAACAAAAGGAAAGTTTGAACTTGTTCTGTTCTATTTAGGCTTCTGTGACAGCTTTATTATCACACACTGCTTTTTCCCAACCATCAACCCAGGAGACCTAAGAAATTTAACAATAGGCAGTAGAGAAAATGGGATTGTATAAACTGTGTGAGGGTGCTGGGGTTATTGTAGCAGGATAAAAGTTGCAAAAACGTAGAGGTATTATGAAAATATGGTATTGTTGTGCAGAGGGGTTTTACATAAAGAACAGGATCAGTTACAGGAGACAAAGAACCTAAAGTAGGAAACAATGCTTTGTATCTTATGTTACAACATTTAAAAACTAGAAAATAGAAATACTGACCATCTGTGATTATATATGTTAAAAGTAACATGCTGGAGAAGGACTATATCCAGTGATTTTAAACAGGAAATCAGAAGTTTTCCATATTCAAATGTCTTATACTGAGAAATATGACCATATTCTAAAAACAACACTGGTAGCTGAATAACTCTCTTCCTTAGCAATTTATGTATATTGGAACAGTATGGTGTTCAAAGCATGGCTTAAAGACTCCAACTTTGCAGTTTAGTTTTCTATGGAAACACTGAGGTATGTTCAGATGCATACAAAATTCAGAATGGAAGGTGTACAATTCCTTTCACCCTTGAAAAGGGATGATGAACCTCCATTGACTTTTATGATACATAAAAGGCCAGATCAAGCACTCCATAATTACTACCAATATTAACAGCAACCTAGGTCTTGTACTTCAGGCAGAAATCTCTGTGATTAATCTCACACAGGCACAACAACTGCTGCCTTCAAAATCAAGTACTCAGTTCCTAAATAGGTCAAGGTATTTCCAGTCCTCTAAAATTCAATTTTCTCACTACTACAGAAAAAATAAAGAAAGCCTTTAATTTGCATTGATTATATATAATAATTTTTTCTTCTCTGCTCCTTGAGGCTAGTGGGACAGTTTGTTACATATAATAGTTGCTAGCCAAATCATAAAACTCTTAAGAAAATGGCAACAGAGGGCTTAGTTAATACTTTCACAAATCCTTTTCATCCACAATTCAGTTGCAGTTTTACTTCAGAGGAGGCCAGAGGCATTTCAGAAGTGGAAAGAACTGTGTTGCAACATAATTGGATGAACTTGATACTGAAAATTTGGCAGTACAAAATACCTAGTCATGCAGTTGGTAAGTAAGAACTTTTGTTCTAAAACTGGGAGCTCATAATTTACGTGATGAATATTAGTTGAGGAAAAGTGAAGTATTAGAAATAGTATTAACTGCAGAAGACACTGCTGGGAATTTACTTGGAATGCTATACAGAATTGTGCCCAGCTAATGTCAAGAAAATATTAAAATCCAGAAGAATGAAACAATAGTTGTCTGAAGGAATGGAGACACACCAGAAGTGGTTGCAGAGGTCTCAATTAGCTGAGGAGAGCAAAGGATGTCTGTTGTTTCCCATTTGTTAGCACATCAGGAAGGTGATCATAGCAGAAGAGTTACATACCTGCACTGGCTTATGAATAGTGAACTGCACTTGATGACTTAGGTCATGCCTTTCAAACTTTTGTTTATATGCCTAAATCAGACATATTCATTACTAAAAATGATCAAGTAATTTATGCTATTTCATGAAAACAATTGTGATAATTTAAGATACCTGAACTATGAAAAGATTTGGAAAGTAGCATCATAAGCAACCTTTCCCCCTCCAGATTGCTGTATAATAAAAAAAATTAAACTGCATACAAAACCAAGTAATTTATTTAGAAAATTTGAAACTATTCACATGTATATTCATAGAACAATCACAGTCAGAAAATTCATCAATTTTTGGTATGAGTCGCTGTGTAAACATATAAAGAAAAAAATATTTGATTACAAATAATTGTATTGTACAGTTTTGTGACATTTCCCTTGCAGAACAAATGCAGCTGGAGTGTAATGTTATTATCTTGTTCTAACTTCCATTATTTCACTCCTATATAATGATTCAAAGCCAAGTGGCTGTCACGCTTTGATAAGCAACATGCCAGCAGGCAGAAAGGACTGCAAGAGCCCTGCTGAGAGAATCTGTCAGCTTTTCTTTGACCTAAAAAGTTCTGGTTTCGTAGATGACAGGGATTTAATCTTGTATTCAATTATTCTACAGCAGATAAACAAAACTGAATTTAGTTAGATTGAACTTAAAAGTCTTGTTCCTTAGATTCAGCTAAGTTTGTACTTAAACGATCTCTTCATTTTCCTTTTTCCTTCTTTCCATAATTGTTTATCTATTCTGTGTTTCTTCTGCTATAAGTATTGAATTTCTCAAAGTTATAAGTAAGTTACAAAGTTTTAGGCTGCAAAAGAAACATCAAATTTAAAAAAGAATATTATGATGGGCTTTAAGCTTATGTTATCTAAAGCAAAAACTTCTATAGTTGTTGCCTTTGTATTCTTTTGGTCTGAAATTACTGTCATTATCTGTAAGTATTCCTGATTTTAGGAGGTTTAATGTAAGAAAGGCCCTAGTTTTGCAATCATTTTGCTGTAAGCAATTATCTGGTGAAAAATTAAATTACTGGGGCCTTACAATAATCAACCCTCTCTGCAGTAGTGCATTGTAAACAGAATTCCACATTTCTAGAATCTTGAATATTCCCTAGAGTGAAAGATGGAGACATAAAAATATAAAGTATCATCCAAATGATAATGTTTTGATGTACTGAAAATATTTATGCAATATACAAATGTGACTAAAAAGTAAAAAGCCAATTAAAACTTCCACAGTTCATCAACAATTTCAAAATACAAGTTTACACAGGACATACTTTCATTTACCATACACCATAATGTTCATTCAGATAATCTAGTACTGCTGAGGTACTTGATAAAACATTAAAAACCTTCTTTTCTTGTTTTGAAGTTATGCGCTCCATCATGTACATTAAGTGGTGGTGAAAACACGTAAAAGGAGTTCCGTGCTCAAGAGCAATGTCAACCCAGTCCTGGATGCACTCAAAAGGGGTCTCTTCATATCCTGCAAACATAGCTGGGTTTGCCAAGAGTCCTCTAGCCACCATCACACCTTCAAATTGGAAATTAAAGCAGTAAGTTACATTTTAGTTTGAATTTTATGCTAAATCTTCCTGCAGATTTTGTCCAGCACCCCTTAGGACAACCACCCAAAGCCTATAGATAGTAATGGGAGAACAATGGGGATGAGTATTACAGCTTTATCTGAGAAATCTACTGGACAAGGCAAACCTGAGAGTATCTACAACACCTATCAACACATTCCAGAAATTCTGAAACAAAACACAGGTCATAGAAGCATTTCTTCCCTTCTTTTGAAACTGCAACTCATTAGTTTTGGGTTTTTTTTTATTTATTTATTTGCTACACACATTTATTGCTTTTATAATAAAATTACAATGGAAAGGCACAAGAGGATCAATAATTTTTTAACTCTGTCTATTCACTGTCCATTTTCCACTAAGAGCTCAATGGCTCAAGTAAGTAAATTTTAGTACTCTTGATCTGCAGTAAATATTTTTGAACAAGTGTCTAGTATATTTGCAACTCTAATCCCATACTGTCAGGTAAACCCATAGAAGTCCTATTGTAATTTTTCTGTTTTCCTGCACTACGTACAATCTATCACGCTCAGTCTTTTCTTAAAAGATAGGATGATCCAAAATGAAAAGTTTCGTCATTCTCCATGACAGAAAAAACTGAATGCTTAATATTTTTACTACTGAAGAAGGTGAGCTGGACTCTGAGAACACTTTTTTTGTATTATACATTTCCTTCCTGCTCTGTATTTGGGGGGAGAGTCACTATGAGCAGCATGGCAGTTTAGTTCAATTTCTGTTGTTGCTGTTAAACAGCAAGAGTGTTGGCAGAAAACTGCCACAGGTAACATTCTCTTTCCTGTTTTTCTCTAGCTGAAAGGCACAAAGTCTGTAGATAGAGATTACCTTTCCAGAACATATACCAGATTTCCATACTGTCTTGAAACCACAGACAGTTGCAGGAATATATTGTGACTTAAGTAACTGCAAAAAATCCCCAAATTTTATGACTGAAATGAAAGTGCAATGCCTCAATGTGTCCTTGAAGTTAACCATCTGGCTAAATAATGTATCCCTTTTCCACTGTGTTCTTACTGTAAGAAATCTTCTCCCATGTGCAGGAAGTGTAAGCTTCCAAGTGGAAGCTTCCAGTTCTTTAAGAGATGATCAGCTCCATAAAGAGACAGAATGTCTGAAGGTCCCCCTGAACTCCACTACTGAATGATGAGATAGCATAATTAATCAAAGAGCTTTTGTAATTTGCCTTGGAAATAATTATTTGTGGCTTTGAATAGCAGTTCTCTAGTGTTCTGATGATTACCAGTGATTCTGCTTATGAGTTTTTTAAGGCATCTAAAATATCCTCTTTTATTTGTCCCTTCAAGGAGAGAAAGCACTCAAATCATGTCCTACTTACATCCAAAATAAATATCTTGAAATCTGGTAAGTTTACTTAGAAAATAGAGTATGTTTAATCTTACCATCTGCTTCTGTCAAGTGATGAACATTTTCAGCATCTTCTAAAGTTTTAATGTCTCCATTAGCCACAATAGGTATAGACATGCTTTGTTTAATTATTTTAATTGCATCATAATGTACAGGTTGATGCCTTTCTTCTATACTTCTCCCATGTACTGTAATCCATGAAACTCCAGCTGCTTCAGCTTTTTGACACAGGTCAACTGTTCTTTTTAAGTCCTCGTGGATCCTAAAGTTGCAAGGAATGAAAGCAGTAGGTAGTAAATTTCCTGGCCTATATAAAAAGCACTCCTCCACAAGGAGGAATTATCACAGATTTCCATAAATAACAGTACAAAGACACTATTACTGTTGGAAAACAGTGTTTGATTTTTGGGGTTTTTTAGGATATATGAGTTTAGTGTACGGAAACTGGTATAAAATTTAACATTTCACAATTATATCACATCTCCGTAATATACATGGTAAATTTTATAGAGATTGAGCAGGAGTACCCAAAAAATCTAAAATCATGATTTTGCATATTTTGTGGAAAAAAAAACCAATTTATAGTAGTTCCCCTTTCCAGAAGGATTGGAAACTGAGTTGAAACTTAAATGATAAATAGCAAAAGCCACAAAGGATATATGGTTAAATAATGGATCAAGAATAGTCATAGAATCATAGAATGGTTTGGGGTGGAAGGAACCTTAAAGACCATCCAGTTCCAATTCCCCTGCTATGGGGAGATTGTGGATCTTCCACTAGACCAGGTTGCTCAGAGCTCATCTAACCCGGCCTTATAAACTTCCAGGGATGGGTATCCACAACTTCTCTGGGCAACCTGCTCCAGGGCTTTACTACCTCCATAGTAAAGAATTTCTTCCTAATATCTGATCTAAACCTGCCCTCTTTCAGTTTGAAGCCATTCCCCCTTGTTCTGTCACATCATGTCCTTGTACAAAGTCTGTCTCCATCCTTCTTGTGGATTCCCTTTAGGTACTGGAAGGCTGCTGTAAGGTCTCCCTGGAGCCTTCTTTTCTCTGGGCTTCACACAAAGTAACACAAAACAAGTCTACAGAAGTTCAGAAGCTGATGAATGGAAGCAGGATGTATTCCTCACAGCAGCTGTGGGATCATTTCCCATCCCTTCATAGCCAACCACAACTGCAGCTCTGCTCTTTAACAGCTCACAAAGTAAATCCCTGTGATGATACAGACTATGCATTGCTTTTCTTTTATAGAAGCCCTAATATTTTACCTTGTATTTTCACGTTGTTTGGATTGCAAGAGAACTCTAGCTTACAGTGTGCTATCTGGGTAAGTAGTCAAAGGCTGTGCTGGTTCTAAGTTTTGTATTACTTGCCCCAGATATCTGAGTCAAAATATCTCAGCAGTCTTCACATGTAAGAAAATTACTATAACATGTAGTATTGCATTAACAAAATTACAAATATTATTACTATTACACTAAATTCTTTAAGAGAAAAAAAAATAGATTCTTACATGTAACAAACAGCAATTAAGTTAGACCTACCTTATTTTAATAGATATTGAAAATTTAGGGTTGTCGATCTGACTCCGTACATGTCTCACCATATCTTTAACAAGCTCAGGTTTATTTATTAAGCAAGCACCATAACCTTCTGAAATCGCCCATCTTTAAAAAAAAAAGAATGTTCATATTCTACATTTGAAGAAATGAAGATCAATATCAGTCACATATATCAGTTTCTTTCCTTCTGACCTTCAGAATGTGTGGTTAAGTAAACAGAGATAATACTGGATGTATATCAATTATTTATTTGCAGTTTGGTACAGCTTTTAGATCCTGGTCCCTTGTGCTACTAGGACTTTGGACAAGTTATTGATCTCTTCAATTTTCTGTCCACAGAATGGACTCATAAGGAAGATAAATTAGAATTTAATCTACTGTGCATCCATAAAATAAATAATTTGATGTTTCCCCTTACCCTTGTCATGGATTTCTTTTAAAGAGATGACAGCTTTGGATTTAAAAGGAGGATTTTTTGAAGTGCAAGTGAGGATATTATTTTAGTGATATTCTGGTCTCACTATTCTGACTGCCAAAAATAACCTTTACTTCCACTTACCAGCACCAGTTTTTAAAATAATTTTTCTTACAAAGGCACATAAAGTACACCAATTTTTGTTATTTTGAAACTAATATGCACAAGAAACAAAGGATTCAAATGTAAGCATGTATTTTTGGCCTAAAAGGAATTGACAGTTTGACATATTTAACTGTAGTTAGCTTAAAAAAAATCCCAATACTTCCATACAGAAGCCTCAGATATCTCCAGAAAAGAGTTTTCTCAGATACTATAGTTTTAAGTCTGGAAGACCTTACTAGAATAGAGGAATTAAGTATTTGCACTGTATCTTTTACTTTCCTACATTTTTCAGGTCTTCATTTAGAAAAAGACTGCCTGACAAACATGTAATAGATGGTTCTCAGTTGAACCAGTTAGGAAGACTCTTACTACTCTGTTGCACTGTCAACACAAAATCTTTATCAATTTAAGTGAGAAGCACATCATTAATTCACTATACTTATAAATTTAATAAAAAATGTATGAAATTATTTTCAGTACTTTATCTGTTTAGTTTTATTTTAAAGACTATCCTTCACTTGCAGAAGCTTGAGACATCACAGACTTGCCTTATTATTCTGGAAATTGCAACATCACGATTCAAAACACTCTGCAAATTATTTGCAGCAAGGTCTTTTTGGTAGTGCACATTTAACAGCTGTTGAGAAGGGATGGACACTTCTGAGCCAACACTTAGTATCTCAGAAATGAAAAAAGGCAAGCTGGCAAATACATACAGTTTTCCCAGTCTCACCATTGTGACAGGCATCTGGGAGCGCTCAAAATAGTGAGACATTTCTGACAGGTTAAAAAGCTCTTACTCTCCTGAAATCTATTTTTAAGCTAGGATGGAAATCATGATGAGAAGGAAGAGTAGCATTCTTTAGTCTCTTAATTATTTCATCATCTTTACCCAGCCTTTTCAAAATTTTACCTCTGAGGACAGCCACAGTTTAGGTCTATTCCATCTGCAAAAGGACAGATCATACGGGCAGCATCACACAAAACCTGGGCTTCTTTAGCAGCAAACTGAACGATCAGTGGGTGATCACCTATGCCAATGAAAAGATAATTAGAGATTTGAAAGTTCCTAGAAAATAAAAAGAATGAGTTCTAAATTTTGAATGCCTTTTTTGTATATTGTACAGCTATCTGACCACAGTCCTGGCAACCAGGTATAGGCAACCCTGCACAAGCAGGGTGGCTGGACAACATGACCTACAGAGGTCCTTCCAAGCTCATCTATTTTGTGGTTCTCTAAGTCCTCAATCACAAATAAACAAAGGTAGCTGGCCAGGGGTTACTAAGTGACTATGTCTATTAACAAAGGTGGGAATTCAGAAAAATACAGATGACCTACACAGTTGCTGTCTTAACATACAATTTCTGACTGAAACTGGTCAGTTGCTAGTCTTTCACAAAGACCATCTATGAAACTAGCTATTCTCTAATTTTCAGCAGCCTTCACGCTTCCCCTCCTAGGCTGCCCTTTCTCATCTGCATGCTGCCCCTCTGCTGTGCTGACACAGCTGTCTATCTCACCAGGCAGGAAACCTGCTTACAGAACCAACCCTTCAGGAAGGAACTAAAACACCCACAAGCTTTGCCCTTCCTCATTCCAGCCCATTCACTTTCCTTTTCTGTGCCAACACGGCCGTTTTTTATCCACAATGTGACACGCAGAGCCGGAATGAGCACACGTGTGCAGAAGCAGCTCTAGCAGCTTTGTCTCAAGTGAGAAACCAAAGAGCCAGTGCTCCTCAGCTTGGGTCTGCTGAACTACTTGTGATTTACTAAGCCCCTGCAGAGAGCCAGATGGTCACTTGGAACATGCTCTCCTCTTTTACAGCTACTGAATTACATTAAAAGCATCTCAAATATCTCAAGCAGTCTTAGCACTCAGTTTCCATATAAACAATTGCTGTAGTTAAGAAGAAGCAGCATGATATCTGAGCACTGATGGAAAGAGATGATCCAACAAATGCACAAAACAAGTGCACTTCTGGTACTGAAGAGACCACAAGTGCTTTCTGAACATTTTTCTGTTTTAGAGGAAAATAAATAGTTATTGAAATGGTGGAGATTAAGTAAGAAAGGCCACCAGTACCCTCTCAATCAAGCCGAGACACTTCTAGAAGTTACCTAAAAATCCAGCAAGCAAAAAAAAAAATTGCATGGATATTTTCAAAAGTGTTCCTTTAATACAGTGCTCTAGCTGAAGAGATTTACATTATTATAGCTAATATTTTAGAGTAAGTCCACATGTCTAGTTTCTCTTTGTTGAGCATTAAGTAATAAAAATAGAGAGTCTAGCCACATAAAATGTTTTAGCAGCAGCCACAAAGAACACCTACCTCTATCTGAAAAATACACAACAAAGAAACATTAACCCAGAAGAAATGTAAAACACAATTTGCAAACCTACTCCATTAATTAGAAGACAAAATCCCCAAACAGCCAGTAAGTCAAACATAAAACCACACAAAAAGTATAAATGCTAATAATGTAAACACTATAATCTGGTCAAAGCATGAGGCAGAATGTTTTACAGGCCTGTAAAATTAAGGACTGCATAAAAGAACTAAGTAGAGAAAAGATGTTGTTTACAACATTAAAACATTTCATTTCCTCTTTCCCTGTCCCAGAATTCCCCAGAATACTCTCCATATTTGACCTGTAGAACTTCAATGCCACCACACTTTGTGTAGATCAGAAATGAAAATAAATTCAAGGGGGACAAACAAGCAATGGTGGAACCATATATATTTGAGTCAGTTATATTCTTACTCATTTATTTTTACATACAATGAGTTATGTTTTTTTAAGTTGCATTCCACTCACAAGAGTCTACCTGTGCTTTCAATGAGAATTTTCTCTGTAATTGCTCTGTTCTATTTGAATAATGCACCATAGTACATAGTCAATGCTAAAACAGTGAAACACACTTTCCCTATTATACATACACTTACGAAACCACAAATGCTGTGGCCTGAATAGACTACATCATCCCACTCTATAGACCTTACATGCTGATCTTACTTGCACATTAGTGGAGCTTTTCATTCCTCCAGTTGCACTCTATGCTAGGACATTCCTTGTCACACTGTTCTGCTGCAGCCAATTCATGCCAACAGATCTGTACCGTTCTTGTCACCTCTTCCCACATACTTCAGATCTCTCTACAGCCATGACAGGTTACAAGTCCTCATACTTTTTCTTTTTATAGGTGTTCTGGTTATGCTTCTGTACCATGGCTGAAGCCTTGCATCTCCCCCTCAATCCCAGCCATGCTTTAACTTCCCTTCACTTTTGTGCTTTCTTGCCCTCATACTTTTTGTCATCCACCAATAATCCCTTCCACCTTCCAGTCTGGCTAATATGAAACACTTCTTTCATCAGTCCTTGACTCCACTGTATCAATGGCTAGTCTATTACTTTTTCACCTCTAGTAACACTTATTTTGCTAGAGACTTGAAAACTTTTCCTGGCAGTGAGTTAAATGTTTGTCTCTGAAACACACATAAAACAATTGCTGGAAAAAGAATCTTAATGTAATCCTGTACCTCGTCCAGCTTTGATAGAATTACTTGCCAAATTTATTTAAAGTTCATTCATGGTATCACTTGTTTGTTTCTTTCCATTTCTCTTTCCTTTACATTTTAAGTTGCCTTTATTTTGACAAATGAGATTTTCTTGCATTTGATATTCCTATTCTCCCCCTGTGCTGCTGGGAAAATGAAGGAGGAATGAGCAAATAGCTATATGGTCAACCCCCAGAGATATAAATCACTTTGGGGGCCTTGATTTCAGGTGGAGACAAGGTTTTCTCCTATTTCATTTGATCCACTATCACTGGACTGTGCTTACTCTCACTTAGAATATTTCTGTGGTTTTAGAATCAGACAGTATACCAAAATTGTTAACAGATGTCAAGTTATGTGACTGACTTCAATCACTTGGCCAATTTGGCTTATGACCACATAAAACATTCTGAAGAGGCAATGGTTTATTAAAAATAATACCTTTGTTTGTTGTGAATTCGCTGTCTCTGGCTTTTGCAGATCTCACAAAATCAGCTGCCACTATCATTGGTGTGTAACACAAATCACAACTGTACTTCCTAACCAAGGTTCTGAAAGCCAACCTGCAGACACATGAAGATTAGGAGGTAAATAGTTAAGGCATTTTTTGGATTAGCTGTCCTAAAACGCTATTTTAATATGTAGTATTGTGGGGATGTTTGAGTATTATATGTGTAGATCTGTGACGAAAATATGTAAAATAAAACATGTCCCACATTTACCTCTGTCTTAAATAAAATAGAAGAAGGTAATCATCCAGTTTTAGCCAAGATGAATTTGAGAAACAAGTTTCTAAACAGAGGAAGTACACTGGAAACAGCTGACATGACAGTTACTTACTTTGAATAGCGGACCATAGGGGCACATATTTTTACAACTTGCCCAGAATGAAACAAATCCATGGGATCTTTTAGCTGGCATTCTTCAGTTTCTCTGATATCGTCAATCATGTATAATTAACAGGCCTTTCAGCATCTGGGAAAAGAAACAGCGCCTGAAACGTTCGTCATTCAGCTGCTTTTCACAGGCCGTGCGGCAGAGCACCGCTGCTCACGGAGCACCTGCGCTCCGGGGAAGCGCCCGGCCAGCAGCCGCTGCCCCGCCGGGGACGGCCCGCTCCGCACGGCCCCTCTCGGCCCGGCCCATCCCGGCACAGCTCCCCCCGGCACGGCCCCTCCCGGCACGGCACGGCCCCTCCCGGCACGGCACGGCCCAGCTCTCCCCGGCACGGCCCCTCCCGGCACGGCACAGCCCCTCCCGGCACGGCCCCTCCCGGCACGGCACAGCTTCCCCCGGCACGGCCCCTCCCGGCACG
>VZTB01005582.1:1689784-1756087 GCA_013397245.1 Thryothorus ludovicianus | reverse complement strand
GGCCCGTCCGCGGCTCGGGCCCGGAGGGTCCCGGCGAGGGCGGCGTTGGGCCGGGCGGGCGGCGCAGCCCCGCGCCGGCGAGTCTCGGGAAGTTCGGGCGGAGGAGAGAGTGCCCCGGAGCGGGAGGGACCGCGGAGGGTGCGCTGCGGCTCGCTTGCTCCCGAAGAGAAAATTATTGCACTGGAAGGAGACGGGAACGTGCTCGGTTGAATTAAGAGTAGCTGTCCGGGAACTCTGGTCTTGCTTGATCCAGAGTCATAATTGCAGTGTCATTTCGTAATTGTTTTATAAACTCACACCGTTGTCGAAATCCAGTATGATTTCATGAAGTTTTGTCTTATGCTGCTTGTCAGTGATCTGCAGCTGACTGGTGTGGTTGGTTATGCTCAAGTTTCTCCCCGGTCACCCTGTAAAGTGTGAGAAAATAAGATATTGATAGTTTTTAGTGTATACTGCACAAGAGAAGGATGTAGGGAATAAAAAATAATGTCTTTATCACCATGTGCAAAAAAGAAAAAGAAAACCCAAACCAAACATGAACCCCAGTTACCAGTTCCAAGCTTGTTTCTCATGATTGTGGTCTCTTCTAATGTTTGTACTGTGTGATGTAGAGAACATTCACTGTTGCGTTTAAGAAATTGAAAGTCAGAGAACTGTATAATATTATTTAATTCTTGTGAATCATAAATATAAAATCTAAATCCATTTTCAGAATGTTATGCCGACTTCTTCAGAGAAGACTTTGACGTGAAAGCTTACACTTCCCAGTCCATCCATCAGGCTGTGATAGCTGAGCAACTGGCTAAACTTGCCCAAGGTATTAGTCAGTTGGATAAAGAGCTGCATTTACAAGTAAGTTTAAAGCATACCTGTTACTCTGGGGTGATTGATATAAACTAGTCTAAAATTTAGTAATCTTATGAGCTTGTAACTTGTGAAATTGCCCAGTGTCCTCTGCAGTTATTAAAGGTGCAACTTGCAGCTAAACTCTAGTGAGTTTCACAACTCAGTTATGCCCACACTCAATACTCCTATATACAGGCAGCTGTATACTATTTCAGGTTTTGTAGTCTTATCACTGTATGCTGTTTTACTCTTCCTTGTAAGAGGGAAGACTTTTCAAATGATTGTTTCAACTGTTGTAAACATTTGAGGCCGTGTTTCAGCATGGTGTTGTGAGAAGATAGCACATCTTACATGGTGTGCTGAAGAGTAGCATAAGCCCTTAGACTTCCCTTTATCAAGGCAGATATAACCTATGTTAACACACCTCTACACCTGCAGAAAGGTTTTGAGTTTAGATAGAAGACTTACTGTGAAGAAATCATCAATCTACAGCAGACATTACAATGAGAGTGGTTGCTAAGTTTGTATAAGTTTCAAAACTTACTTTCTCCCTCCCCCTGCCCCAGCTGGTAAGTTCTTTGGGAACTGGTTTATAAATGTCATAAATAGAAAAAAAAAGAATATGCTTTATTATGGTGTGATAAGTAAGTTCACACTTACCATTGTTAAATATGAAGATGTGTTGAAATCCGATTGCTCTGGCTTTAATTAAGTTGTCAGCTTTGATGCACATCTTAATTAATTACTAACCCTCCTCTCATTCTGAGCTTGATGCTTTTGTGAATTAAAACCTTGTGTTCTTAAAACTCTTTCCCCTATAAGATGTACCTGCTTTTTCCTGTATCTGGCTAATGTAGGTATGCTGATACTTAAATGCCGAGTGTACTAATATTGGTGATATATTTAATACTTCCTTTTGGCTCATGTCCCCATTTCTCTCTTTTGATTTCTATTTTTTTTTTTTAAGGTTGTTGCAAGACATGAAGATCTGTTGGCCCAAGCAACTGGAATTGAATCCCTGGAAGGTAAATACTGTTATATTATGCTGGCTGTCCTTACAGTGGAGGAAGCACTTTCAGGATCTGTGCAGGGAACATCATTCACTGCCAGCTTTGACCCATAATGTTAAAGCTCCAGATCTGATTTCTGAGGAGTAACACGTGGCAGCATTTTTTGTTTTTTATTTTTTTTACGTCAGTAGATGGAGCTCCAAGGAGAAGATTTG
Source organism: Thryothorus ludovicianus (assembly GCA_013397245.1). Taxonomy (NCBI): domain Eukaryota; kingdom Metazoa; phylum Chordata; class Aves; order Passeriformes; family Certhiidae; genus Thryothorus; species Thryothorus ludovicianus. Next base: position 1,754,016 of record VZTB01005582.1, on the reverse strand, counting down.
GCTGCTACTTCTCTGGAGTAGCTGCTTCATAGGAAAATGTATATTGATAATGTTCTGAGCAACTTTAACAATAAAGCCTTTTTTGATATTTTAATGTATTTTTCTAAATAAGCCTAGTTTTGCTGCAACATTGGTAGGTATCTGTTGCCATAAGCAGCAGTTTTCTGTTGCATAGTTTGCACATCTTAACCTAAGAGGCTATAACACATAATCTAAACCATTTTGAGAAGTTTTTTACTTGTAAAGGGCTACTAAGTTAAATACATACCTTTGTTTTATTCCACTGTTTGAGATGTGAATTTTAACGTAAACTGCTGATTTTCAAAGGCCTTGCTTAGGAATCATTGACTCTGTGTAGAAGATGGTTGTAGTATATTGTTCTTGTGCCAGAAGCTCATTAAAACTGCCATTCTGCTACTTTGTTGAGAATGTCATATAGTTTGGTATTGTGGCCTTTTTTTGTGCAGGCAGATATTTACCTCTGTAACATGCTAGAATCTCTGTAGCATGTCCCCTTTTCCCCTTTGTAACTTGGTAAGTAATTTACCTTTGTTCCTTTTTCTGCTTTCAGGTTTTAGCATAACCAAAGTTTCTGGTTACTGATCCTTAGTCTTTGGGACTGCTTGGGTGCACTATTTTGTATCAGTAATTGCATATAGCTATAAAATTAAAGAAATAGCTATTTAATCTAGTAATAGTAGCTCCTGAATAACTTCTTAAACAGTTGGAGAATCAAGCATAAAAGACTGAAATATGTGCTCATTCTCCAAATAAGTTGACAAGAATATGTAGTCAACCTTGTGACTGATAAATATCTCCTAGTAACAATCTTCAGCAATTTGTGCTCAGTGGAATTCTATTTTCTGAAATGATGGTTGTTTCTGTAGGGATTCCTTCCTAAAATTGCTCTGAGGAAAGAATGATGTGCTTCAAAACAACTACTCAGTTAGGCAACATTTCTATAAGGCAGGTGTGGTAAATAATGTGTGTTTTACAACTAACATGGCAAAGTAAAAAATTCATCTCAAGTTTGTTGAAATTTTTACATTTACTTAGGATTATGCTCTTAAAGGAAACACTGAGTCAAGATTCATAAGAAAAAGAAAACAGATTTTTTTAATTGTGAAGTCAGAAATGCATAGCTCTTGATATATTTATCAAGTAAGTTAGCAAGTGAAAATTATGGAGCTAATTCACAGCATGCATAGTCATTTGGATGTGTGAAAGTGAATCTCATTAAACATTTCAAATTGGTACACCCATCTTGTAGAGTCTTTTTTTGGCCTGTGCACTTTTTAAAATGGTACACAGCTCCAGTCTACGTGTTCTTTTCTGTCTATAGGTAGTTCAGTGGGTATCTTGAGCTACCTGTTATTTTAAGATAGGCTGAATTGTATCATCAGGTATCTTCCACAGCAGGTGGAGAAGGGAGAGCACCTTTTCACCATCCTTTTCACTCGGTTCTCTGAGAAGAGGGTTGTTGTGTGCTTAATAGCAATATTACAGCTGTAGATGCTGCAATGTTGTGCCACTGGCCCTCCCCCATAATTGGAATGTAGGGTAGACAATGAAGCCTATTTTGCCAGCTTTTCACTGTATCTCATATCTTCATCCTCATCATCTGTTGCATGCCAGACCATGTATAGATAACAGTGAACACGTGAGCCTATCACTAAGCTAAATTAATAGTTCTGAAATATGGAGAAGTCGAGAATTTACACATCTGTACAAAAGGAGAGAGGGAGAGCCCCAGTACAGGACAGTCTGAATAAAACCATTAACAATAGTTTTGTTCATCTTCCATCTTACTGTATCATACTGCAGTTTTATCTAATTTAATGATGGCATGCTTGTAAACAGGGCTTTACAAAAATGTAGTATGTTTTAGAACGCTAACGGTAACTGGAACAAAAATAATTTTGTAGGCCTGGGTTTGTCTAACTTAATTAAATTCTCAGCAGGCTGATTCTGTATTGCAAAAATGACTCCTGTCCCCTAGTACTTTGTTTGCAATTTACCAAGAAAAGAACAGGCATGCTTGTTGGCTTTCCTTGTGCTGCTTGGCCAAACTAATGTGGAACAAACATGATTAGGGCAGTTTGCTCTGCTTGTAATCTAAATTAGATGACCTTACAATGACATTGATACCTTACTTATTGCTAAAGATGCTTATGCCCAGGAAGAAAACCTTGAAGTAGAATTGTTTATCTTCTCAGTCCTCTTTGTCCTGGTCACTGTGTTAAATAAATAGTGTTAAATAAATAGTGTTAAATAGGTTGTGCCATTTTTATGTATCTTGTTCAGGTATTTATACCAGGTTATATGATTTGAACTGCAGTCCTGATCAACATTCTCTTAGAAAGTAACATCCTCTAAATATTATTTGGAACTTCACAAATGGTAGATTTTGGAGTGATATTTATTCTATGGGTTTATCTTCTCTACTAATACATTTTTCATAACATTCAGTAAGTGACCTGCTCAGTTTATTTCCCAATATGCTTACTAATTTTGGTCTCTCTGATGCTCTGTTATAAAGGGGGCAGCTATTTTTGGTTTGTGCTAAAGTAGTCTGCAGTAGTTTTTAGGATTTGAAGGAAAGCTCTTTCTATAATTGATGAGTATTTCATGTAAAAAATCTGCTTTATTTTGCAGGTGTCCTCCAGATGATGCAAACTAGAATTGGTGCTCTACAAAGCACTGTTGATAGGTATGACATTTGTTATGCAAATAGAAAGTATAAATTCTTATATTCTAATCCTATTTATTAACACTGTTATAAATAATTTTCTCTTCTTCTTTTTAGAATTAGAGTCAAAATTGTTGACCCCTACAACAAAATAGTCTCTCGCACAGCTCAGCTAGCAAAACTTCAAGTAAGTTTCATTAAAAAACACATTTAAAAAAAGCTTTTTTGAACATGTGTTATTTCACAGTTGTCAGACATGAGTACAGTTTTTCTACTCTGGTAGCCTATAGTTAGTTCATTGTCAGTATTTTTCTGAAAATCAATATTTGTATCTTTTCAAGAGCTGCTGAGAAGTGCTTAGTAGGAAAGTAGGAAATTGCAAAGTAGAAAATTCACCTTTACACTGGCTAATTGAGTTTTTGTAGAAATAGAGGGAAGAGGGAAGGGTTATCTGAGTACAAGTTAATTAAATTCTCATAACTATTTTGTTATTTTGGTATTTAATGTTATGGTGCTGTTGTGTAGAAGAAGCTTTTTGCCCCTAAGTTAATGCAGGCTTTGCTGCCGGTTAGTAAAGAGTCTAGGAATTAATTCTTTCAAATTTCTTCAAAAGGCAAGATGCAATTTAAGAAGCCATTTGTGATTGTGGAGTTTTGTAAGCCCAGGTGCATAGTTGTCCCTGCCTTTTAAATGTAAGTGGAGTCTACAGAAGAATGTAGATGCCTCTTAGAGGATAGCAGTGGGAGAGAGCTTATCACAATGATGGTGAGATAAGTGTCCAACACTTCCATTGGTAATTTTGTAGTAGTTGAAAACTTTTCCGTAGATCTTCAGGAGTCATGTATCTGCATTCTATTAAATTTATGGTTTGAAATGCAACACAGCTCCAGCCCCACAAATGTTTAATGAGATATTATTTAAACTATTTGTCTTTGCAAGTTTACCTGAATTTTGAGCTGTGGATATACACTCAAGTAGATTGCCATCTGCAAGTGGCTGCTGTTGTAGAGAAGCTGCAGATTCATGCAGTTTCTAGTCCAGAGACTGGTGGAGAAGCTGCACTGTCCCTTGGCTGATGTATTTTCTGTGTTACTTTCAGTAGCAGTGAAGTTCAGCAGGGAGCTCTTATAACTCTCTGCAGCCAGTTTGGCCAGATGTTTCTCCTGTTGGTTTCAGCTCCAACTGTTACTGTTTTTGCCACTGGCCAAAAGTCCCATGACTCCCATGTGGCAGGCTAGGTGCAGATTTTTTTGTTGTTCTCTGAAGTGTGTTATGCGTGTAGAAAAAGTTGTGAGAATGTGGGGCTAAAGATGAAGATCATTTCTATCCTGCCCTTACACAAAGTCAGACTGCAGAAGGATGTCTGGGAAGAATGAGTCCCTGAACTTAGGAGATGTTTCTTGGATGTTTCCTCTTGGCTGTTTTGTGGTTACATGGGTTTTCCTGTGGTGTGAAAGCAGCATCCATCCAGGGTCAACATTATTCAGGCTGTGCCAGGGAATTTGTAATATCTGACTTTTTTTGCTGTTAATCAGAAAAAAGAGGTGCAGAGTAAGTTGGATTTAGCATCAGTGTAGAAAGAGGAATAATGATTCTCTGCCAGTGAGAGTCAGAGTCTTAGCACAAGAGCTGCTGTCCCTTTCTGTCTTGGCAGAGGCTTTGTAAGTGCTTTATGTTGCGCTACACTGCTGGTAGAAGTTGAGGGTCAGGACACCTGAATTAATAAATAAAGCTGAATTTATGGAGAGTTAAATCTCAACTCTCCAGCCTCCTAAAAATGCACTGCTGGGTTGTCCTTTACCTGGGCGACTTGTTTGTTGAGGAAGGATGGGCACAGCACAGCAAACAATTCACTTCCTGGTGGTGGCAGGGCTTATGACATGAAATTGCTCCCAAATGCAAGACTTGTGGTTTAGGACATTGTCAAACTTAGTTTTTTATCAGCTGATCTACAATTGGTAGAAAAAGATGACTGGGAAAAGAGGTGGCCTGTCAAAATCTGTAGAGTTGGCAGGTGTGCTTTGCTGGAATGCAGGATATTTCAGTGCCTCTTGTACTTGTGGTGGTGTTGTTTTAATACCTCTGCATTGATTGCTGTGGGACTGCTCAATAACTGAAGGAATATTTGACTTGCATAAAGCTAGATTTTGCCATCCTTAATTGTTTTTAATATAGTCTGGCTTTTTCATAAACATTCTCACTGCAAGTTTGTTGTTAAACTTCAGATCTAGTCCTGAATTCTAAATCTCTGCTGTGTGCTTGTACATGTTGTGCCTTGCTCTGCTCTTAGAGCTTCATGGCATCCCAAGGCAGCAGCAGACTTGGAAAGCTCACTTCCTGCTTTGAATAATATTGTCCTCTTCTGACTCTTTCCAAAGTCACTCACAAGCTAAGTGGGAGTAGTTAACAGCTGAAATGTGTAAACAGGGAGTTTGTTCTTCAGAGGGTTCTTTTCTGTGCTGCTCTGCATGATTTTTGCATGATCTCTTAGTTTCAGTGTCTTGGTGTATGAAAAACTTTATAACAGCAGAACATTTTTAAAAATTCCAATGATTCTGTATTTTTAAGTTACTATTTCTTTAAAATATTTACCAGTAGATGTCTTTGTAGTCCTACTTTAAATAAATAGTAAATGTAGTCTGAAGATAGTGGACTGTCTCCTCTTTCTTCAGGCTTTATAAACAACAAAATATATATTGTTCCCTTGCATATATGAGCTACATACTGGCACATTTTCAAGTGACTCTGTCTTTATAATTAAGTCTTCTTTTAGTAATTTCTCAATATTAATTTGAGATTAAAAGTGAGAGACTTTTCGAGGGCTCAAATGGTGGCAATAATTTCTGTTATTGTTGACATGTTGTTTTAAATTTCAGGAGATAGCTAATATGTAATCTCAAAAAAATTGGGATTTATTTTTAATTATACTTAAAATGACTTGGACTAACTGGGACCGCTGGTCTTTTCCAAATTAATTCTTGCTTAAACAGTAGAATTTGTTCCTTTTTGGGTGAAAGCATCTCTTTTAGAAAAGCATACTTGATCAACTCTGGGAGGGAATATTTTCTGAATTAATTCAGGCTTCTGTTATGCAGGTAGTCAGGTTCCAGGATCTGACATCTATAAGCAGCTCCACCATTAGATACAGTTCTTTATTTCTGTTACATGTCCTTATATATAGCATTCTTCTGCAGTGACTGAGAGTTTTATTAAGTTGGACAGCTCACATAAATGAAAATACTTGACTGAAACAGAATCTTTGTCAAGGGTACAATGCAGTAGAAATCACTACAAAATTTAGAGTGCATCTTTGGTGTCTTTGGATTTTTTTCCTCTGACTAATTCCCAGGGCCAGAAATTAAAACTTTTTTTTTGCTCTTGTATCTAAATGTAACTTTTCCTCTCCGTTACTCTCTTTTAAAATATTGTTTCTTGGGACAGGAAATAATAAGCAACAATTCAATGAGAAAGAAATGATCTCTTGGCATATAAAAGAAAATAAAAGAAGGTGAATTACTGGGGAAAAACATTAGCCAGAGGTGCACAATTGGATTAGAGAGTAATTAATTTTGAAAGCAAAGTAGTAATACTATGCCTTATTATTTGTGAAGCATAGTGCAGTATATTAAAAGCTATTTTTGATTAATCTTGCAGAAATTTAGTTCATAGATATGAAAGTGATATGTGGATCAAGATTTTTCTAATTAAAGGAATGAATTAATAAAAATTAATACATTAATCTCTCAAAGCAGTATAAAGCCCATTTAGTTCTCACTAAGTGTAATAGAAATCATGTGGTTAAGCTGTCACAGAAGGCTTAGGAAACTTGCACTTCAGACTGATAGAGAGCCCAAAGCAGCAAGAGTAATTAGGCTTTCCCTGATTTGCCTCAGTGGGGATTTTTCCCTAATTTTCCCTTTTCTGTCTAGATGTTTAATAAAATTAAACTATAAGTATTTGTGGATTTGTTAGTTTGTGCTCACGTAGGTAAGAGGCTGCAAGGTTGTACAGTCTGCTGTGGATATTGGGTGAAATTATTCACTTGTATATGTTTTCATATGTGCACTTTGATATTAGTTTTCAGTAAATGAATTTGAGTCTGAAAAAGAGGTTCTAAGTCTTGTTGGATATTAATTATTTTTTTTTTAAGTAATTTTAAATTAATTTTGATATCCATAAGGTTAATACTTCAGGACACTTTGCCTTCAGTACCAGGGAAAATACCTCCAAATAACTATGTCATACTTGTTCCAAATTTCTCACTTGCCACCCTTGTTGATCTGATTGCAGATGTTGGACTGTACCTGTGATGTACTAAAATTTGAATTGCATTTCTGAATTGTGTTTTATTTGTTACCCACTTCAGAATGCTGCTGTTCCCACAGCACGTGTTTCAAGATATTAGTTGAGTGAAAAGTTATGAAACTATTATATTTGATTTAGATGTCAGGAATGCCTGTTATTCTAACTTGGTGTTAAAACACATAAATATGGTTCCTGAAAATTTATGTATGCGTCCATATTCCTAATTTTTAACCAAGAATGCCGTGTATTTTGATAAGCATATGAAAGAATGTGAGCTAGCAGTTGGCTGAATGAAGGTAGCTGGCCTTCTGAAAGTTTTGCTAAGAATTAATATTTACATATATGCCTACCTTAAGAGTCAATATCTGTAATAACAATTTAGTCTTTAAGTTTTGTTGTCTTCTGAAGTAAGTGCTGCCATTTTACTTCTTTTGGATGAGTATTTGATTGGCAAAGCTAACTTTTAACTTTGCTGAAGCTTAAAGAGGGGAGGAGTATTGAGGAGAGATGCACAGGGTGAGCTAAAGCTCACTTCTAATTAGAAATAGAGCATGCCTCTGTCAAGGGATTCTGCATTTCCTTTGTTTTTTGTGTGGGTAGTGACAGAATAATCTCAATAGCCCCATGAATGTAATTACCAGCTTCTGAAACTCTTGGTCTGTGTAACATAGAATCATATTAAAAAATCTGGAAAAAAAAAAATAGATTTCAGTGTTCTGAAGTTCCTTATTTTTATTCACATTCACGTTTTCTTTTTTGGTTAAGCTGTTTCCACATTTGAGCACTGGTATTACGTGATTGTAATGTACTCATAACAGCCCCTAATGCCACAATTTCCCTGCAGGCTGCCTGTGACTTGCTGCGGAGGATAATACGCATCTTGTATCTCAGTAAGAGACTTCAAGGACAGCTGCAAGGAGGAAGCAGAGAGATAACAAAAGCTGCCCAGAGTCTCAATGAACTTGGTGAGTCCTTCTTAATTACATTTAGATACATTTTTAGCTTGTGCTCACATGACTCACACTGGTGTTTGACTTAAAGAAACACTCAAAACTTTTTACTGTGGTTCTTGCTTTCTACTTCCTGACTTAAATTGAGAAATGGCATGGACAGAACTTATTATTCCTTTACATTTTTTCGTATGACTTCTCTAGATATGGATATTTAATAATGTGAAAATTCTGTGATAATAACTTGTGTTCTTTTGGGCACCAATTATTTTGTGAAGCAATTTCTTACTGGTTTATGTTTCTATAAAACACCCTCAGAGGCAACAGATATATATTTAGCTTTTAGGAGACATTGCACTATGATGAGGCATAGTTTTAATTACAGTTTATGTCCTAAAAGAAAGATACTGGCCCTGTGACTTTTATGAAAGCCATGGGTGATATGATATACAGGTACCTAACCTGGTTCACATACTGGAAGTGTTCTGCTGCAGGAGTGACTAATTTACCCTTTATTTTTTTGGCTTCTGGGAAGAATAGTGAGGTAGTTCTCATGAAGGCTCATGTTGCATTGCTAGAATGTTTTCTGTACTTGAGCTAGCTTGGGAAATTCCACTCTGTGCTGCAGGATGCAGTGTGGAGCCTCCCATTAGTCTTGGAAATCAGTTGGTGGTGTTGTATGTGGTATCTTGCCAGCTGTTTCTCCTCTGGTTTAATGGTATTCAAATTCCAACTTCCAAAAATAGGTTATGGGAGGGCTGAACTATCACACATTCAGAAACATCCTGAAGTTTATTTTGCATGTTTGTCACTACTGCTCTTTTTATACTGTGTGATCAAAAAATTATTAGACAATGGCTTAGTCTTAAAACTGGCAGATGCTGTGTTGCAAACAGAAAGTTTATGTATTTATTTAGTATATCAGTCTGATTGAAGCACTTAAGCACCAATTGTATCATTGTAGGGTAGAATATTTTTTCTGATTCTTTTTTCTTTTCTTTCCATTTTGCTCTACCATTTCATCTTCAGAATATATAAAATAATACTGTCTGTTAACTACCTGGATTGCAGGTGTTGTGGAATTAATTTGAGTGCTAGATCCTATTAAACAAATTAGTACAATTAGTGGTGAAATCTGAGCTGTTTAGTGTAGTTTTTAGGATTTCTTTCTTTGATAGAAAATACATTTTACTACTCTTTCTACTCTCTACATTTTTTTGTTTCACTGCTGAAAAAAAAGAGTTTGCACTTTCTTTTGTCGAAGTGCCACAGTCTTTTGAGTTTCTTGTTTTCAAATACTTGGTCTTTTTCCTGAAGCTTAGCAAAGTCTGAGTAATTATTTTTAAAGATGAAGGGAAATGTGTCCCCTTAGACAACTCTTTTGAATTTGATCCTACAGTCCATGGGGCTAGCCAAGGCTTGTGGTCTTTAATTTAATCCTTAGTTCTGGATGGTGTATGGCCAAGTAAAATACCTTGTCTGCTGTCATTTCTCTCTCCATTGTATTTCCGGATATCTCTTCCTTTATTCTTAATTTTCCATCTGCATCCCTCCTTCATTTTTGGCTGTCTGTCCTTTGTCACCCTCTACTGCCCACCTTGGCTGGTTTGAATTCTTCCTGCTTCCCAGGTGGCCATGCCAGCACCTGAGTGGATGGGAACAGTCCCCTGAGGAGATGCTGGTGCAGGAATTGGAGGTGTCTGTCCCGTGTGGAGAGGCAGTGATTGCTTGATTGCTGAGAGTGGGGTAGCTCTGTTCCGGGGGGAGGAAAGCGCACGGGGGCCGGAGTCAGCAGGGTCAGGGTACTGCTGCTGAGAAAGTGGCATCCACAGGGAGCCTGGGGTGTGGGATATGGCTGGGGAAGGGCTGTGCTGTGCTTCTGGACTTGGAAAGCATTGGGATGGGTGGGAGATCTCTAGCAGGGAGGTGGTGGTGGCCTGTGGCAGGAGAGCAGTGGGGATGTGGTGGCTTGGGGTGAGGCTGTGGAAGTGCTGTGCTTCAGGGAAATGTGATGGGAAATGTGATGTGATGCTGTGTGGTGTCAGGAGCCTGGGAAGCATGGGGAGCAGCACTGCATGCTGGCAGTTCAGTTGGTGAGATATGAAAGCTTTGGGAGGCCCGGGGAAATACTGCAGCATCTCATGTGGTAGACATGAGTGGTGTGAAAGCCTGGTATTGGATAGGGACCTCTGTACCTCAGAGGCTTGCTTTCATGTCCAAGGTGAATACTGATCTGTGGTTTTAGCCAGATATTCCTGAAGATCCCTTTCATCTTTCAGTCGAGGAAAAAATCATTCCACTGTTTATTTCTGTTGTACATGTGGTGCAGAATAATTTCTGCTTTGTCAAACTCAGCCCTGTGATAGTACTGTGAAAGCTTTGCACTTGCTGTGGTAAAAGATACTTTCTATTGCTTCTAAGGTATTCTGGGTAGAATCTTAAGGTAACTGTCAAGTTTTTTTTTATGTACTGCTGCACTCTGTGTGTGTGTTTGGGGAACACAAATGTGCATGTTTAGGTATGCATTTAACATATATACCTGTCGCTAGTCTATGTTAGTTCAATCACAACTTTTACTTAGTTGTGTATTGAAGTTTATTTTGCAGTGATGGGAGAGGCTATGGTAAATATATAAAATATTTTAATTAGGTAGAAATATGGGTCAATTAGAGAAACTCCAAGAAACAATAGCTTTTACTGAGAAGGAGGTTTTTTCTGGGCACCTAAAGTTGCTATTAGTCTGCTGATCTCCATCTGCAGTGTATGATGTTAGGAAGATGCTTTCTCTGAAAGAATTTGGTAATATTTTGACCGAGATCTCTATTTAGAGCTGAAGTAGATCTGAAATTCCTCTATTTTGGAGTTTTACTTTCTTTGAAATTAACTTCACACTTGGCCACAGTAAAAACAAAACCTCATTTCCTATGTAGTCCTCACTGGTGGTGTGGGGTGAGAGAAAAGGACTTGGCTCAGTGTCTAAGTCGTGCTTAGCAATAATGAAACATCTCTGTGCTATCAACACTATTTCCAGCACAAATCCAAAACATAGCCCCTGTCAGCTTCTACTATAGAGAAAATTAGCTCTATCCTTGCTAAAACCAGCAAAATCCTTTATAAGGAGAGAGCAGAGTTTACCTGGGCCAGATTTTTAGGCTTAACATTGCAATACAAGATTTAAGGGAAATGAAAAGAAATACAGATTGTGAAGAAGTCTTTCTGGGCTGGAGGAAACTGAAATTAGTTAGGGAATATATGATACTGGGTGAAATACAATTTGAAAAAAACTATTTGGCTATGCCTGGAAAGCCTCTTTGTACCTGGTATAATACAGATGTTGGTAGCCTGCTTTTCTGCAGTGTACCCCAGTGACATCTGCACGATGGTGACAGTAGTCTTGGACATAAAAAATTCTTGTGGAGGCTAGAAATAAATTTGACTTAGCACTTTTCTAGGGTAAACAATATGGATCATACACGATTTGAAAAAGAAAAAAGCCTGGATAAAGCTGATGTGTCTGTTAGAGGAGAATTAGAGGCAATGGGAGGAGGAAAATGCCTGTCTTAATGTGGTTTGCATTGTGGGACCTGGTCTTTTCCACTATTCAGGTTTCTCTATTTCAGTGCCCTTTTCTGGTATTGCTGCTACATGTAATACCCTGAAGTTTCCACTGAAAAGGAACACTGTTGTAAAGACTGTGAAGGTATCTATGGTACTGCAGCTCATCACCCAGTTTTTTTCATACACTAATACAAAACAGTATAGAGGGAGACAACTTGATCTGTGTTTTCCCCACCTTTGAAAATATCATTAATTAGAGCAGTATCTTCCCAAATATAAGCCTACAAGGTATTTTTTCCTTCTTGTTCTCTTTTGCTGATGGACCTATTTAATGGAAAACAGAGCATGTTCCTTTGTGTACATATATATATAGCATGTGTATGTATATAGAGATTTATAATATTCATAAATACAAATATAAACAATATATATATTCATCCTAAAGTATCTCAGATGCTTTTCATAGTAATCTTTTTGTTCTTAGTGGTTATCTTTGTGAATTCTGGGGGAAGAGTTTAAATTCCAGAATCTAATGGAGAGCTTGTTTTATTGAAAATAGACCTTACTGCCACCTATTCTAAATAATTCAAACTAACCTGACTTCCTTAAGCAAAGGAACTCTAGAACAAATAAACGATTTGTCTGTATAAAAGTGCTGTTAAATAGTAGGACACACATATTTATCAAGAATGAATCCTGTTTAACCAACCGTATTTTCTTTGTTGGCAGCATAACAGGCCTTGGGACTAGAGAGATCAATGACTGTCTTGTAGTTTGATTTAAATAGGGCTCTTGACACCATTGATTTAAAATAGGGCTCTTGACACCGTGTCACACTAGCAGGATCAGCAATAGAATCCAGATGAAAATGTCATGCAGTGAGAGCAGAAGTTCAGAGAAAGCTGTACCCCAAAAGCCTTCATCTGTTGTTCACTTACCCAGCAATATATCAAGCAGGGTGTTGTTAAAACGTGTTCTGTAGCTGGCTTGTATTTTATTAATGATTTGAGTGATATAATATGGCATATATCCTTATTAAATTTGCTACCAATAATCAAGCAGAGAAGAATGGAAAGTATGTTGGAAAACAGGATTAGAATGAAAAATATTATGGTGAATTGGAGATGCATCTTACCTGAACTGATTTTATTTCTCTTTCAGACAAGTGCTAAGTCCTCACAATAAATAGTTATAGTTAAGAGGGGGAACAGGAGAAATAACTGTATGGATTACAGTTCTGCAGAGAGGGTTGATAGTTCCTCAAAATTGAGGGTGAGCCACTTGTTCATTTATTTTATAGCAGTGTGACGTTGGCAATGAAATTTGTGCTGATCTTTGTAAGGAAGTGTGTTGTGTGCATCCCCTTGAAGGCACTTGAAAAAAATCTTTTGTTTATGCTTCAAACAGAGTATCAAGTCCCCTTTGGGGCACTTCATTGAATGGAGATGTAGGTTACTTGAGAAACTCCTGAGCACAGCAGCAGTGGTGGCTGAAGGTCTTGATGGTCAGTGGGTGGAGGAACTGGAAGTGTGTGGCTGTTTTTTGGAGAAGAGGGGTGTGAGAGGGAGGGTTATGTTCTTCAGATAAACAAAGGTTTTTCATATGAGAAAGGAGTAAATGGCTCTCCATATGCTCTGTGATTGAAATAGTAAGTAATGGGCCTGAAATAAAGCAAAGGATTTTTTTTTTCTAAAATATTAGGAAAGAGTTCTGCCAGAAATGGTAATTTCAGGGGAGCTGTGAAGTAGTTTTTGAAGCCTTTTTAAAAGTGTTTTAGACAAAGCATGTACCAGGAATGAAATCATATAGTCATGGACTAGCTTGGATTTAAAGGAACCTTTAAAGCTCATCTAGTTCAACTCCTTTGCAATAAGCAGGGATAATTAGATAAGGATTGATTTTGCCTTGAATTAGGAGGACTCAGTGAGGTGATTTGCTCTCAGTCCTTTGTGTCTCTTGGAGATGTTCCCCTCATTCCCCAATTTTTTTTGTTTGTTGTTGCTCTTTTTTTTCTTTATTATTTGAATGCTTGATATGTTCTTCACAAGTTGTTGGGCATTGTTCCCAGATACCACCTGTAATATTATTAGAACAGTATGACTTGAAATTTCATGCTATCGCTTCAGTTCAGCCTCTTCATATCATTCCTTTAGATGAGAGAGATAAATCTCCTCAAAGACCTTCAGCTCAGGTCTCTGACACAATTACTTCTCTTCTGGTTGTGATTGACATTCACATAAACTTGACATAGTTCATTGTGTTACTTGAGTGCTGCAAAAACTGACCCTCAAAAACTATTATGTCAGTCTGGTCTAGGAGGATGCAGTGAGCAGGAAAAGGAAGGTAATACTGACTATGTGAGTGTAGGTGTCCAGTATCTAATTTTTTTCCTCCTTTGTCGGGAAAGAAGGCTGTCAGCTGTTTTTAAGAACTGTTTTTTAAGGCTGTTAACTGTTTTTACTTTGTTTCTCTTTTCGTTTTTTAGTATTTGGGTTGAGTGATGAATACTGATTTGTGTTTATCAAAATACTTTGCACTACTAGTTAGTATTCAGGAAACAACAGTTTAAATTTGTTAATTTAGTAGTAATATTAAACTAGTTTATTTTATACCAGTTAACCCTATTTATTGCAAGGTGGAATTTACCTGTGGTTTTCACTGCGTACCTTATTAATTGAGTATTAAAAAGCATAAGTAGTCTAGCTAATACACAGTGACTTATTCTGAAGTGATTGCAGATTGGCTGACTGCAATATTTGTTCCTCAGGTTACATATCGTTGTCTAAAAGCTGTTTCATTTTAGCTGCTACAGTTTTTGCAGTAACATTCAATATGTGTTATCTATCTGTACACAAGTATTACTAAACTTGCAATGGTAAACTGTCTGAACACCTGCCATGGATACTGTGGCAGCTCTCTTTCACTGCCGCCTTCTTCCTTTATCCTGTTCAGTGATTAACTTAGTCTTTTTTTCTATTCAAAGCAATAATTTATGGTGTATGGTTGCCAAGCCAGATCTTGTGTTGACTGCTGTTAAAATGAGGATGGACTTGGTTACTGTCATGTCAGTGAAGTCTTTCACTGCTAGTACACAGAGCAGACAGATTTGGTGATACTAATGCTGCTGTACACAGCTTCTCATAAGAATCAAAACTCATCAGACTTGGGGGAGATGTTGCTTTCATGGTGCTTTTGCTTAGGGACTTAGATGCCTTACAATTTGCTGCCCTGTGCAATACCTAGTGTCCTCCAAAATAATATAGCATATGTCTGTGTAGCACAATGCATTGTTCTGTGGGGGTAAGTGAACTGATTTGATTAATAGAAATTACATGGCTCTGATTGCATGACTCTTTGCCTGGGGTAATTAGTCTTGCTGCAAATGACTGAATTGTATTACTGGCTCAGAGCCATCTGCATTAGTGCCACTGCTTCAGGTGGTGCATCTGCATCCGTAGGAAGTGCAAATATCCTGCTAAGACATTTTTCTTCTGTCCCCGGTGGTGTTAGCAGTAACACTGCCAGACCTTCACTGAAATGGTCTGGACTGAAAAATACTGTGCCTTTCTGCTGCTGGATGTAATCTCCGTGCTCTTCAATTTCATGTTGTTCCTTTCAGTTGAGTTGGTTTTTATTTAGCTTTGTTACGTTTTTCATGAGATTCTGTTACCATAAGATGGAATATTCTGCGAAAATTTGATTTGCAAATTTTTATTTGTAGTAGTCTAGGCCAAAAAAAAACCCAACATCTTTCTGGTGGAAAGGTTAATTCTTTTTCTTGCTGGCTTTTGAAATAAAGAAGAATCTTGGTAGTATGCAACATATTCATTAATTTGAACTGTTGACTGTAAGATATGAAATTAATGTGCATGTAATAGAATGACTTACAAAACCTAATGCATTTTTCATTATTAAGAGGCCAATGGTGTAAGACCTCTTCATCCTCTTTGGGCAAGGTAGAGAATACAGATTTTACCATCAAATTGTATTTTGTTGTGACCAGGATTCCTAGCTTGGAAACCTGATGTTAGGCAAAACGTTTTCTGTAAATATTTCATATGTTTTACCTAATCTCTGGCAATGCATACTTTTTCTAACCATTTCAGTTGAAGATAATAAATAATTACAGAAGCATGAGAGAAAAGACTTAAGTTTGAATCGATGCAAGAAAAAAAATCCTGTTGCAATTTTGTTTTTCAACATATCCTTTAAATTACCAGGGTTTAGAATTTAATTTTCTTTATGCATACAGTTCAAGAAAAAGAATCCAAGTATAATTGTAATTCTGGGGTTTCTTCACGCCTAGTTTCCTTTAAACAACTGTAAACAAGTTCCAAGTTTGCTGTATTCAGTGAAACTATTTTTTCATGTAAATATCTAGTTGATTTCTGGTATTGATGTGATTAATCTTTTAGTTATAACTACTCAAAAAATTTGATTTTGCTGTACTATTAAGTATTTGGTAATTGTAGTTTCAAGCACATAGACCTTGTTGGAGGGCTGTGTGTCAAATGTTTTAAAATGGATTTAGCATTCCACTCTCTATCATGGTGTTACCCTGTTCCTGAGTGATGTGTTACTGACAGCCCAGTAGTAAGGCTGTGTCAGGAGTTAATTGCAGGGTGTTCAAGTTCCCTCTGCTGTAGCATGTGGAGTATTTGTTGAAGTTTTTAATCTGTATTCCATTAGAGACTCTTTTCTGTCTTTTGCTGTTTTCTTTTTCAGTTACAGATGTCCACACCTTTTATTCCTTATATTTCTGGAAAGCTTTACTCTTTCCAACTCCCTTTCATCTGTTCCCTAAATCTGATTGCTGCTATTTCATTATTGAGATCAGTTATGACTGTTACTGTATGATCTAATGTATAGAAGTTTTGGTTTTACGCCAGTATTGCATTAAGCTAGGCTTCAGCAGGTACAGAGTAAAATCTAGGGCCTGACAGCTCTTGATTTATTTGCTTCTAGCAGTTGAGAGGACTCCAGTGGGAAAGAAATGATAGTGGACAATGACTAAGGAAGTGGAGGGGGAATGTGGTGGACTGCCACAAAGTGTTTTCTGCTTGGAGAGGAATTATTGTCAGGACAATTGAAAAACTGCAGTTGATAAATTATTATGCATTTAAACTGTGTATGGACAGGCGCACGAGGCACAAATAGTGTTTGTATTGGTAGCACATTCAGTTTGGTTTTTGAGATTAAGCAATACTTCTTATTTCTTAAAATTACTGTGACTGCAGTGTTTTCCATTTGCTTTGGTAATATATTAGATGGTCTGGGATTTTGCAAGCTAGAGGATATATTTGGGGTTTGTAGTGTCACCTAATGCTGACACTAAGGAACTTGGGAATCTTAAAAGAAGAACTGGTTGGAAATGAATAGGAGGAGTGATGAAAGGAGAAATTGTGGAAGAAGATCTTGGCAATTACACTATCCTATCTTTTCTCATTAATAGCTTTAAATCTAAAGGCCAGGTCTCATAGTTCTTTTTTTTTTTCTCCAATTTTTGTTTGTTTATTTTGCAATTAGAGAATTTAAATGTGTGATTCTAAAATCAGAAAACTGTACTTATATTCTGTTTCTCTAATTACAAAATTCTCCTTCTACTCTTTTCGCAAAGTATTCCTATAGAGCAGAAGGGAATTACTTACGTTTTGCTGTTAAGGCGTTTTTGTTCCCCACCAGAAGCATGACATTCCAACAAGGTTTGAATCTTGTTTTTGCTTGACCCTTTGATCTTTTCAAGTGTTTGAACAGTAAGTATTTTTGTATTTGTTAGCTAAGATGTGTCATAAGAGTGGAGATACGAAAGGATACGAGAACCAACAACACAGATAATATTTATGAATACTTCTGTTCAGCCAAATATAGGGTAAATACAAATTCAGAGGATTTTTTTTTTTTTTTAATTGGTTTGAAGCAGTTGTGATTGTGTAACTAGTACAGATGCTAGGGCATCTTTGAGTTTTGAGACAAAGTATTGTTACTGGATAGTCATACTTTATCAATAGAACTACATAATTAAAGAGAAAAGCTCTGGGTTTCTGTTTCTGGAAGAGAGGAACAAGGGTAAGTAAACTGTAAAGCTTTAGAATTGGACCATGCCCTTGCTGGGATTACTTTACCAATGTTGTTTCTGTTCTTGCGTTCAGGCAACTGTCAAACAAATCTGTACTTGTGCAAATGGTGTAGGGAATTGTGCTCTACAGATGAAAAGAGTTTTGTGGTTACCTGTGAATAAATGCAATTATACATGACACAGTGGGTGATTAAGTGGGCTCTTTTTCTTAAAGATTAAGACTGTAGAGGTGCTTTCATGGGGAGCAAATAAAGGACTGCAGAAGGGCTCTTGGATTAGCAGGGAAAGAAATGGCAAGAGCTAAGAACTGGAAATGAGGCCTGGCAAATTCAGAAGTATAAAATAATTGAAAAATTGGATTGCATACACAATTTTGTTGTAATTTCTCAAGTAAATACTTGTTGTTCAAATCTTAAACATAATAACCAATTTTATTATGTTAGTTTCTAATTAAAGTATAGCCAGTACTGGTTAAAAAAGTCTTACCAAATAGCTGTGAAAAGAAGACTGAGGACTTATCTCTGTTCATGCCCTGGATGGGAGCCAGTATCCCTGTAACTATTGTTACTATTGTCTTGCCTAAAAGATCAGTGAAGGTGTTACTGTATGTAAGACAAAGTAATGAGAAGTGTAGAGTAAGATTTTATTCTTCATAAGAAACAGCTTTAATAGGCTGTTTTCACAGGATTTGTCACCCAACTCATGCACATGATTTTCAAATATTGTTTAAGCATTTTGTCAACTCTTTTCAGTTATTGTTTGAAACATAAAAGAGTCTAGTTGTCTCATGTGTTTACCTTTCAGGTCCAACCTTCAGTTATTCACAGGCTTTAAAACTGATTTTGTTGTCTTAAAGGTAGACCTTCTTCAGCTGAAAACCAGCAGGGTCTCATACTTATTTTCATGTAATCTCAGGGAAAAATGTGGAAACCTAACCTCATTAAAGGAAGGAACTGCCTATTATTTTGAGAACATACTGTTTCTCTGCCAGGTTGTCTACAATTTCAAAGACTTCCCCCCTTACCCAGTTTTAGCAGACTTGATTTGCAAACTAGAGTTGTAGAAACTTTTGACTGAAAAAAAATTCAGGACACAAGAAAAAATCAGTGACTGAATCAAAAGTTTCCTACTTTTATTCTAATTTATTTAAACTGCTCTTGAATCTTCACTGTATGCTTAAAAACCAAAACGGGATTTATTATAAGCTTCTGAATATATTAATTTTATTTAAAGATATCTTTAATTTGTCATCAGGTGCACTTTTCTGTACTTCATCTCGGTTTGATGCAAGTGCAGATGAGCTGTGTACCTCGGTTTTAATAATTTATACTGTTGAGGGTTATATGTCCATAATACAGTGTTTACCCACAGATTCTCTTCATAGAATCACAGAACAGTTTAGTTTGGAAGGGAATCTTAAAGACCATCTACTTCCACCCCACTGCCATGAGCTTAGACACCTTCCACTAGACCAGGTTGCTCAAAGCTCCATCCAGCCTGGCCTTGAACACTTCCAGGGATGGAGATTCCACAGCTTCTTAGGGCAGCCTGTTCCTGTGCTTCAGCAGCCTCACAGTAAAGAATTAATTCCCAATATCTGATCTAGACTTGCTGTCTTTCAGTTTGAAGCCATTCCCCCTTGTCCTGTCATGACATGCTCTTGTTAAAAAACCCTTTTTGTAGGTCCCGTTGGTACTGGAGGGTGTTCTGAGGTCTTCTCAGAGCTGTCTTTTCTCCAGGCTGAACACCCCCAACTCTCTGCTGTCTTCATTGGAGAGTTGCTCCAGCCCTCTGGTGTCTCCATGGCCCTCTGGACTCGATCCAACAGGTCAATATGTTTCATGGGTTGGGACCCCAGAGCTGGACACAGCAGTCCAGGTGGGATCTCGTGAGAGAAGAGTAGAGGGGGCATCACCTGCCTCTTCCTGCTGGCCAGATTCCTTGGATGCTGATGAGGCCAAGGATACAGTTGACTTTCTGGGCTTCAAGTGCATGTTTCTGGGCCATATTGAGCTTCTCATCAATCGATGTTCACATCTTTTGTTTTGTTTGCTCTCATTCATTGATAGGTCTCACTTACTAGCTGTTAGAGCTCTTAGCAGGAGTAATAATCTTCATTATTATTAAGGTGTTTTATAGCAGCAGTGCTCACACTCACCTTTTGTTTTGTGATGATACATACATGGCAAATAATGTTCCTTTCTCATTTTCTTTTGCCTTAAGCGTGTTTTCAGTCTATTGTAAATGCAACCTAGTACACAAATTATCCCTGATATTTGTAATAGCTTACTAATGTGGGAAGCTGTCCTTTTCTCTTACTTATCCCTTCTTCTATTTGTGACAGGGATTTATGAAAAATATAATGAAATAAAATTTGGAAGAAGTCTGTGGTGCAGAGTAGCAATAAGTTACCGTGCTTTTTTGCCCCCTACTAATTGAGTTGAAATTGAGTTTAATTTGAAGTCTCGCAACAGATTGTGAGAGTTCCTGGTGCAGTTAAAAGTAAAACTGTGCTAATACAGCTATGTTAATACCAGTCTGACATAGCCAGAGTGACAGATTTTACAGAAATGTTGTTTCAGTAGTGACATTGATTTGTTTATTGGGTACAGCATCAGGTTAAACTGTTACAATATATGGTAGGAAGTTAGAGATCCTATCAGGGAAACAGAAACCAAAAGTATATTTCCAAAACCCCATCTTGGAAAGGAAACTAGAGTGTAGTGTGCCAACAGCTTTGTGCTCTCAGCCTGCCTGCCTGCTTGGCTGCAGTGTCAGGAATCAGAATGGGGATATAGAAATGCTTATATGCAAATTAATTCAAACTATAAAAAGAATCAGTTTAATAATTTCAGATTGTGTACCTATCACACAACTTTCACTGTATACCTTCTGTTTTTTCATTTCAAGTAAATTTCTTTTTGTTGTGTGAGAATTTCTTTGTAAAATAGGAAAACTGCCTGGTACAGAACTCTATAAAGTAAATACACAAGAAGATATTTCTCCCATTCTGTTTTTATCTATAATAATCACTGAAGTGTAATTTTAGTAAAGAATATAAAGATGCCTAATGATGTATTTTCTTCAATTTTTTACTCTACAAAAATAATTAAATAGTGATAAAGAAGCAGTAGTTGAAAACATGCTGCAGTAGTGAAACACACTCAAAGCATCCAGATAAACTGAAGTTATCTGACTAAAGGAAAATTCAATAGCATATTGAATGTATTACTGGGAGCAGATGCTTAACCTTTCAGGTCTTTTCGTGTAATGTTTGTAGTCTGTGTGTACTTTGTACTTTATCTGTAGGAAAAGAGGTAATAGAATAGTGCACACTTTTGGTTTGTCAGTTATTCTGTGTATATTTTGTTAAATCAACAGCCTTTTCTGGAGTTGCTATTCATTTTGCTCTCCACTTTCCTCCTTGCAATTTTGGCATAACTACATATCACACTCAATGATTCAAAGAGAAGTTCTTATTTTTTTTGGCTGTTACAACCTAAAAAATAAGGTTAGCATTTTTTCCACAGCACGTGCAAGTTGCCCTCTGCCTTTCTGTGGTCCTGATGGCTGTAGCTGCCTTAGAGCAATTCCTTCTGCCTCTGCCCTTTTCCACTGGACCTGTACTCTTCACCTTCTTTGCATCCTTCTTATTTGACACTTATTGGCTCAGAGTGATTTTGATTTTCCTGCTAGTCAGTTAGTATGTGATTTTTTTCCCATGTTTTTTTCTTTTTTACCTTCCCCCACAAAAACAAACCCCAAACCCTGGGTTGCATTTTGCTTCTTGAAATGCACAAGCTGTCTGCGAAGAGGAAAAAGGAGATGGTAATTATGGAGTCAAATTCTTCTTTCCTCTTGGTGTAAGACAATTCACATTCAGTGATATGGCAGGATGTGTGAAGTAGGAGTGGAATCTGGCTCTTAGAAGGCTGGAAAATTTTAAGACAGGAGCTGATTTTTCTTAGCTGTATGTTGGAGATATTTTGTCTGTATAAAGGGTAACAGGAGTAATTTAGCATATTCTGGATTTTTTAATTCTGCACTGAAACTTTGCTAAAGAATGCTGTATTCTCTCCTTTCAAAAGAGGTTAATGGCAATTGGCAACTAAAACGTTTTTCATAGGAAACAAACATAAATCTAGAATATTCAATTATCAAAGAAGTTTGATGATAAGCTCATACATTGATTTAAGAAGAAGTACTATGTGCACTGCAATATTGTACATTTAATAGTTAACACAACAGAATTTTTTTTTCTTCTGCCTGGGTAAATTCTGTAGCCTTTCAATGTATTATTTAATATAAAATGAAAAAAAATCTAACAAAAGTGGGGAAGATAGGATGCTTAAATTCATGTGTGGTGGGACATAGTGCCTGTCAGTCCAGTTCAGGGATACTCTTAGCGAAACCTCCTTCATATGAATGTAAAATAGATGCTGATGTTAAACCCAACTTTTGGTGTGTACGGATAAACAATAATTATGTATGACATAGGTGTGTGTATTTATGTAACAATGAAGGAAGAGAGGTGAATCGATCTGATGTGTACCCAACTGCATACAATTTTAATCTAATATATTTAGAAAGTACAAAAGTGACTGCTATTCCCCTGGCACTGATAAAGTAAACAGAACTTCCGATCATGAGTGGATTACATGCCTTGTAATCTGTAACAATTGTTGCATACTAGGAACTAGGTATTTGTGATGTATTTGCATTTCTATTTCACAGTTTTGTGATGTACTAGAGTGTGAAGGTATGCTTCTTGAATATTCTAATAGATACTGGCACTGCACTCTGCTTATTTTGGTATTTTTAGTGTGGGATAACCTCATTTTACAATGTAAAATTGAATGGAAATACATTTACGTTTAACATTTACAGTTAAAAAACAACATAGATACCTGCTAATACTTTAGAGACAGAGAACGAATGTGTGGAAATTGGCAGTGTTTGCTTGTGTTTCTGAGATGTGTTTGCTGGAATTAATATTTTTGGAGTCCTGTACAATTCTGCCTTAGGCTGAGTGGTGTGAAATGTAATTGAACTAATGATTCATTATGGTGAGATCATTTTTAAGAATGTAGTGGGCTTCTTATTGTACAATACTATGGCATAAATTTGCCCTTTCTTCTTCAGCGACGCTGCCTCCTTGCATTCTGTTTTAGTCTATCTGTCAAGCACACACACCTTCATATGGCTCCTGAAATCCTCTTGTGTCTGTAGGATCTGTAGTCTGTCTTCACAATTTACTATTTGTTTTGTCCTGTGTTAAATCTGTCATGCCGTACACATCACGTATGGTTCTGTTTTGTGATGGCTTCTGGGTGTATGTAGGATGGCACATATTCTTACTTGTTTTCCTTCCTGCTCTGTGCAGAATTCTCTTCTGCAGCCTTCTAAAGGTACTCCAACATAGTGCAAGTCCCTTTTTTTAAAATTTAATGAAGATGAATAGTAAAAATGAACCTGCTTATATTCATAAAGGCAATCAAAGAGTGTGATCGATGCAGCCTTTAAAACTGGGCTTTAATCTCTTTGGTTAATTCCTAGGCTGCTCTTCCTCTGCTCTGAAGTGCTGCTTCACTGCATCTGATTTTCTAATGAATGAGCTTTTAACACTAAATGTGTAATTCTTGAGGTTTTATTTAATTTTAAAAAGTAAGGTTATGTTGTCAAGAAACCTTTCAAGTCTGAAAGCTTTTCTAAATGCTTTTTTCAGATAAGGACATGATGTAGACTTATTAATCTGTTCATTATCATTTCTCCTTTCCTTCTTTTTAAATGAATGAGTAAATCTTTCATTTAAGAATGCCTTATTGGAAGATTAGTAATCACTGAAGTCATGTTATGGTATTAACCCTACACATCCCACCTTCTCCTTCTAGTGTTGAAAATACAGAGGGTAGCTTGAAAGGAAAATGAAGAAGGGATACAAAAAAGAAAAAAATAGTGGTTTCTGCTTAAATATTTTGGGTGCATTTCTTTTCAGAACTTATTCCCAAAAGAATATTTTTAAGTGGTAAATGTGGAGGATATGGGATTTTTTTTAAAAAAAGAAGCTTATTGCATTTTCTTCCTCTCTGCAGCCTCTCAAATACGATGTAGGATTTCAGTTCTTGTAGGAAATCAGAGATAACTTGGATAAAAAAAGTACTTTAAATGGGTACCATTGAATGCAGGTATTTTTGGGCTAGTTTCCACAAAAAAAGCCAGTGAAAATATGAAAATATGTTTGAATATATGTTACACAATAATTTCACATAATCAGTTATTATTAAACAGATAATAACATTTCTAGGTAGCATTTGGATGATTATAAGTGGCTATTCTTTGTGGAATATGGAGCTGTAGTATCATATTTTGAGTCTTCTGTTCTGGTAAGCTAAGGCATGAGCCCAAGTAAACTAAGGTACATTATAAGTATTTGTTTTTAAGCACAAAACCCGTTTTGGCACTACATATATGATTAATAATTTAGTGATGTAGGGAAAAAGAGCTTTTTGTTCCCTTAAAACTGCGGGGTTTTTTATACGCAGCTTCTGAGAAGTACTTTAGAAATCCTAATTTTTTAAATGTAATACTTTAGTCAAACTAGCTCTCATATTCAAATGTATGAACTGCTTTTTTATATAAGATAGTAGTTATTGAGAATTAGCATTTTAAATACACTGGTAGCTGGTGACACACTGATCAGTTTATGTAACAAGAGGAGTGAAATCATGCTCATTGATTTTGCAGCTTTTTGTTTTGTTTCCCCCTCCCTGCCACTGTTTCTTTGAAATGAAGAAATTTTTAAGTGTGGCATGGTGCAAACAGCTTGACAAACGTAGAATATCTTAATTCTTGCTTACATTGCTATGGGTGATGATAACTTCATAAGGCTTCTTGATTCTTCAGTGCAGATTTTAGATGAAATTGAAGAAGACAGTGTGGAACAAAGGTATGCCATGGCTGCCCAGGAAATTCAGGATTACGGTAGCAGCGTTGGTGATTGGTTTGTGACAAGGCAATTGCATGGCCAGAAATGAACACACTGGAAAATAAAAAAGTTATCAAGGGCAAGAAAAATCATCTTCTACTTTAGCTGTGGCATTTAGCAATCATATCTATGTAGACAGATGGTATGAATGACAAATTTCTGTATGAAAGGTCCTTGTGTCGCGCTGGAGGTCAGTGTGAAAAATCTAAACCTTAGCACAGGACTGACTCGGTTGGTTGGTTGTCTTTTAGCATCAGCTGAATAATTTTCTTGTCCATGCTTTTTTCGTTCATTTAGCATTTTACCCCTACCCTGTCCTTTGTAATTATTCAAAGTTGCATATTTTCTATGTAGAAATTGTGGATCTGAGATTGTATATGCAAAGCTTTTTACTTTTTTTAGGAGTAAAATTATGCTGGTCAATTTTTGGACCAGCATGAATTTTTTTTCCCCCCATATTAAAAGTTTCTGAACCATTCACTGAAGGACATCATGTAAATGACTTTTTCTGTGCATGTTAGTCGCAGACTGGAGAAGATTGAAAAAAAGTGGAATACCTAAATATAAGGTCAAAATACATCCAGATTCAGCTGCATAATATTCAGAATACCTCTGATCAATACTGTTTATGAATTAAATTTAAAAATACCATATATTACAAAATGATGAATTTGTGCTATAGAAAAGTATTCCCAAGTGCAATTTTTGCTTAAAAAGTTATATTTACAGAGAAACTGAGCCATACAAATATTTTTAAAAGTTTGCACTTCTTTAAGGCTATTTATTTTCTAAAAAAAGAGGACTTGAATATTTTTGACAAATATACACATGGTGTTACGCTAACAAACAGCCATGCAACATATATCTTACATAATGAAGAAATTGAATATACAAGACCTACTCTATTTAACATATATATTGAAAATATACAGTCTCACCAATAGTTAAAAAAGTTTTTCTTATTTGGCAGTATTTTTTTTTTACAATTTGTTCAAATATTCCGTTTGATGTGTTTTGGTGAATACTGAAATCTAGTCAGTGACAACCTGAGGTACTAAACATTTCTGCCTTACTTCGCTGTCTTCAAAGGTAATCTTTTTGTTCCTTTTAGGCTCTATCCATGAGTTGTGTATTACAGCGTTATTTGGCATGGGATCTGCTTCCACTATTGAAACAACTCGCTTTTTCATCTTACTTTTCAGAACTTTCTGAAACTTTTGCCTCGTGAATGCGTAAAGTAGAGGATGAAATATAGTTGTTCCATATGCCATTACTAGAAAACATAATCTCAGCTTTACCAAAAGGTCACTTGGGCCCAAACATAAGATAGTGGTGTTTAAAACAGAGATGGGTGTCCAGCAGAGAAGGAATGTTGAGATGATCAGAAGGGACATTCTGAAGACTCTCTTTTGCCGCTCTCGCCGCTCCCGGTGCCGCTTTACAGCTCGGCGTAGAGCGATGATGACAGACACAGAAGTCCTTACACCAAACACGACGTTTTTTCCTGCACTGCTGTGGGACATATCTGTGGTCTCATGCTGAGTGGTCAAAGAAATAGTTTTTTTCTTTCTGTTTTTCTTCTTTTGTCCCGTTGTAAATCTTGTACCAATCCGAATGTTTAGGGCCTGGAGTATTTTGGTGTATGTAATTAGCATTACTATAACAGTGAAGAAGAATATTGGAATCTGAACGAGAATGTGGTAGTACATTCCTAGTTCAGTGTGGTACTCGTTTGTACTCACGCACAGAAGTGTCTTATTTTCCCAAGTGCTTGCACTTTGAAGACTGAAAAAGTTGACTTCAATGAAAGGAATCAGGAAGGAAAAAAGTGAAATGATCCATATTGATGTCATTAGTATCACAGCCCTTCCCATGGTCAGGATTCGATTAGCGGGTTTTACAGAGATGTCGTATCGGTCCAGGGTGATGGCGAAGACGTTGATTGCAGTTGAAACGCTTGCAAAAGAGACACAAGCCTCATGGAAGCAGCAGATGAGAGCAGTGTTACTCTCCAGTGAAAGCAGAAGGATAACTATAGTTAGAGGAATACATCCCACACAAATTATTACATCAAGTACGTGAAGGTTCATTGTAATTATGTTACTGACAGAATTGATTAAGTTGGATTTCATACAGTAAAGTACCAGCACGGTGAGGTTGCTGCCAAGTCCCAAAACAATTTCTAACATCAAAAATCCAGTGAGAGAAACTTGAAAGCTTAATGGATATGACAGTGGTTGGTACATGTTGGTATCGATGTCATCAATGGCATCTCGAACTGTAATGTTAGATTCGGACTGCATGTTGACTTCCAGAATGGGGGACAAACACATTCTTTTGTTGCAGCTGGTTTTTCTCCTGAAAGGTGAAATAAAATATGGAACTGTTTGATTTCTTTTTTTTAACATTTACTGTAGATAAATACTGGGGAAGGAGGAGGGAGGAAAAACAATATTCTTACCAAACTCTTCATTTACAGTATGTTTAGGGATTTAATTGGCATGGACTCAAAAGCCTGAAGATCTAGAATAAGGTCTTTGCTTTTTAAAAGAAAGCAGGATTTGCTTGAAAAAAGAAAAAATAGTGAAAAGCTTCCACTTAGGGAGGCAAGCCTTTGTTTATAGTGATGTAGTTTTTCACAAAGGGCTCATTAGTTGAATAAACCATACTTTGTGCATTGCCTTTGTATGGCTTTGAGGGTCATTTTAGAAGAATGTTGTTAAGTATTAACAAATTAGTGATCAAGATCATTTTAAAAAGCTCTTGTGGAAAAAGATGTGAAAGGAACGTGGAGCACTGTTTCTTAAGTATCATAAAATGATGTTTAAATTTTTTATGCCAATTTATCCACCTCTTTCCTGTGAGATTTACAGTAGTGTTATGGGCTGAAATGTGACATTCTGTAATTCACCAGATTTTTACAGAGTTTAAACCTTCTGTTCATTTTAATCTTCTGTGCATCTATGTGTGATGCTTGCCACTACAACAACTTTATATAAGTATATATAATTTCAAATGCAAAACTTAGGTGGATTTGGGAAATTGAGTTTATTATAAAATACTACATTTCTTTTTTCTGATTTGAATATTTCTTCAAGAAACCTGTGCCTACATGGAATGGAAAAGTATTAAATTTTATTCCAGAATACATTTAAGGGAATAATTTTAGCAAATAATACTTAAAAAGAAAATTGTCTCTTTCAGGTTTTGTTCTTGGGTTTTTTGTTGGGTTTTTTGTTACAAACTGCAATTAACCCAAACAGATTTACATACATAGCATGTTTCTTTTAGGAATAAGTAAGGATAAAAATAGGATCAATTTATTTTATCTAGCAGATTTTAAATTTTGTGTCTCATCTGCTTAGTTTTACACATGCGGGTAAGTTTTAAATATAGCATCTGCATGTAATACCTGATGTTTGTATTATTTCTATTTTCAGCCAGCTCTTGAGTTTGTAATTGGTTGAATAAATAAAAGAGAGGTTTTTCAATTTCTTGTTATAATACTGGAGGGGGTTTGCTTTCTAGGTAGCTTTAAATTTAAGAGGGGGCATATTTGACGTGAAAATAAATTTGAATGTCGACCTTTGTTCTATCCTGAATACATTAAAATGGATAGCACTAAGGTGAACAAAATTGAGCTCTTTTAAAATGAAAGTATGAATTAAGCACACTTGGGATACAGTATGCAAATGGATTTCATCTGCAGTTCTGAAAAGCTTCAATTGAACAATACTATTAATTGCAAATTGTATGATGAAAATTCTCGGTATTCTTCAACAGTTATTTCACATGTGTCTCTTAAATAAAAAAGATGTAAATTAGAACGTATTACTCTCAGGTGTGAAATGAAACAAGAAATATTTCAAAAGCTTTGTTTCATTTCTAATTTAGGCAACCTCTATCTGTCTTACATTAACCCTCAGGAATATGATCTACTTTTGCATGCTGTCCTGGCTGTGAATGGATTTCAAGAAACCATTCCAAATGCATTGCTGGATAAATGAAGTTCTTTTGTATTAGCAAAAGCCAGGAAGAAATAAAAAGCAGATCTGCTAAAACAAATGACAGTCTCACCCTAGCATTACAGCAACCGAGATTTTGTGAAAACAGAAACCCTCAGACGTGTTAGGCCGTCATGAATGGATTAACCATCACCTCCTCGTTGCCTTGCCTGGGTTTGGGGTGCAGGCAGCAGCTCCCTGAGGACAGGAGCTGGCTCAGCCCGCGCCGCTGGGGCACCTACCTGGTGTCTGTGCCTCAGGGGCCGGGGCAGCAGCTTGGCACCAACTGGTGCGTGGTGTCACTGAGGGGTGTTTGACACGCACTGTAACCTGGAAATCAAGTGGTAGCTGAGCTCTTATTTCATTTCTTGCAGGTTTTTTTGTTTTCCTTTTTTTTTGTTCCTGCAGTTCAGCAGCAAAAAGTTCTGATTAAACATGGGGACTTCTTAATTGCCTCAGTTACTTCTACAGACCAGGGCATATTCTGTGTGTCTGTTCTGAGTTTCAAGCCAGCAATAACAAATAAACCTTCTTTTAAGTGATGTTAATTTCCTTCCCCTGTTGCGTTTCGTAGAAGCCTGTTTTTATTTTGCAGGTTTAAAAAAAAATAATTTCTGATCTCTGTTTCCAGAGTGTGTGTAGACATCCTTAGTTTATGGTTGTGTATTTCTTTCTGTAATATTCCTGCTCATTACTTTTGAGTGATGGCTTAGTGAAAGAAGTTGCTATACATCATAAGATCCAGTTCATGTGCTTTGAGAGTAACCATGGGTTACCTAATTTGGTTTATTTTGATTTAAGGAGAATACATAACATCATAAAATTGAGAGAAAAATATCCATTAGTCATTATGACAAGTAAGTTATTTAATGAATAGCATAGAAAAAGCTTGGTTAAACCTTTATTCAGCTTGCTGGTGAAGTATGCATATTCTCCTTTTGGGATTTCATGTTTCATTGTCTCTTCATGCATCAGTAGTTTCCACAATTCTGGTTTTAAATTATAAATCCCTCTTTAAGAAATGCTCACCATTTTAAGAATCAATCATTGCACTCTTCTTTTAATGAAAATCTGAGCAGATGTGTTAGTCTTCCATGTATATTGTTGAAGTGTCATGCACGTAAATGGTAATGCAAGTGTGTTCCATATTTTGTTTTTAATTCCTTTATGTCTTAAGAATACATTTTAGGATGCATCCTGCTGCTCGTAGGTCATACAGCTACAAAGATACCCGGTCAACTGCATTCTTCATATTGTCAGTTGTAAAACTGAATTAGTTGCTGCATGCCCTTGTGAAGGGGAGGAAAAAAAAGGTTAAAAGTAGGGCTTATAATTTCAAAAATAAAGTAATGCAAGAATGTATTTTCTAATATAATTTATTTCATGAATAAAGGATCTCTAAAATTGGACCTTATAGATTGCATAGAAAATCAGTTAGTCTGCTCTCTATTTGCCAGTAAAATCATATTCTTCTGTCAGCTTACATGAATTTAGATTTTTTGGACTAGTTTCCTTTTCCTCCAGATAGTGCAGGTTACAAAAAATCCTGACTAGAAGCAATAACTGTTGGATGCAGAGTGTCTGTGACTAAAGCTAGAAAAGGTAGTTTTATAGCTCTGGTGAGCAGGTAGTTTATACATATAACTCTCTTGTCTTTTAATGAGAAACTAGACAGAGTTAATGAGCCTTTTAGAAAATATGCTTTTATTTAATTTGCACTCTGTTATACTTTCCTTTCTTGAAATAAATGTTCAGCAAATCCATGCTTTTAATAAATGGTTTGAATGTATAGGATAACGAAAGAAATAAGTTTTAAAAAAACAACAAAAAGGAGGGGATTTCCTGAGCAATCAGAGATTAGTCATATTAGCCAACCTTCATAAAGCAATAAGTATACACTAATTACAGACTATCTGATCCTTCGAAGAGTAGCTGAATAAATCTGAAACATATTTAACTGCCAATATTTGGAAATACTGCTGAGGGAGGAAAAGCATATTCCCGGTTGCTTTATGTGGTTGTTTTCCCCCGTACTGTATAAGCTTAAACTGTACTATCTTCATGTTGTACAAACAAAACAGGTTCTTAATATTCTATAAGACTTTCATACAGAATAACATTTTTGGATCATTATATTTTTAATGAGGAAGGGGAAATAGCAGTTAAATATTTCTGGTCTTAAATATAACAATATACTACTGCTTAATATAAGTTGAATCTGATCTCTTGCCTTTTTTTCTCCAATTTTTAATTTGGTTTAATGTTTCTTATTCTGCATATCATAATAAGGAACAGGTCTTACCTCCACTAAAGATTTGGTAAATTCTCGATGCAGGTGAAGCAGTTCCAGGTTGGAGGGATTCATTTTGTTCACTTGTTAGCAGAGTAGAAGGGAAAGAGGGTAATAAGCATATCTTCAAAAAATGACCTTAATGAAAATTTGTGCCTGTACTGTGCCATTGTTTCAGCATACTGCTAATGTACACAATTGCTTTAGTTCTGGTTTACAGGCTGCTGCAGTCTCCCACTCTTCCTACGGTAGAATCAATAAGCATCTGAAAATACATAATGAAAGTAATTTAACATACTGAAGGCTTCTTGTCTCCAGAGACACCACTGAGATTCAGGCTTTCTAAAAAAGAAGAGCAGTGCTTCTGAGAGGAAAGCTTGCGATGGGCAGCTTTTGCAGAATGACAGCCTACCTTGTCGCTTCTCCTCACTGCAGAGAGATGCAGTGCATTCACTAATTTTGATTGGTCAGTGATGTTGGGCTTAAATTGTGCTTCATATATGGGATTGATGCCCTCCCTCCCCCCAATTTATATAAGGATTCTTTTATAAAAGGACTAAATTTACAAATGATTTATGAATTCTGGAATATATTAAGGGTATGCCTGTTTTATTTTTACCTTTTCACTCTTTACTTAGTGTACACTGGAAACCACATGGCACTGAGAAAAAAAAGGGATTAAACGGTTATTACTTTAAAAGCTTCCAACAATCTATATTTGAATTTGCCTACTTTCCATTTCTGAGCCTTTTAGGTGTTTGAGCTTTTTGTTTGATTTTTTTTGTTTGTTTGTTTGTTTTGGTTGGTTGATTTTTCTTGTCTTACGAACATTCTGAAATAATACAGCCTCTTTAAGCCATGCTGAATTTCACCGTACATGTTTACATGCAAGTGGTCATCTAGGTTTTGTAGCAGTAAGTTATATTCAAGACAACTTGGTACCCACATGTCTGTTAGGAAAATTTATACTGGGATGCACCGAGATTGTTCAGACCCTGATAATTATTCAGACATGATAATTCAGTTGATTTATGATCAGAAAAAAAATATTTTTAGGATCCATCACTATGTACAATGTATGTACTGTTGTGGAGGTTATTAATTTTGTTGAAATGTAAACTTCTAAAAAGACTTGTATTTTGCTAGAGACTTGACAGGTTTTTGTAAGGATGTCTTTCTTGCATGATGTTCTTGACCTTCACTTTGCAAGGGATGTCTTTGTTTTCCCTTTTTGTTTTGTAACTTATTTCTGAATCTGTTCTATCAGTATAAGCAGTGCTCACAACAGCATAATGAAAAGTGTAGCGTAATACCTGTTTTAATTAGTACTGGTGCTAAATAAACCTTGGAAATAATTTCAGTTTAAATCCCAAAATAATATTTTTCAAAATTGGTTTGCTGAAACAAATATCTGAGTATAAAATGTCTTATAGGTAGTTTATAATCTCAAATGTGTGTGGGGCTTTTTTTCACCATGATTTAAAATATTTTTAAGGTTTTTTTTTTTGTAAATTGTGTTAAAGTACTAAATGTTAGAGTTCTTACATAAGCAGCTGTGTTAAGATGGTAGTTTGGGTCAAATTTTGATGGGGTCCTCTGTTTTTAGGTTGTTGATTGCAAATACAGAATGCAGTTGTGTAACTCAGATATCTTTGTTACTTTACTTTTTCTTTTAGCCAGGCATCCAATACATTATTTATCTTTAGGTAACTGCATGCTTTATTTATTTTTAAAATTACTTCATATCCGTCTAGCATGCTTCCTGTTCCATACTCTTTTGCATTTAGAAACCATGTAAATAAAGATTGCAGAAACTTTGAACAGAGATCAGTAGGTACCAGCTGGCTTGCTGAGTAGCAGCTGATTGAGCCCTTTGAGCTGTCTCTGTATCGTCTGCCTCCCAAGAGCTTGAAACCAGTGATACCAGCAGAGCTCTTAAGGGTGATGTGATAAAGAGGATTCCTGAAATGAAAGCATAAATACTAATATATTAAAGAGATTTACTTGCTTCACTTTCAGTGTGACTAAGGATAAGTAAGGAAGCCTGTCTAAATTTAAACAGATGAATCTCTATCTCCCTTTCTAATTCTTCAGTGTGTGCCTGAACAAAGATGGAGGTATTGGATGAGCTGTACTGTTAGAAAAAGATGTGCACACGGAGGAAGATTATAATGGGATTTTGGATATATCATGAATATATGGTTTAAAGGCAGGCAAAGGGGTCACAAAAGACTACCTATATGACAGGAGGTGATATTGGCAGAAATTTTATCTGCAAAAAGTGTTTGAGAGGAGTGATAAGGAGCTGAGTTGTGAACATATATTAAGCTTAAGTTTTCTGGAGACAAAATCAGGAAAAGAAGCAGTACCATATGGAGGCAATCAGGAGTAGGTGGATGGATAGACATGCTTATAAGCCATTGCTGTGCAGATGCTAGTTAAGATGGTGTGAACAGATGACTTCATCCTCAAAGGGTAGATAGGGAAGAGTGGGCAAAAAGAGCCATGTGCAGGCACCCAGCATAAACAGAAAATGTGCTGTTCTTATACCTGTTTCTATATGAGTACAGATGGGAGAAAGAATTTGACTGGTATTTTAGCTTTTAGGGTACTGAAGAGTGGGGTGAAAAGGTAATGAGAAAGTAGAAGTATCAGGGAACAGCAGGAGTCCTAATCCAGGAGATTGATGATGAAAGGTTTTAGGTTTGAGAATGGCAGCACAAAAGGAGGGGGAGATCCAGATGGTAACAGAGAATAGACTGTGAAGGGTTGAGGCTGCTGGGTCTGATGTGGGGGGGAAAAGAAACGCTGAGAGGCAGGAGCTTGAATCAGAATGGAGCACAAGAGTGTAGAGCCATGTGCATGTAGAGACACTGGGTGCACAGGAGTAGAGAAAATTGCAATTGCCATAACACACATCCCTCTAGTACTTTGGAATTCAATTCAGGAGTCATAGCTGTATGTGAGAATATATTTTTCTGTTTTGCTGAGAGCAAGAAGTCTGGAAATTTGCAAGTTATAGTGCATTTCTTGGTTGTCTTCTGTCTTGTATCTACTGTCTTACTTTCTGCATAGAGGAAGTAATGCCCCAGCATTGACTGTTGCTGCATTCCCAAATGGTGATGGGTCATCTCTAGATCTGAAGGTCAAAGCTCTGCTATTGAGTTTATAAGATCACCCTGAATCAGTTTATTGAACTGCAGTGTTTCAAACAAGCTTACTTGGTTTAAAAAGACTCATTAGGCTCAGGAGTTCTAGCAAGGCCAAATGAAGTACCCAGTTTTAATGTTTTTCTATCAGAGTCCTTGATTTTGGAGCTTGGAATTCTTTTAATGTATTTTACAGTTTAACTTTACATAAACCTACTGCAGACTATTTTACCATTCGGATGTCATGGATCCTCATGAAGATCGTTATTGGAGCAGTTGGGAGACTCTGTCTGCTCACTTCCCTTGTTCTCTGCATTATTCTTTTTTTCATCCTGAATGCTTCAGCAACACTTTCTTTCTTTGAACTGCACATCTTGTTTCCTAGTCTGAATCTTGCTGCTCATTTAGTGACTGTTTAGAATTTTACTGCTTCTGGGTCTAAAAATGTCATCTGTTTTCATATTAGCAAGAGCCTTGGGATCCTAACTCATACAAATGTTTTAGTGCCATTTAGTGTCTTTAGAGCTCAAGTTGCTTTAGAAAATGAGTGTTGGATGGATATCCTGCCCTGGGATTGTTGTTCAGCATTATTTACATGATGCATCTGCACAATTCCAGCTAGATAGCTCCTCTGTACCTTTTATTTACCTACTCTGAGGAGTGTCATGCCCAATTCTAACCTAGCTCTTCCGGATATTTTGTGATTTGTATCTGTTCTAGCAGTTTGTGATCCATATCTAAAATAGTTTCTTACCTTGATGTATCTCAGTTTCCTCAATAGTCAATTAC
Source organism: Thryothorus ludovicianus (assembly GCA_013397245.1). NCBI lineage: Eukaryota > Metazoa > Chordata > Aves > Passeriformes > Certhiidae > Thryothorus > Thryothorus ludovicianus. Next base: position 1,719,221 of record VZTB01005582.1, on the reverse strand, counting down.
AAAGGAGTTTGTTAGAATATTGTTGAAAATCCAGTAACTTCTATAGTATCAAGGAAAAATAAGCAATGGATAACAGCTGTTTGGGTTTTGGAGTTGTACTGATGTGCCCTTGTTATGCTGGATTTGTAAATGTGTTCTGCTTTCTACCTGATACTGAAATTATGGCTTGCTGGTCTGTGTCATGCTATTGCATGCTTTTATGTAAATCTTGACTCCTGACCCATACACAAGATATAGTCATAAAGATTTTTATTATTAGTTAAGAGTGATATGCTGCATAAATGAAAAAAATTCTGTTAGAATTTGTAGATAGTACCATTCTGACTCAGATGGTAACATGGGCTTTTCTTTCTTTTGGCTCAAGTACTTTATTCTCATTTCTTTTAATATATAGAGAACTGTTCTAAGGCTATTATTCTTTTTCTGCAGCGAAGACTGACATCCAAAAAGTTAATTTTCCATTCAGTGTCTTACTCTGAAAGTTTATTTTCTCTTCTCCCTTATTGTTGATTGCCATCTTGCTTTGTTTTGTCATTTTATTAATTACTTATTTAGGTAGGGGTTTGTGAGGGTTTTTTTTTTTCCGCTTTTCTAACATTCATATTTCCTGTGACAGAAAACTGTCCTGCACATGGGACATTGTTGATCTTGGTTCTGTCAGTGTAGAATTACATATCAGGAAAAATCTGGATTTTCCAGATTAATTGTATGTTGTTTCACTGTGTTTCCTCTTGTATTTGTAAAGATTAAGACCTTTGGAAGCAGCACAAAGATAAGTATTTTTAAATAGACATAGGATAGATTATATATAAATGATGTATATAATGTAATAGTATATATATTTTACATGTTTTTGTATTTTTATATATAATGTGTACATATTAATTTTCAAGATTCAGAGATAATGATAGTATAGCAGCTTAAGTATGGAAATATCAACTACTTTTGCCATGGAATAAGAATGTCTTACGAAATTATTTTGGGTTTGTGTAACTATTAGGCATAGGTTATTTGTTCAGTAGTATTTCCATGTTAGAACAACTGCTGACCTTTTCAGCACTGGAAGGTTCTGTACTCATGAGGAAATGTGTAAGTTAGAGAATGCTCTTTAGCTATTAATACCAAAAATGTATCTTTTTTTAGTTTTGCACAATGAGGTGATATCAAAGAAGATTTGCAAAACCATCCCTGGCTATCACTCATATGTAGGGAAGGCATCCTTTTTGTATCATAACAATAAATTTGCTTAAGTAGTACAGCTAAATCACGATCCTAGTGCATTATTGCACAATTATTTAAGCTTATTAGTGGAAAGGAAAAAAAACCAGTATCAGTTATGCTCAGGAGGGAAGTGTGGCTGGTAAATTTAATAGTAATTTAAATAACATCAGTCTCTCTCCAGCTTTTCTCCATGGAAGTGGTTTGTCCTCTAGTATAAACATACATAATGAGTGGTGCTGTATGTTGTAGTAGTTTTTGGTAAAAGTTCAATTAGCGACTGTAAATTTCAAGATTATTTTAATTTTTCTTTAGAAATCGTAATATTGTTATGAATTTGGTTTCTCTTTTGTTAAAATTGTGCTTTGACTATTCTGAGAACTTGAAAGGTTTCTGCTTTTATAAAATATTCTTAGTTCTAAGGTAGTAATTGTTACTGAATTTTAGTGAGGATTTTCATTATTATGGGAAGACTTTTGGAATTCTGACACCATATTTTTTGTATTGCTTTGAACATACAAATGAAAAAGGCACCTGCTCACATTGTGTGAGCCTTATGAAAGCATGCCTGAAAGAATGTTCGTTCCCAAAGTTGTAAAGTGGTTTAGTATAGTAGCTGAAATGTACTGGAGCTGGAGTCCTGATGCTGTGTGGCTCTAGAATGAGGAAATGCTGCCTTGTGGTCTGAAGTGCCATGGGATTGCTTACCTTTCTTTCATGGCCGTGTTTCCAGTGCTGTTCCCTGCTGCTGTGTGGCTCTGCTGCCCAGCACCTCCAAGTCCCAGGTCCTGGCAGCTTTGTGTTTGTGCTTTGCACAGCAGCCTCGGTGTAGATGTGTCAGGAAATGTTCTGCCCAGCTGGTTGTGTTGCTTTGGATTGGGAGGCAGCTGAAGTTAGCGTGCAGGGTTGAAACTTCAGTTTCTGGTTCAGGATTCTCCAGCAGATATCCTTGTCATGCACATGCAGGATGGGCAGCAGCAGGAGCAGCACTGGCTGCCCTGTTGCAATCCCCTGATGCAGCAGTTTGGTTACACACCTCCCTGCTCTAATATCCTTTAAGGGGAATTGCTAATTTAAAACAAAATGAGAAAACAGGAAGATTTTCTGTAGAGCTGTTTATTCAGCTGAGATCTTGGATAGACTTTGTTTTTCTAGTAATTTTGTAAACTAGATAGGCGGTGCCATTGTCTCTTAATTAAGACAAAGTGTTCACATGGTGTGCCTGGTAGCGAGCATTGTTCTAGCTGAAATTAAGAGACAGATCTTAGGATCTTAATTGTCCTGTAAGAAAAGAAAGAACACAACACGAATAGATATCACCTGTCATGTTCCTTTAATTTTTTTAAGGCTAAGACAGCAGTGTAAGGGTTTTAACACCAGGCTGACTTCACGGGTCAGTCTTGCTCAGGGAGCCACTCTCTGGATTCAGTTTGGAAGCACTACAGAAGTGTGTGAAAAGGATCCAGTAGGCTTACTGCCCTTAAAACCAAAGTTCAGTGACCACACACAGTAACTCTGCATGTGACAGGAATATATTTTATCTTCTTCAGACAACAAAATAAAATCCAAGGATGGTAGTTGGATTCCCCCCTTGTTGTGAATGCCTGATATAAGCAGTTAAAATAATGTCAGCCTCTGTGCTCAGTTCAAATGTAGGAAGTTCTCCACATCAGTCTGACAGTGGTGGTATTTCACAAATTAAATTCTCAAAATCTGAAGTTATGTTTTCTTGTCTGATTTTTGAAATTACAAATTACTCGGTTGTCCCCTCTTTGCCACCTTGGTTCTTCAGTTATTTTTACAAGGTTGTTCAGGGAACTTGATAGAAAATCTGTTTATGTAGGGCCATAAAAAGACATGTGAGAGAAGTTTAAAAGTAATAAGCTATAATGATAAATGCATAATAATATGGAAATTGAACTAATTTAGTGCAGTGTGTTGGCTTCACATTTCCTCTACTAAAAAAAATACTCATTTGATTGATGTGCATGTTGATCTAAATTTAGACTTGTGTTGATATCATATTCAGTTTATTTTCGTTCTTCCTCTGTTGTTTGGGTTCATTCATTTTCATAATTTGTATCCATAATATAATTTAATTTTTTTTATTGATTATTGAAAAACATCTCTTACTTCTTAAGTAGATAAATGAAAGAGAAATATAAACTCCTTCATATTTTCTCATTTTTAAAAAAAAAATATATGTATTATAGCTGTAGAATATAAAATACCTAAACTGTGTTAAAATGCATACATACGCATGCATATGAAGAACTAATTTTGTCTGTGAAGCTTTCAAATATCAAGGATTTTTGTGCCTAAACCATAGATTCAGTTTTTTTCCATCTTCTAAAGTATTTTTAACCTCACTGCATAATTGTTGTCTTTGAAATCACTTACTGTAATACTGAAGCAAACCGCAGCTTGTATGAAAAATGCTTTCATTTGCTGTTTTTTGGGAGCAGGCTGAGAGCAGTGGTGTCAGTGGTATGTCTGAGGAAGGGAATACTGTTTTGCATTGTATATGGTTGATGCCTGGAGCTGGCTTTGCAGTCATAAGCCTTGAAGCCTAAGTTTTATTTTACTAATAAAATCTTGAGAAATTTAAAACGGTTGTTCAAGACATTTTTATTGCACTGATGGATGATGAGCAAATACAGGTTTATGGAGAAAAAGCTTGTCAAGTTCTTCGGCAGCCTTCACTGGTGATCTACGTAATCAATTAAAACATAAAGGTAGCATGAGTTGCAGTGATAGGAGCAATGAAGTGTAGTTGGAATAGGAGAAAGGAAAAATGCTATGGGCATTATTTCTGGTACCTTTTAAAGTGAGAAGCTTCACTATTACTAGGTAGGCTAGCAGCTCTGCAAACTGATACCTTGGGTTAGAGTCTCCTGGAGGAAATGTGGAAGATGGAGAATAGCAACAACACCAACTCACAACAGGAAAACCATGTGAATTATTGCACACTGGCTGCCTGTTACCACGCTCTCTTTCTAAAAGAGAAACTGCCATTCTGACCCAAGTAGAGGTCTTTCCTAGTTCTCATTCTTTCCACAGTAGATGTGGTGCCCACTGAGAATTTACTCCCCCTGAGAGACAGCTGGAACATTATTTTACCTTATTAATCAAGCAAATTAGTTTTAATGTGAGGGAAGAATGAAAGGAAAGGAGAGCCTGCCCTTTGAAAGTGGTTACTATTTTAAACTTCCCCGGTTGTTAGGCTTGAAATGTTTTTCTTTGAAGTTGCTTTATGTTGTAATACCTTTTCTGCTGCCTTGCTGTTGAAGTAAAAGGAAAACTCAGCACTTTCTGTTCCCCCCAGGGCAGTTGTTTTTTTTTCCTCTGCAAATTTTTTATATATTCTTCAGAAACCTATTCTGTTTGAGACCATCAAAAAATTCTAGACATCTACCTGTTCACTGGATTCTTGCTAATATCCTGTTTAATACTCCCACTCTGCAATCTTGCAGTTTGGCCTTATCTCAATAAGCAATACAGGTCTAGGATAGAATACTTCAACAGGGATTTTCCAATGATGTTTGAGTGCTTCTGTATGTAAGGACTCGGTGGCTCTTGGACGAGTGCATACCTTGATAAATGTTACAGGCTGTGATGAGAGCACTTGTGAGAGTATAAAAGCCACTCTCAGTAATCTTGAAGCCTGTAGGCAAAGCAGCTATTACAGTGTACTTTAGGGCAATAAAGATTGGTACTAAAGAGAGTTTTAGTTTGTATTCAGTACCCTTGATCTGGAGGGAATTTGTATGGACAGTTAGAGGTAGTGTGGATTCACACTTACACTAAGGATTTTAGCTTCTTGTGCGATGTCCATGATCACAATGCCTGAGCATCCTGTATCTGCTTCAAAGTTTCTGTTCACATTATTGTGTTTTGTATAAAAGCAGTTTGGTTATGTCCAAGATGCCTAGTGCAGATCAGGAAAGGCTGTCTGTATTTCATTAATCTGTCCAGTCTCTGTAATACAAGATCAATTTCATTTTGAAGAATGCATGGACTGTGGAAATTTTCCACATTTATTCTCTTTGCATATCTTCAAGCACAGATTTTTAATGACTAACTATACTTGACAAAGTCAAACCAAGGAAATGCTTTGGAGTAATAAGGAGAGAATTGAGGTTTGAGTGGAAGAAATAGTTCATGTATCTATCTCTCAAGATATAAATTTATTTTTTTCTTAAGTCAAGTAATGTATTGGTGAAGTCAGAGTATAAATTATTTCTTGCACTAACTTTACTTCTATCTAAATTGCTTTAAGCCCTCAACTGCATTGGAAGAGGGGTGGGGGAGCAAAATAAACCTTCAGAAGATACAAATAATTAATGAGATTTAAAAAAATATATTGATGAAACACTATAGAACTCTCTACTTTGTCATTAATCTTTTCAAAATTAAACACACCCCATCTCTAAGAAAACAGGCCTTGTAGCATGCATAGAAGATTATTAAACACAGGGCAAAAATGCAAATCTGTGTTTGGAGAATATTTCACCTGTAATTTGACATTGAGAAGTTGTTACTTCCAACACCAACTAGGAAATTGAGTTAAGTGTAAAGATGCTTCATAAATAAAACTTACAACAAGCAGTACCATGTAGTTTAACAACAGTTAACCAAATCAATATTATGAGTAGAACAAACTGGACATAATGTTTTTATGTGTGGTACTTTGGGTTGTGTCATACTGAAAAGAAACTGTCATTTATATATTAGGTGCCATGTATTGGCACATTTCCCCTTCTCTTATCATTCCTTGTGCCACCTTTCGTGTGTGTGATGTGGCAGAAGGAAGAAGAAAAGATGCCTATTGAGGATGAGCCAGGCATGGAGTTGTTGCATGAATATTTGATGAGAACTAAAGGAGTCACACGCAAGGACAGGGAAATTGTGAGAATTGCTGCAAGGGTGACTGAGCCGTTCTTCAGATTTATTTATATAGGCTTTCTTTGTTTTCTTAATGATCTTTTGCTATAAATAGACAGAGAATGTTGAGTGTAGAGTATCACGGTTGCTTTTGTACGAAACTCCTAAGAGCTTGACTTGTAACCTTGCTTTAAGTTTTGGGTGTTTTGAAAAACGTCTTCAGCAATATCAATATTTCTTCACTTTGGTACCATAATATAATTCTGTTGGGTACGACTGCCATTTATGGCAGTTGGCTGAATGGCATCCTGTGATCAGCTGGGCACAAAATTGCCTTGAGTAGATTTGGTCCACAACGCAAGGAAATGAGAATGGAAATGGGATTGATCCCAAAAATTCCATGAACCAGCAGCTGCAGAGGGAACTGTGGATTGTAGAGAGTCCACATAAAATTGCTAATCTGTAATTTTAAATCTTTGTTTAAGTCTGTGATTACAATGCAAAGTTTATTTTTCTCTTTCTGTGCTTGCCTAAAAGCCATCTATATTTTCAAAGTACATTTGAAGATCGCTGAGAGCTGCTAGATGTAGATACTAGATACTGAAGAAATGAATTCACCAAATCACAAATCTTTTTAATTTTTTAGATTCTTTTTAGAAATGCATCCAGCTGATATAATTTAATATTCTGGTTTTGTGCGGAGTCTTGGCTAATGCATCTGTTGAATGAATAAATAAATGGAAAGCAATGCAGTTTTAATTCTGGAAAAACCTATTTTTATTTTACTTGTAAAATTGGCAGCAATATTCTGCTCTAGGATTGCATTGTTGGTTACTGACACAGTGGAATAATAGTAGCAGTTAGAAATAAATGTGAATGTTGCTGAGTTTTATAGCTTGAGCTTTTATTATTTTTAAGTAATTTTAGCACCTGCAAAATAATGCAAGATCCTGGTTTCTCTTTTGACGAATATTATACATTCACAGATTAACATATAGCTTCCACTTTCCATTGATTATTGTTCTCTAGTAAGTGTCTGTTAGATATCAAAGCAGTGAACAGTGTGAGCAGGTCACAGATTGGGTCAGCCTCTTCTTTGACAGAGGCTCAAGAAAGCAGTCAGGCAGCTATTGTTTTACCCTCTGAACAGAGGAAAAATATTTCTTTGACTGCATTTTGGCTTTTGAATTCCTACTGAGCTAGTAATTTATTTATTTATTTCGATATTTGAATGATTTTTGAACTTTAAATGAAGAAATTCTGTTGTGCTTCCTCTAAGCCAAGAAAACCATATCCAAATAGTTTTAATTACTGGACGCAACTCTTCGCTGTTCAGTTTAGCTGATACACACAGGGCTGCTCAGAATGCCTGCTGTGCCCATCATCCAAGGCATTCTCAGCACTGTTCCAGGTCCTCTACCAAACCTGGGGTTTTGGGGTGCTGACTCAGCTGCCACAAGACAGCTCTTGGTGCTCTTGAGGAAATCTGTGATTGCTTGACTTGATTAAAACTGCTGTCACCACTGCCACTGACAAGCAGTGCTGCTCGTGAGCCTGACGTGTTCAGCTGAACACTGTGTGCAGAGGAGTTATCCCATCACTCCTGTGGTAGATATTCCATAATTATATTTTGTATAAATGTGTGTACATGTATAAAAAGTATACAATGGTTATAAAAATTACTTGATTCATCAAAGTGCTACAAATTACACTCTTTCTGGCAACAGAAACAATGTAATTGTTGAACTCTTCAAATGTGGAATCTCCAATGCAAAGTGCATTCTTTGAAGTGGAATCCTGCTTCCAAAAAGGTGCCAAGAAAGAATGGTGAGTTTGAGGAAATGAGCCCCTAGCCCAGAGGCTTTCCAAAATAACCTTTTTTCCAAGGATGGGCATGCTGCAATGGCAATGGAAAAATCAGTTCAAGCTGTAGTTTGAATAGCCTTTTTTAGTTTGAATGGACATTTTGACCCTGGTTTTATTAATTTTGACAATGGAGTTAATTTTTTCCCCTCTCTCCATTTAACAAAAATTTCAATATTTATTATGCTTAAAAGTATTAGAAGTAGTATTTTTACCTGTGTGAGCATTGGGAAGGAGAAAAGATGGACACAGATGTACTTAGCATCTCAATCTCTGATAAAATTTAGATTTTTGTACAAATGAAGTAATAGCATTCCTGTCTTCTTTAATACTTTTAATGGAATCACTAAGGTTGGGAAAGATCTCCAAGATCAAGTTCAACCTTTGACCAAACACCACCATGTCAACTGAACCATAGCACTAAATCTCATGTCCAGTTGTTTCTTGAGCACTTCCAGGTTTTGTGATTTTACCTTGGGCAGCCTATTCCAATGCCTGATCACTTTTTCAGTGAAGGAATTCTTCATTATTTGGAATTTTCCTTTGTATAACCAGACCTGTTCCTAAAGTTTGAAGAAATTACAGATTTATAGTTGAAGGTGTAAGAAAGTTCTTTTCTTCTCTTTTTCCGCATTGGTAGGTTTCCTAACTCTCCATTTCTACTCATGGGTAGAAATAAGTCAGTGGGAAAAAAAAAACCCACAAAAAAACTGGGGCAAAAACAATTTATCAGCTGAGAATGGATGAAACATTGGACAAGATCCTAAGGTGGTATTAGGTAGGAGATAAAGAATTATACTTCTCTTTTATGGCTGTTCAGTGGACTTGTGTGGTAGGTGGATTTAAGTGTTAATTTGTTTCTCAGACAAGTTACCTTGTATTCAATGTCTTCCCTTTATAAAAATGCTTAAAATGGTAGCCAAAAATGCTATGAGATCTTAAGGTGGGAACTTTAGACAAGTGCTACCTTCTAAAAGTTTTTCTAAAAATACAGTCTCTATGGTTTGTGAGCAATTTTACAGACTGCAATGTTGCATGATGTTTGAAAAGCAGTAGGGAAAATGATTTAGCTTCCAAGCTTCATGCATCAAATGCTTTTTTAAATATCATGAGTGTAGCAAATGCATCTGAATATGGTGTTTTCCTTTCCTTAACTGTTTAAATCTGAGCATCATTGGTGTGTAAATATTGATAGCTTTCAAGACTGGAGGAAAAATTACTGTGAAATACATAATCTGGACAGACTCAAATACCGCAATTTCAAGACAAGATTTTAAACAGAATATACTAAAACTCATTTTAAGTAATCCTTATTTGATAATAATAAAATATACAAGTCTCCATGGTGCCCCATCACCTTTGTGCAGAAAATGTCAGCAAGGAAAAAACTACCACTGCTCAAAAATGTTTTACAATTACAATTGGTTGAAGAAATTAACGGTGCATGAAACACAAAATTTCTTTCATTATTTATTAAATATTAACTTGCTTGAAACATAGACTGTAGTCCTTCATCAGTGCCTGCGGAGTGATACTTTACTCATACTTGAAGAAGGAAACCTCTGAGTATGAACCATTGTGTGTAGTTGTGCATGGTTTTTAAATGATCTGAAAAATTATATCTTCTCAGGCTCTTTTTAGGATTTCCTTGCTCAAACTTACATTAGAGGATTGAAGAAATGATGTTGAAGTAATGCTCTCGTTTCTGTTTATAATCTAGATATGATCTTTGATACATTAAAAAATATTAATTAATGCACTAGTTCCCATAATTACTAGAATGAATTCACTGGTGTCTGCCTTAAGCTGATGCTTATTATAAAAAACCTGCCTTTGTAGTTGATCGTGGTAATATAAGAGATGAAATTATAATTCTGCCATTGTGAATTTAATAAATAGTGCTATTCTCTATATTACCAAGGCACACACGTCTATCTCCAGTGAACAGTAAAGCACCATGTTGGTTTTCTAGTAAAACACTAAATTCCAGAACTAAGTATTTTCTTATTGGTGATTGCTAAACATGTGAATAAAACAGATTTATGGATGGTAAGGTTTTCTGTATGTTTATTTAAAGTTTCTATCCTACTGTTATGCCCCACTTGCAGTTAGAAGAGTTATGCTTTGAGTTCTGAGTGGAGTGATCTGGATCTCAGATTGAACAAACCAAGCTGGATTTTGAATCAATTAGAGCATTTTAAAGTCTGAAGAAGTTTATTTTTAGTCTTGAAGGGAGTTCAACAGGCAAAGATGACTTACAATTTCTACATTATAACTATGTGTCATCTTGGACAAATCCTTTTTACCTTCCTTCATGGATGGATCAAATAAATTGGCAGCTTGCTTAGACAGAGCCTAAGAAAAGCAGAAAGAAAAGGCAATTCTGTCTTGGAACATTACACTGCAGCCCTTTCACCTGCCTCTGAATTGCAGTGAATGACACTTTCTTCTTCCTTTTGGTCTATCAAATAATAGTTTACTGTTCTATAATAGCACAGAAATCTGGGTTAAAAGGTTGGTTCAAAAAGAGGGTAAATGAAAAAAAGGACTGGTATACATACCGATAGGAGGAAAATAGTTACACTGCTTGGTTTCCCTGCATAAGTGATCCCCCTTGAGAAGGCACAAGTGCAGTGCTCCCTTTCTTAGAGAAGTTCTCAGAATTCTTGCTCAGAAAATAGAAAATCATTGGAATCTTGAAGTTTAAGTACATAGAGCTTCTGTTTCTAGCCCCAGTTTCAGGGGCTTTGAAAGTCTGAGCTGTGAAAGTTTTGGTTCATCAGTTTCACAAATTCTGAAGTGTTACTTATTTAAAGCAGGTTGAGGTAGTTGCACCAATGTATTATGTAATGTTAATACTCAAAAACATTCCCCCTACCAAGGTAGTCAGAAGAAGTTGGTTTATATTGCTCTGTTGTAATATATAATAGATGACCTACTTTTGTACTTTTCAATGGGAACAAAAAGAACAACACTATATTTATGTACTTTGAGATCTTCCTACACATTTCTCCATCCTTTCTTTCTTTAGATTTTACCTCTTTTTTTGTATTCTATGCCCAGAAATTAGAGATTCAATGAAATAAAACGACTTGAATTTTTTCATTTCACCATGGTACAAAATATGCATAAATTTCTATTAAATGTAATCCTAAATGTATATTTTCACATTTCTTTGAAAATAAGAAAGACACATTACTTATGTGTCTTTCATATACCTCTGTGTTTGTCTGAAATTTAGGCTTTTGTATATGTTTCACCTAATTTTTTTGCTTTTAAATTTGTTCTTAAGAAACTCTTCATTCTTTTTATTTAATTTTTAGTGGTTTCTTTTCTTGGTAAGGGGGGAACTTGAGTCTTGCATAATTGACTGTGAAAAATATATTATTGAAATTGATACAGAGAAAATACTGTTAAATGTATAACTTAAACAAGACCCTTTTCTTTGCACTGAGCTTTTCTGCTGTATAATAAAACATACTATTCTAACCAAGTCAGATAGCAGAAAATTTTCCAGCAGTAATGTTTTTCAGATTCGTGGCATCTGTTCAATTGGCATTTATGAAGCACTTGGAGATACTCAGATGAATGAGGTTGTGCTACTGTATGTGTTAGAGGGCACCGTTAGAAGGAGCAGCCTGTCTAAATAATTGCATCTTGGACTTTTGTAAATTTAGTTGTACAGAAACCATCCCAAGTAAAACAGGCCTATAAAAGGCAAAACATAAGCATTAAATTCCTTGGACGCCTTTTATTGGGAAAGCAGGATTCATAAAAGCACAGTGTGTTGCAGGCTTTATTTCACAGTTCTGCCAACACGAATCCAATCTGAGCTCGAGCACAGCTGCTATTCCTGCCAGTCCTCCTCACTCTCCTGATGGAGCTTGATCAGCTCTCTTTGTTTTCTCTGTTAGCTTAAAATGAACGCTGTTTAATGATCTTCACTAATGAATTTCTGATGTCCTGTTCAGGGACTTTTGTTTATGGAGTGCTTCCCCCCCAGCATTAAAATATCCCTTACTGACATAGTATAGGGTAAGGTAACGTGAAAAAATAGGTGTGAAGTTCAGGATGGATTGTGATGGATAGAAATACATAGAGAAAACTAGATGTTCTTACAACAATTGTGCTATTCTTTTTATCCCTGTAACACAGTTACTCCTCCTCCGCCCCCCACACAACAGATTTGTAATGAAAGAATAGAATCTTGTGCAGGCTGCAACTCCCAAAGGTAAAACCCACAGTACTAGACTTCCATCTGTATAGCCTATTTTATTTCAGGGAGATTTCATTTAGTTTTCCTTGGTTAAATTAGTCTGAAATACTGTCTTTGCAAGTTCATTAAAATTATTCTATAATGGGTGTCTACCGTAATTTTTGAAGTTTTATATTCAGTTTCTTGGTGGTGGTGCTTGCTATTTGCCTGATGTTCTTGTTATCCTTTCTGCCACGTTCCAGTGTTTGTTGTGCTCTCTTGCCTTTGCACTCACCTTCATGGCCAGTAGTGTTATTCCTGAACCTGACCTCTGTAGAAGTCTTTTCCCTTGTAGTAAAATACTAGAGTGGAAAAAAAAAAGTCACCTGTGTTAGTTATGTGTAATTGGAGTGGAAAAGGGAATCCTCTTTGGTTGAATACTATATTTTTATAGAAATTAAGAAGATTATTTCATCAGAATACTTATCTATGTTTACATTTACCAAACGTAGCCCTTACTGATTAGTAAGGGCTTTTATCTGCTTGGGAAAATAAAGCTATACATGTGGAAAAAAAAAAGCTCCCCAGGGAAGGGGATACTGCTGGGTTTTGTTTCTACTCTGCAACCAGCATGCTAAAATGTACTGAATCAATGCTTGGAATCAATACTGGATAGTTTCTTAGGAGCAGTTAGGAGCACAGGAGGCCTAATCCTGATGAGATCTGTGCACTTGGATCATTTAATAACCTGCACAGCTATGGGGGCAAGTGAAGCCTCAGTGCTGAGTGTAGGATGGGGCACAGGCTGGTGAGAGCTTGGCTTGCCTGATGCAGGGGGAGCACTGATCACTGCTTCACAGACTGGGAGTGCTCCAGGGGTTAGTGACCTCAGCTCTTCACTGGCTTGTAAGACACTATCGTTATCCCTCTCCTTTGCCAAGTAATCAATCCCTCTTCCTCTGAAACATGAGCAAATAGCTAAATTAAGTAAGTGAATTACTGTGAATATATGTAGGATCCACCTAAGTTCTTCCAGGAAGGGCAGTGATTGAACATATGAAAAAAGCTGATAACAAGTATTATCTAAAATCTGAACTTGTCTAATTGCCATTTGAAAACTTTTCCCACAAACAATTTATCCTTACTGAAGGTACTTGTTTCAATGCTAGATAATCTGACACCTTTTCTTTCCAAGTTTGTGCTCTGCTCAACTCTGTTCTCTAAAGAATTTGTATTTCTGCTTTGAAATTTTTCAGTGTTTTTGCTACAACTAATTTGTGCATTAACTTCTTTATACATTGAAAGTGTGTGCTAATTAGTACTAATGAGTTATTGAGTAAATGGAAATCAGAATGGGTACTAATTGCTGAGTAAGATAGTGAAAACTTGATATCTGTACAAACTGGAACTTTACAGATTCAGATACAGAATTTACAGAGTTCTGGTTTTTATTGCTTTAACGTGAAGCTTCCTACACACAGTGGATAAAAGACTGACTTCCATCTCTGATTAACTGGTAGAAATTCTTCTCTTGTGATTCTTTTCTCCTTTCATCTCTGCTGTGCATAGGTGCTTGTTCCTTGCATAGGTGTATCCAGAGGAGTGAGGAGCTGAAGCCAAGCAGTGGCTGAAAGCTACTGGGATCATTTTCAGCAGAATGCTTGTGTGGGTGCAGAGGTGGGGAGGAGATGGCGTGACTGGGAGATGTGGAAGGGAGGAAGCAATGGCAGCTGGAATAAAAACTGATAGCATAAACTAATGGAACTGAAGCAGAAGAGATTTGGGGTGTGGAATTAGGTCAGTATCTTCCCTTTCTTAAAATCTGTAGTATGGTCATATTATATACAAGTAGGTGTCTGAATGATTGTCCTTCCATGGAGGTTCCTGAAGACTCAGCAAAAGAGGGGTAGGAGAAAGCTGGCATTATGGCAGAGCTCAAAACGAGTACATGGAATGACTCATAACCTGGACCAGTTGAATATTTCCTTATGACGGAATAATTTTGAATATGGGACATCACAAGTAAAAAGGAAAACCAGAAATCTAAGCAGTACTCCTGGAAACGAGTTTTGGCAATTAATTTTTGCTTTATCTGTATTGTAATAGCATTCCTTTGACATTTTGCACATAGCTGTTGGTGTGATCTGCATGCTGTGGATTGAGATTGCCATGGTATCTGTTAGGGTTTTAAATACATTTTTCTAAATGTGGATGAGAAAATTAAAGTAATTAATTTTGCATGGACTCTGAGACAAGAATTGACCACAGCCATTTTGCTAGCAAAGTTTGCATGTTCTTTTTGTCATCCTTTATAAATGATTTTCTCTAAGTACTAATAGAAAGAGTTTAATAAAAGGTGATAAACTCAGATGATTTTTTAAAATAAGGTTATAAGTCTGATAAAGCATAAATGTGTTAACACTTTTGAATTCTGTAGGCCTTTTAATACATTTTAATTTAAAAAACCAAGTAAAAGGTAAAATGCAAAGGACAGACTCTGAGCAACTGGAATGATAAGAGTCAGTGGCAAAGCAGCTTTCCCGTGTAAAAGAATGGTTTCATCTATGTTTTCTCTCTTTTTAGAGTTTATTCCTTACCAAGATCTGCCAAGTCCTTAAACTTTCTGACCATTTTCATACTTTAACTGGAAGTCTCCTGTGAACATAATATGTTGAAGAAATTTTGATTAAATTTTTTTCCCGAACGCCTCTAATTTTTATTGTGATTTCATTAATTTTAAAAACTCTTTATACTTCATTATCTGTTTTAGCAGCACATAATATCCCCTTTCTGTCAGAAGCTGACTTAAAATTCCTTCCTTCATCCATCCACCAAGCACCTATTGTTACTTTATGAATTTAAAATTAGGGCTTAATGTCATAAACCAATAGAAATATAGTACATCTAATATAAGTATTAATGCTATTTTTAAAACTCACAGGATGGGAGAAGAACAAAAGTGAGTGGCAGTTGGTATAGTTGCTGGGACAGGGTCCAAGGGTTTCATGGAGAGGAGTCCTCCTGTGTGAGCAGAAGCAGTGAATTGGGGTGAAGCATCAGACAATTATCTGCAGTTTTATTCCTTGGTCAATACGCGGTTGTTTCTTGGTCTTATTGATCTTTTCTACTTATTTAATGTACTTTCATTTTATGAGACCTATACAATCATTTAATGGAGCAATTTGAATTGGATTTGAATTATTTTCACTTGCTGTGACATTTTTTTTAACATACTGGGTTCATTTACTGGATATCTGTACTCTTACTGCCATTAAGAGAAGAATAGCTCACCTGCAATAACCAGGCAACTGTCTGTAGTCAGGTGTCCCATGTTAAATGATTTGACCTTCTTGAGAAAGTTGCACACTCTCGGTATCTCTATTTCAAAATGTCAGGTATTGTTCAGTAGTTTATTTGGGGGTTTTGTTGGTTTTTTTCTGTTTGTTTGCTTGTTTACTCTGAAAGCTGGGGAAATACAAATTCACAGCAGAGCAGTTTGATCGCGGTGCGAGCTGTGCTGGAGATCAGCTTGCTTTTAATAGACTTTTGCTGAGCAGCAGCCCGTGCACTGCTGTGTGACAGCATCATTGTTAATTCTCAGCTCGCTGTGTGCTCGGGGCGCCGGCTGGAAATCCAAGCGAGTGCCTCTTGCAGAGCCTCGCGCTGCCCTGGCCTGGCCTCGGGCTCTTTCGGTGCTGAGGTGCCTGGGTAGCTTCAGTCTGAGCTGCACTGCAGAAGTTTTGCTGTCATGGCTCTTCCAGGTACTCCTTCAGCGTACACATAATGGTGTAAATGCATTTTTTCCAAGTGAGGCTATGTTAGCTCTGGAGTGAAACGGGATATATTGCACCTTTTCTACATTTAGGTTTTTTTTGGCATGAAAATACTGTAGAGCTTTCACTTCATCCCAGGATGGTGCACTAAGAAAAGTTTGTAATCTAGAGCTGGACTTAATATGTTTTAAGAATAGAATACAGAATCAATGTTGTTACGCTTTAGTAAGCAAAGCTAGTGAAAAATACTGTGTGAGTCATGATGAATACTGTGAGTCTTTTTTTTTTCTATCCCCCTTTTTTGTCCTCAAAACAATTTGATGGGGCTGGTTTAACAGATGGGCAGAAAACCTATCACTATGTGTTGGAAAACTGTTTCCAGATGAAGAACAGTTTTCTTAAGTCATTTGCACTCTTTTTTCTTTGTTCAACATTGACTGAACTAGTCAAAACATTTTAAGCACATTAAGCAATAACATATTAAGTAAGTCTATAAAATAATTAAATTGGAATTAGAAGCTAAGAGTTCCTAGAAATATTTACATTAATATTTGACTTAGTATAAATCTTACAATAACTACTTTTGAATCTTCTAGGAACCTTGTGCCGTAGATAAAGAAAAACTTTGTTAGGGTCGATGTACGGTTTCATGCTGAACTATTTAGGATTATCTGGTAAACTTACTTCTGAATCAATGAAGAGCTGTGCTTTCCTTTTGTTGTAAATGCTCAGCTATGATGAAGCAGAGAGACTTAAGGTTTATGTCGCTCCTTCCCGGAGAGCTTTTGTAGAGTTATTAAGGTTGCAGCACCCTTTGTTTTTCATAGACTTTTTTTCAGTACGTTTTCTTGTACAGGAATTGTGCAGCATTGCTGTACCTGAATTCAGATAGAGGTTTTAATGGCTCTTCCTTGTCTCTGTTGGTCCTGGTCATTGCTCTGAAGAACTTTTATGAGTCTGCCCTCTGCATGTTCCTTGGGAAGAGCCAGACTTTTAAAATTTATGTAAGGGTAATAGTCTGCATAATTTTGCAGAGTATGAGCAAGTACTTGGCAGGAAGTGCCAAAAAGCTGTGGCAGATTTATGTTGTGCTCTGTAGTTTCACACTGGGTTCAAAGGACACTGTTGATAACAGGTGACAAGTAATACACCATTAAATAGCTCTTCTGTGGTGGAGATGAGTCAGGAAGTTATCCATTTCTAAACACATTTGCGAAGCAGAATTCTTCTGACAAGAGATGTTTGGAAGATTTTTGAATCTGCAGTTTGGTGGAATGCTGGTAAAAGGTGTATGCAGATTTGGGGTTCTTTTTTTTTTTTTATTGTCCTCACTGTGTGAAAGGGAATAGGAGAATCCTGTTATTTAATCTTGCAGTGTCCATTAATTCTCAAGTCCCTTCAGAGTCTCCAGTATGTTTTCCCTTACATGAGAGAAATCTCTGATCTGCAGTTTTTTTCCCCATTAAGATTCTCTCTGTCTTACCTCTGCCTGCAGGCTCTCTGCAGTTCTCACCAGTGAGAATCGTTTGATTCTTCTCAAGCCCTCGCTGGAGGGGAGCCAGTAGCAATCATTTTCAGGAGGAGGCAGTGAGAGAAGTGTAGCTGAAAAACAGCTCCTTAACCTTTCTCCATAAAGCATGTCACTTGAAAGTGGGGTTACTATTGCATCCTTTGTTACCAGGCCCAGACTCCTCACACCATGCCCCTGTTTTTTCAGAAAATACCTTTGAAGATCTGTCTCAGCTGCTGCATGTTCTCTGGAAAGGGAAAGTCAGTACTTTATGTTCATGACTGTATTGCTAGCTTGTGGCAAAGTAGGATTGAATAATCTCATCCTACTTCTGCGCATCTCCACATTTTTTTAGATGTCGTTATCACGATAAAGTTTGAGAACCTGAACTTTATAGATCCTGTTTAGTTTTCAGAACTCTGAAAACCAGGAGAGTGCAGAGCAAGAGTTCTGTAGAATTTTGGGAATAAGTTCAGAGAAACACAGTATAACATGCATACCAATGCTATTTGGAAACAGAACTATGCCATGGTTTCTTGAGGACTGACTCAGGTTTTAGCTCTTAACTCTGTTGTTGATGATGCTTCCTCTGTTGTTTTCTAGGGAAAGAAAGAAAGGGTAAATTCCTCTCTCCCCCTCTCAATGTTCTGCTTCCTCTTTCCTGACTGTGCATCATATTTTTCAGTTTTACTTGGGCCAGAGGCTGAGGCACACTGAGACTCCAGCAGCATGAGTGGTTGCTTGGAGAATGAAGGTAGAATAAAGAACATACATGCAAACAGTACTTAGACTCCTCTAAGACATGAATCATGGAAAAGTATTCTGAAATGTTCTGCTTTATCAAGAACCAGGGTGGTGTTTTTTTTCTTTTCCTGTTTTTTCTTTTTCTCAGAAATGTGCATGTGGTTTGTGTATTTTATTAACTTTAAATGATTCCCTCTGTCAGCCCACACAGGCATCCCTCCTCTTAGCTGCTGCAGGGCCTTTGATACTCAATTTCAGTTTTTTCACCTCATTCTAAAACGAGAATTGTGTTCTGATTATTTTTACCTTTGCAACAGAATTCATACAGAATTTTTCTGTCATTTCTTGTAGCATATGAACTTTAAGGGATTATTTTTAAATACCCACCTATCAACTCCTCTTCTATTTTCCTTTTTTCTTACAAGCCACTACTTGTATATGAGATGATGGAAAACTGGTATGCTCTAAATGAGCCAATGAAATTATTTTCCTATTTCCTGTTATCAAATACAAAATTTTATTATTGAAGCCTTATGCTCCTAAGGAGTGCTCTGTCTTACCTAGAATGACTTTGAAGACCTGTCTGATTTCCCCTTACTCCAGCAATTTGCCTTGATCCCTAACGCTGCTCACTGAATTCAGATCAAACATAATTAACTTTGTGGTTGAAAATGAATCTTCAGGAGAGTTAGAACGTGAAACTTGGAACTGTTGCTTTCTGGGAAGATTTGACATTTTGAAGTCCAGTTTTCATCCAATTTGTGACAAATAGGCCTTACTTGCTTTTTCCTCTGAAATTATTTCATAACATAATATGGCATAATCAAAATATGTATTTTCTTTAAAGAGGAAGCAATAGCTGCTTCCAAGCAGTTTCTGAAATGTCTTATAAAATGCATTTAGTTTTGAATTCTCATTTATGATAGAATAAATATGTGGATTTTTAAAGTCAGTGCCTTGCAGAGACTGCACTTTTCATTGTTAGGTCATTTGTGTAAATCAAATGGAAGTCCTGTTAAATATGGAGTACTTGTACTCTTGTATATAGCTTGTGTATAGCTTTATTCCCCCTTGCTTTTGGAGAGTGAAGATCTGCTGGATGACTCTGCCTCTCAAAGGTCACTGCTAACACAAGCCTCTGCCAGAATCCTCTATTTCAACCAGTCCTAAAAAGCCATTTTATTTACAAATATGATCTGTGTAATGTCTCCTGAAATGCCGTCAGCTAATCCTGCCTTTTAATTACTTGCAATGATTTTAATTGGATCATAAAAGAAAGATGTAAAGTAGTGATGTGATAGGGTTCATATGGTGGGAGGA
This sequence comes from Thryothorus ludovicianus, assembly GCA_013397245.1. Classification (NCBI taxonomy): domain Eukaryota; kingdom Metazoa; phylum Chordata; class Aves; order Passeriformes; family Certhiidae; genus Thryothorus; species Thryothorus ludovicianus. Next base: position 1,699,714 of record VZTB01005582.1, on the reverse strand, counting down.
GTCCTGCTGTAAGCAGCAATTTGTCCTGGCTGTTACCAAGCCATGTCCATTCTGCCATGCTGCAGGTCTTCTGTGATGCAAGTACCAAGACAGCCATGTTCATTTAAGATGCTCAGTAGCTGGAATTTTCAGTATTTCAGGTATCCAAGCCTTGAAAAAAGCTTTTTGTACTGAGAATGACTGACTAGTGTTGACCCCCAGTATGCTGCTGTGTTTTGCTGATGCTTTTGGAGTAGTTAGACCTTATGGCCCTTCTGTTACTTTCTGTTTGCCACTTGCTCACCATTTCAGCAGTCCAATAAGTTCACGAGCATCCAAAATCAAACTGCTTCCTCTTCTAAAGGGCACTGCAGTCAAGACAAACTTTATACTGTCTGTTTACTGGTTCCTCTGTCTGCTTTAGTGAAAATTGGTTTTGGGGAGCCAATATCCTGGAGGAACTCTTACTGCTCTTTACTTTCTTGCCATTTCCACTCACAAAAGCAAGGCACCTTACATGTGTCTCTGTGTGATGTACTTTTGAATTTAGGACTTCTGACTTTTCCCTGAATGGCTGTTTCTGATTTTTCTTTTATTTTAACATTTTTTTTAGGGGGTCCAACACACAGACAGTAATTTGCAGCTCTCTCTGAAGTACCCAAGACTTCATAAGTTTGTACAGATGCTCATCTTGCGATGCTTTCCTTGTCTATTTTTTTCTAACAAATAAGTCTTTTTTCATGTCCTTAGTTTGCAAATAAAATGGCAAAGAAAGTAATAAAATCAATTAAGTAAATCAAAAGTTTTACTTGATAAAATGGTCATGGACTTGTGGTTTTTCTCAGTTGGTAGAACTTACGACTTCTTTCATTGCATGGTGTTTAGGGTCAAAAAATGCCCAGAGGGGTCAGACTCAGGCTCAGCACTGTGCTGGCTCTGCTGTGGTTGGGGAGTGTGCCTGCAGTCTGTCAGTAACCCTCTGTTGGGGTTCTTGTGCCAAAGACAAAGTTATGTAGTGTTAGGTAAATCCATTTCTTGCTACCCCCAAGATGATCCCATGCAGGAATACATGGAAACGCTCCTGTGGTAGAGTGGGGGTGAGGATGTCAGTCAGCTGTCAGTGGCTGAGGTTAAGAGGGCTGAGGGCCAGTTATGATGGAGGTGCATGGAATCATGAACACTGCAGGAGGAGCAAAGGAACACAATGGACGGTCACCCTCCTCCATTAGAAGCAAAAAAGGTAATGAAACTGTCGGGGCAGGTTCAAGCCCCATGCAGTGCATGTCTCAGTTGCCACGGGAAGCTGTGGTTGCTAAATGTTTCCATGAGTTCCAGGAGTTATTTTATAGCTAATAGAAAAGAAACAGAAAGTGAGGATTATTGAACATAACAGTACTCACAATACTTGTTGCTCTTAATATTGCTGAACTGTAAATTGTTGCTCCGTGCAACTTCTGCTTTGCAAGGTGTCCATGCATTGGGCCCAGCACCCTGTGTGGGGAGGAGCTTGGAACTTGGCAGGAGCTTGGCTAACATGAGGGTGAAATCAAGTCCTGGAAGCTAATAGCCAAGACCACAGCTCATCTAGCAGCTTATCCCTTGGGATCTGTTGATAGAGATTATGTGCTGCTTGCTGAGATAGCCCAGAGATATGTATTTGACACTAATAAGTTTTATGTATTAAAAAAGCATCTACTGTCATGCAGTCAAGACCCTTTGCTGCTGTTTCTTGATTTTCAGTGTTTCAGTGATGAATAGTTTTGAGTATGTCAATATCATTAATTTTGAAGACCTTTGATAATCTAATTTAATTTTCTGCTGAAGTTACATTCAGGTTGTGATTGTTTTATTTTTATTTTTTTTCTTTTTTTCTTTTTTTTTTTTTTGCAAAACTCACATTTTGGATGTTGGAAAAATCTGACTCTTTATTGTGATGCAGTGTAATAATTTCTGTAGGATTCCTATTAGAAGGTTTGGTATATGCTATTGAAAAGTTAGGTTTTTCCTGTTTTTGTTTTTTTTTCTCCTGAAGGAAAAAGTATTTTATTTAAACAGTATTAATGTTTCTTTTAGGGAAGATTCTATTTCTTTCCTGATCTTGAAATTATTCGTAACTATCAGCAGTAAATGTCACAATTACGCTTTGTAAGGCTTGAGAAAAATCTATTATCAGATTAAATATTGTTTAGAATTACAGCTGTAATAAAAATTATGATAGAATCATATGAGTACACAATTGTTTTCTCAATTTTATTTTTAAGTATTAAATTGCTAAACATATTTTATTCTCCAAGCAGACCATTTTTTTGTCCATTCAACTCTTTTGTGTTAATTATTAGATACAATTGGCTGACAGATGTAGGTAATAATAATTGGCTTATAGATAATTAAGAAATTTTACAAAGAAAATATCCACATTATTTATTTAATAACAATTAGTTGCTAAATTAAATGTTTTCCCCCATCTGTTAACAATTTGTGCCTTTAATGACTGGAAGACTTGCCTGAACTTATTGTTTGCTTCCCTGGATATGCAGACTTAAAAAAAAGGATTTATATTTTTAGCATTTAGCTCATTACTTTGAACTCAGCTACAATAGATACTGATTTTTAATTTTATGTCTCTGTGACATTAATGATAGTAGAACTCAAATGTGTCATCAGTACTGCATTAGAGAAGACTTAGCTTTTCATTTTTATCCATTTCGAAATAATAGAACAGAAACAATGGCTTCTTTTTCTGTTTACACTGATATTTAGTAATTTTAAGAAGACAAGTACATTTTTGTGAAATCTTAATCCATGGTAATTTTCAACGTTCATACATGCATGCACTTCCTAGTTTTAACACTACATATTTTTTGTAGAAAATCATGGTCAGTGTAAGGATCTCAGACTAATAGTGATGGACCAAACTATTCCTCTGGGTTGCCAAAGAACTTTTGCAGGTAGCAGGGAAGGTCTGTGCCACAGCTGTGCAGAGGCAGTCCTGTGCTGTAGGTGATTGTTCCCTTGGTCCCGTGTTTGAGGAGCAGCTGTGCAGGAGGGCTGCTCCAGTTCCCTGCCACTGGAATTGGCAGCTGGGCAATGATCTGAGTGCTTGGAGGCACATCTTGTGGTGAACACTATGGAACAGCTCGTGTGGGGCAGGTTGGGAGGGATGTGCCTTTTCCTTCAGCTTCCTGGCATTCTTGTTAGTGCAGGTTTGGCTAAAGATTACAGTAACTGCTACGGGTGGAGAATAATACTTTATCAATTTGTATCTAGATAACTTTTTATCAAATTGCAATTAATGTTGTAGAGGGGACAAGAAAGGTTTTAAAACTTTTTTTAGATTTTACTATTCAAATAGTACAAAATAGAAGGTGTCAGAGAATCATCAGAGGCAACTGCTGTCTGTGTTGTGGTTAAATACTATTCCAGTTGGAAGGTCAAAAGACAGGGATCTGTGCAGGCTAACTTCAAATGCAAATGTTTGGAACACTGTTGGGTTCAGTTTGGCTTTCAAACAACATTCTTTTCTTGCCTATTTTTTTTAGTGCTTTTGCTAAGTTTTATTATTGCTAGAAAAATTGGCAAGAATTCTAGCAGACGGGGCAGATTTCTGACATGGACTGATCTCTGAATTTTGAAAAGACTTTGCTGTAGGAGATAAGATATATTTGAAGAGGTTCTAAAATTTTGCAGTTGCGTTCAAGTTGTCTACAGGAAACTGTATAACACAAGGTTCACTTTGGTCTCCTACAAAGTATCTGAAGTGCATAAAACCTGTGTGCATTATAACCTGTGCAACATCTGTTAACCCTGAAGATGATAAAAACCAGGTAAATTTGCAGCCAGTTGCAGGAAGTTATTGATGATATGACAAGTGAGGGGTGGGAGGAATTAAATATGCATTTATTGAAGACAAAAATTACATATATTCTAGAGTACTGAGGGAGTTAACATAGCTGTTACTAAAGAAAATGCAGTTCTGCTTTTGCAGAAGTGTTTTCCTGAAGGTGTAAGTATGAAAGGGTGAATAGTGGGTGTTGAAAAGAGGCAGGAGAGACCCATGAGAGAGGAATATGAAAGAAATATTTGCAGCTTATATATATGTAGTAAAGAAAAAAAAGTGGTATTCTCCCTTATTCAGGGGCCAAGATAGCATGATTTTTTTTATTACTTTGATTATATAGCACTGTAGCACTACTGGTTCTGAAGTATCTCCTGACATTTACAGTTGTATGTTAGAAACTACTTGTGTTCTCTCATGGGCAATATATGTTTTTGGATGACATATTAGTGCAGAAATAATGATATAAACTCAAAAAATGTAGGACATATCTCACCAAAAAGAATAAACCTAAATGCAAACTAGCTAGTTCAGGATGGTAATTGTAGACTTGTAGACCTGTAAGTCTGTAGCTGTGGATAAAGGTATACGTGTGTCCTGGGTTGATACCTTTATCCAGGTGTAAAATATTCAAAAATTAGGTCAATAACCTAATTGACACTATTAATTAAAACTCACAAACGGACCAAGATCTCCCCTGCCCTCCTTTGGAGTCAGTGAGTCAGTGAAGAGTCAGCCATCTTTGCCTTCTCTGCAACTGGTGGGATGTTTGAAAGAAGTTATTTTTGACTAAGATTCTTGAGACACATCATCATCTTCCTTCATTTTCTTTTATCATTGCATGGTCTATTGCAACATGAGGTGGTGCTGATGGAAACTGAATCATTGCACGTTTACGTAATGCTCTATATTGAGGGATTCTACTTAGCTATTGAGTGATAACGTGTTAATAATATGTAAAAGCAGCCCAAAAGAATGGTGTTTTCAGGCCAACGTGTAAATTTAGGTTATATTTTGCATCTCTCTGCTCCTAACTATTTTGCTGGCTTTCATGGCATTTTCGTTGTGACGCTAACTTAGGCAAACGAAAGACAGGCTAAGTCCCATACCTTCATTAAGGTGAGTCCTAATCTCAGTTTCCTAGTTCAGGAAAGACATGCTTTGCTTCATCCACTCCATTTGGAAGGGCATAATTCTTTCATATGGGTTTATGGTGCAGTTGCAATATATTTTCAATGCAATTATCTGTGATAAATATGAGAGTACATGCTTTTCATCCTGCTTTATTTTGTGTACTGATTTGGTGCTCCATTTCAAGGACTGCTTAATGTTCACCTGTTGCGATTTCAAGAAATATTTTCAAGACAGTAAAAATCCTGATTACTGTCTGCATGAAATTTATTAAAAACAAGCTTTATTCACCTCCTTGTTTTCCAGGTTTGGATGCTCTCCTGAAACATGAGCAGAAATGAGCATTACCATTGGCCTTGGTAATGAACAAACAGTGCAAAGCTGTGGACTTAGGTAGAGGTGGGGAGAAACTTGTCAAGGTGGAAAGCATATGGTGGCACTAAATTACTTTTACAGATTAATAAAACAAATCTATATGAACTGATCTGTATTTGTATCCTTTCACTGTATTCCTTCATAATTTTCTGTCAGTTATTTTTCATCATTCTGTTATTCTCAACTCTTTCAAAGCTGAAGTTCACTTCTGTAATGCCCCACTTGGGCTACATCTCTCTCCTGTTCCATATTATACCTTTCTGTCCCCCTTTCTATTTTCATCTCTTTAACACATGCTGTACATTTGCTTTGCATCTGTGATGCTATGAAGTCTGTTCAAAACCAAAATAGGACAACTAGATTTTTACTGGCAACATACTTTATTTTTACTTTGCTCCAAAAAAAGCCCAAGAGGAGTATTGACTTGTAGAGGTATTATTGCATTGTTGCCAGAATTTAATTTTGAAAGTCCATGTACATCTGAAGAGCAGTTCCTTATCAATGCAGTGTCTAAATTAAACTTCAATGATCTTATTGCGAAGTGGTTTTTTTTCTATTGATTTTTAATGAACAGTCTTAATTGTAAGGATAAAATGTGGACTTTGTAAGTTTTATAGGTACTGTATTTTTTTCCATGATTATAACTTTCGTTTCATGTTAGAGACCTGGATTTTGTTTGTAATTTATGACCAATGGTGTAAGAAATTTTCTTTTGAATATTTTCTGATTTCTGGGCCATGGCTCATATAGAATACTTGTGGTGAAATTGGTTTCAGCTCCACCTAAGTACTAGTGATGTATGGCATGAATGTTACAGTTCTTTGTGAGTATTTTATCACAGAGAATTCAGAAAAAAATTGCAGTTTTAGTTACTAAAAATGTTTTGGGAAATCTTGAGGGAGTTTTCTCAAATCAGCCTGTTTTGAGGGAAGGCTTAATAAGCTTACAGTGATTTTTAGAGTTCTAGATTTTTAGAGTCCTAATGTTTCACAGTTTATCAATTTTAATTATATTGAAATATAATGTGTGTATTCTTGCAGGTTAATATCCTCCATGGGTAAGGCATATGGAACCATAAGTACAGTATTCTGCTCCCATGTCTAACTAGAATTTCTTATGCTATAACCTGTATCTCTTGCCTCTTGTGCACCTCTAAGAAAGATCTTGCTGTCAGGTAGCAGAAGATGCAGTTAGATCTCTTTTTAACCATTTCCTTTCTAGGTTAACAGGCAGTTCTCTCAGCCTCTCCCCACACTCACATGCTGCAGTCCCCTGTCGTGGTGATTCCCTGTTGGACTCATTTGTCTCTGTTTTACTGGGAGGCATGGAGTACAGTGGCCTTACAAGTGCCAGATAATAAGAATAATGACTTCCCTCAGCCTGCTGGGTACACCCAGTCTGGTGCACAGCTGGCTGCCTCTGCCCCAAGGATGTACTGCTGGTTTGAGTTAAATTCTCTGTCCACTGGGTCTGTTCCTGTAAGCTTCTTTCCAGCCAGGGAGCACCAGCCTGCTTGTGTGGGACAGGGCTATGCCATCCCAGGTGAACAGGTCTTAACCCACCTTTGTTGAACTTCATAATGGCTTTTTCTGTCCTTTTCTCAAGGTTAAGAATGAGCCTCATCTCAAGGTTCTTGAGAATGGCAGCCCTGCTCTCCAGGGTGCTGAGCACCTCCTCAAACTGCTGTCCCCCTAAGCTCAGCGAGGGTTAATTCTGTCCTGTCCCAGGTTACCAGCAGTGGCATTCAGCAGCCACAGCTGGGTGTGGGGCTGCTGCCTGCTCCCCTGGAGCAGTCGGGGCACAGCAGAAAGCAGCAGGTTTAGTAGGTCGTGGAGAAGTGAGGTTGTGAGTCTGTATTCACAGGTGAGGGGGAGGCATGGGGGAGATCTAATGGTGCGTGGGAGGGGGAACCTTAAAGGAGTTCAACAACTCCTGCTTTAGGCCTAAGTGAGTGTGGGAGTCGTGTGGTATAACTTGTGATTAGACCTAAGTAGTGTTTGTCTTGGTGTGTTAAGCTATTTTCTGAATCATGGCATTTTCACAGGAATGTCTCCAAAATTTGGTGCTCATTGTTAAGTCAGTGATGATGATAAAAATAGGTATCAAACTCATTTCCATCAGTTCCAGATCCTGCGTGGCATCTGATTTCCAGCCCAGAGAGCAGTAGGAATTAACTCTTCCATCAAGACAGCTTAAATGCAGATTTAATTTAATTTAAAAATAGCTAGTCAGTCTTCCTCACCGCTCCCCCATAATTGTTCTCAATTCAGAGTGTATTCTTTTATATTTTTGCATGCAGTCTGAGAGAAGCAGCAGGCTTCCTCTGTAGATAGGGCTGGACATAGATGATTATTAAAGCACTACTAAATATTTTAACATAAAGCGTATTCTATTAAAAAGAACAGGAACAATTGTTTGGAGGAAACAGCTGATCCCAAGTGCAGGATGACAACCCCATTTTTCTTATTCCAGCCTGCCTTTGCACTTAAAATTTCCCCCTTTTTTTACGTGATAGAAAATGTTCAGTTTTTTCATACCTACATGGTCTCTGAACGAGAGTGTTGAATTTTCAATTTTCTTCTGAAGTAAAGCTTTGATCAGGTAAGATGATGTTCCATCATTGGAATTGTTCAAGGTCAGGCTGAACAGGGCTTTGAGCAGCATGGATGGTGCCCATGCAGAGGGGTTGGGCTACATTTTCTTCAAAGGCCCCTTCTGACCAAACCATTCTGTAGTAATGTAATGAACAACAGGTCTGTTTTACAGTACAAGATAATTGTGTTTAAGTCAGCAGTTCAAGTTTTGCTTTCTTTGACTTGCATGCTTTCCACCAGTTTGGTTTTGGTACTGTTGACCTGATTTCTTTAAAATGAAACCAGTCTTGGATTGAAATGAAGAGCTGATAAGTTCTTTGCTCTGTTTTTATTTATCATGTTCCTCTTCACTAGGGAAATCTATCAGAAGCTATACCTGGTTGTCTAATGTTTCCTTTTGTGATCTTAAACAGAAAGAGTGTGATAATGTGCTGTCTGAGAAAACAAATACAGAGCCAAGGGGCCCCACTCAGTTTCTATCTGCAGCAGGACAGTCTTCACTCACTTAATGTTACTCAAGCAGCTAAAAACTGAAATCTTATGTATTATGCATACAAGTAGTTAATTTTTAAGATGGTAGAAATTGCTTAAATAAGGACCAGATTTTATAGGAACTTAATGGCACTCCAGTGACACAGGCAGACTTTATTCTCTGTTGTTTCACTGAAGAAATGTTTGCAGGAATTTTTCTGTGCAGGAAGAAGAAAGAAACATACCAAGAGTTTTGTAACTACCTGGAATTTTAGTAAAATAATTTTTTTCTTCCTTTTTAATAATTATAATGCCCGCAGAAACCCCCGCCCCAAATTAGTAATTTAATATTCAAAATTAATAATTTTTAGAAGTATATTCAAAATGTATGACATTGTGTATGGCACCTAGTATTGAACAATTACATTCTTATTTTGAACACTTTACAAGGCATTGTAATCTATGCAGTTTTGATAGGAATGAACATCTTTTTCAGAAGAGCTCAATTTGCATAAGGTAGCTGTAAGATATTGTTTAATAGTACTGGTAGTGGAATCCCTTTCACTTGATTTAAAGGCTTAATATGAGGCTTGCACTGTGGTGCCTGGTGCAGAGTGTGGGGCAGTCATTTCTGCTTAAGGGGGGAATTAGTCTGGTTAAAACAGAACATAAGCAAAGGTTCATTTTGGAGGCATCAGCTTCCAGTTTGAGCACTTAGAAATTTGCCTGCTCTTGCTATTCCCCACCTGCTCCATATGCATCAGTTGCATGGCAAATTTAACTGTCTCCAAGCAGGAGACCACTATTCTTTAAAGGTAGAGTGTTTGCTTATTCCACCTAGAGACTAGAGATATAATGTAAATCTCTAGGTTACTTTCACCAAAGGATGAGCATTGGTCTTCTGCTGACGTATGGAGATCTCAGGCTCTCTCCTCAGAGCTTTGAGTTTAAATCAGCTGCATTGACAAAAACAAATCAATTGACACATGTGGGCCCAGCAGCATGCTGGGTTGTTGGTTCTGATACAAGTGTACAGGGGTTACTGCTGTAATTAACATTTCTACTAAGACCATGGAAGATAACAGAAACAAATATTGCCAATAGCAATATTTGATTCAGTTTCATGAACATCTTCTACAATGCACATGTGAGTCTTCTGTAATAGTTCTAGATAAATCATGTAGCCTCTTATCTTCTGCATACTTAAATCCCAGCAGAAATCTTGGTTATCATTTAGACCTGTTGACATTTTGGTATTTAAATTAGTAGTTTCTTCAAAAATTGTAATTTTTCTTCACTATGGAAAAATAGCAGTATCTTCTTAGGGTACAGCTATCACCAACATTATCTGCAACCAAGACTGCAGAACCGAGTAGAACAAAGACCAGCACAAGAGAAATAACCCTCAAACCTTCCTCAGACAGGGAAACAAAGATCTGTGATGTTATCATTCTATGATTTTATTTATAATTTCAGGAACAGGTTATTTTCCATTAATACCCTCTCTCCCCCCCCCAGTCTCCCATGGAACACCATTTACTTTGT
>VZTB01005582.1:1585747-1689773 GCA_013397245.1 Thryothorus ludovicianus | reverse complement strand
CCCCCCCAGTCTCCCATGGAACACCATTTAATTTGTCATTGTGGTCCTGCATTTTAGGGGAGTTACATGTCTGCAGAGCTGAGGTGTTTGCTCCTGGGGAACTCACTTCAGATGTTCTAATTTCCTTTTTTCCCCCTCTTTATTAGTGTTGCTGAGGTTGGTTCTCAGAGCACAGAAGGATTTCTCTTTTGACTCAAGCAGCCTCTTGAGCCATGCAGCTTAATCCCATTGGTTTATTGCTGTCTTCTGTTTTCCTCTTTGTTAGTGCCCCTGATTGTTCTCAGTAGTCTTCTGTTGAATCTCTAATGTCTAGCAAAACCTCAGAATCAATTCAGTCTATGGAAAGAACGTAATACAGTTTTTGTGGAGCTCATAAGGATGCTAGCTTCATAGTTATCTTTGTTCCAAAACACATTTTAATGCTTGCAGAAAGTTTCAATTTCTAATCTTGATTCTGTATTATCATGAAGAATATTTGAGGTTAAAAGATGAGATCACATAGTAGAAAGAATCTGTGTTGGTGAGTCATTTAGATTAAGGAAAGCTAACCATTTTGCTCAAAGTGCTGTTTTTCTGCCTAATGTACTATCTGCATATTGGATTCATCTCTCTATGAAACTCCTCTTACATAACTATCTGGAAAATAGTGCTTTAAAATAATGCAGCACCTCAACCAGTAGATTAAAAAAGTTGTTCAGGTTTAGTAAATGAGGAAAATTTAGAATTGTAGTGACAAAAATATTTGTTTGACTAAAAAATACAAAGTTCTAACCCTTTGGTAGGCTGAAGTAGATTATATATGTAACTTATTCCTAGGTCTTAATGTATTCTGCCTTGACATACAGTATTTTTGTTCAAGAAAATGTTTCAGCAGGCAGTCTGTATTTAGAGTTCTTAGAAAGTAATTTCCAGCTGTGCTTTCCAGGCTTGATAGGGTGTGATAGGAGGGAATGAGAGAGTTAAGGATTTACCTTTATGTTCATGAACCTATATAAAGAGGTAGAATTATCAGAGGGATGAGAGGTACAGGAACAGGACTGTTATACAGGTTATAGGACTGTTGTTCCCTCCTCTAGTTTGCTCCCTGGCTGTGCTGAGAAGTGGCTGGAGCAGCCTGTGGTGCTGCTGAGAGGGTGATTCCTTCCTTGGTGGCAGCCCTGGCACACGGTGGTACAAGATACTGGGACTCTAATTTGTTGAAAGCACAAATCTTCCCAAAGATAATAAAATGTTATATATACACTTTTAAAATCTCATAAGGGAGAGATGTCAATTATAAATGTATACTCACTAAATCTTTTAGAATTAATACAGTTATACTCCAGAGCTTTAAGGTTGAAGCAGATGGAAAGCTGACGTGTTTAAATTGGACACCACTCCCCAGAGTCTGTGCTAGCTGAGGGGTAAGCCATTGTTTTTGGTTAATTTCTGGTGAGAAGACACAAGTACCTTACAGGCCATGTCCTGTTCAACCTCTGATCATGACCACAGTGTTATTGACTGACTGTGCAAGAAGTAGTAAAATGATCACACCAGTAAGTGCCTGGAACAACTTCCTATTCCCTGAATTAATAACTGATAGCATTTTTATTGTGTTTCACTTGACAGGGTTTCTTTACTAACTAAAACTGACCAGTTGGAATGTGTGAGTTCCTCTGCAGTATTTTAAATAAATCAGATCTTAAGTGCCCAGGTATTTTGGGTATGATCTGGCTGCTCTGATGTCAACTGTCCTTCTGCTTGGTTTCAACGTGCTGTACAGAGTTAGCAACATCACACTTGAGAGTGTGGAGATTTTCTAGTGTTATGTTGTTTGTGTAAATGACAAAAACTCTGAAATGGCACATACCCTGCCTGTGTTACAGCTTCTGCTCTTACATAAGAATGGCAGGAAAGCACTTACAGGTGTTTCTGACATAGACCTGCTGTCCTTATGAAAATTGCTTTTGTAAACTGTGTAATTGCTAAAGTTTCTTTACTGTTAGTATAGCAAATAGGAACATCTACAGTACTACAGCCAGCCACTGAACCTGCAGAAAAGCCCACTGTTTTGAAGTCCTGCTGAAATGCATTGTCCAAAGACATTTTGTTAGGATTGCAGAAAATTTGGAGCAAAGATGCAGATTTTAACAGACTGGCAGGAGGTGGCTGCCAGTCGGAGACACAGATGGAGGTATTTGGAGAAGCCAAAGCAGCATGGTCTTTCTGTTCTTTTCTTAAAACTATCAGAAGGATTAGATTTTTAGCACGTGAAGTGACTTAATTTAGATTTTGAGATAAAACACAGCAGGAAGAAACAGTATCTTTTTTTGTCATCTTCTTCAGATTTTCTATGGATTTAGGAGATCATAACCATATTTTAATTTTGTTTTGTTTAGACAGCCTGGGCCTCCAGATCATGATTTTATGCCATAAGTGAACTACACAGCAGTTCTTGTATTTGTGATATATGTAAATATCTGGTAATATTTGCACCTTTTTTAATCTTGTGTTACCAAGACGCTTCTTCAGAGTTCACCATGGCAGTGGAGTCAATCTGTGATAATGCTTTACTCCTTTTTTTTTTCTGTTCAGCTTAAGGAAATGGATGAAATAATTAGTCTTCACATTCAAGGCACTTGCTCATTGGAACTTGTGGGAGTTCAGTATTAGTTTAATGGGTTTGTGTGCCAGACCACCTGTAGAGATGCAGCTTAGTCACAGCAAAAAGTTGCAGGGAAATAAAGGATAAGTGTGTCTGCTGTGGGCTGTGGCACAAGCAGCTCTGTAAACACACCAGCACACAGGGCTTCATGAACTGCCTGTGCTGTCCTGCTGCTCAGCTGACCTTTGACCCCTCTGATCCATTTTTAAACAAATGCATGCATTTGTATTTGCAGGAAAAAGCATTTGCAGGCCTTAGTAGACTAAAACCTATTTGACATACTGTACTGTTAAAAGAGATGATTTCCTTTATGCCTTTCCTAAGCTTTATGCAGTGTTTCAGTAAGCTTTTTGTTTCAATTTCTTGTATGGTATTTTTCATGTGCAGATCCAGGGATATTCTCTACCTAGCAATGAAATGATTCACTTGGAATTTCGTGTTCAGTTATGAACATGTGATTGCTAAAATTAATCTGAGAATTAGATTAGTTTATTGTGAATAAACAAAAATAAATGGCTACTAAAGTGGAAGTTTATTTGGCAAAGATTTAAAAGTTCAGTTAGCTTAGTTAAGATGTTTAAGTCTGTGCCTTAATAAACTTATTGTGAGGACTAAAAGGAAGATAACTTAGTTAGGAAGTCATAGAGGACTGGTTATAAATGGAAATAGTGGAACATCATCTTATGAAGGAAGAATCTGATACTGTGTGAAATGCCTTGGCCATTATTTTGTTAGTTCTATTGATCTTTCCAAAAAAGTAGTGGAAAACCTGCTTCACTAAGCAAAATGTTGAAAACTGTGTAAATGAGAGTAGTCCTGCATTATCTTTGTGATAAGCAGTAATGTAAAGGTCTAGGCTAACCTGGTCATGGAGAATTGGATTAGATTAAATTAAATCTAGAAAGACAAAAAAGGAGAAAAAGAATCATTGAGAAAAGCTGAATTTGAATAGATTTTATAGCTGCAGTCTCCAGCATCTGTAGCTACCTGGCTGATGGGGATTTTCACAGTGGTAATAATTTTTGTGATGATTCTGTGATTAAAAAGGAAAAAAAATATTATTTTCATACCATTCTTTTGTGTTTGATCCCACATGTTTAGTAGTGCAATTTAAATATATGAAGTATAATTTGAACCTTTTAATGCATCTTTAATTTCAGATCTTAGAGGAAATTACGATTATTTGAACATCTGGTTAGACAAGTTTAATGATCTAGTTAATTCTTTGGGACAAGCATATGACTTCTTGCCCCTTTTAGACCTGTGATTTTCATTCAGCAGTTCTTAGAACTCATGTTTTTCACCTATTCAGCAGTCTCTGTGTCTAGAGAAGTGTGTTGAAGCAAATTCAAATGTATTTAATATCCAGGTTTTCTTTAGTAATATTCCTCTGATTTTCAGTTTTTCTGGTATAAGACATTAATTTGATGTACTGTATTGTCAAGTGTTGTATACTAAGATGTCCCTTGGAACTGACTGTAACTTTGAAATGTTTTAACATGCCTAAGGTGTTCCATTATCCTGTGTCATGGTTATCAATGTTTTGTTGCTTTTATAGATTATCTTTCTCAAGGGATAGATCTGTCTGGAATAGAAGTAATTGAAAATGACCTGCTTTTTATTGCAAGAGCTCGTCTTGAGGTGGAAAACCAGGCTAAAAGGTTGCTCGAGCAAGGTGTGGAGACTCAGGTAAAATACACTTTGTTCTTTACTTCCTTTCAAAACTGAAGTGTAAAAGAACTTGAGCTTGATTTCTTTTGCTTTGTGTAGCACTGCCTAGTGTGAATTAAACAAGAAAAAATGTCATGTGAGAAATTCTCACACGTGACTATATTCAAATAAATTGACAAAACTGGTCTTGCGTAGTATTTGCAAGAATAAAATTTTGCAGGATCTGACCCTGTAATTTGGAAGAAAGTGCATGGACTGTAAACACCATCATAAAAGCTTGATGCATTCAACACCATATACAGCACTGCCAATGTTGTCAAGCTTTATAGAGAAATATGAAAAAATGCAGTTTCTTAAAACTGTAAGAAGATTTCTGCATTTTAGCTGTGCAGAAGTATATTGAAAAGATTTGAAAGATTTGCAGTAAAACTTTAAAAAGCAATTTAAACTTTGAGGTAAGTATACACTGTAGGGAAATAAAAATGAATATGTATAATTACATTCATTCATATTAAATGTAATTATCGACATCTTAATAACCTGGCCACATCTATTAACTATTTGCAGTATCTTTAGAGCTATTTTCTTGCCTTTGTAAAATTTAATGTTCTTTTGTGTATACTTTTTAATATTCTTCAAAACCCAAAGTATTTTAAATCTTCATTGCCAGAGTAAGAGGAGAAATCTGGTACAAGTTTCCATCAAATTTGGATCTTAAATTAACGAGCAAAGTGGCTTAGGACATTTTTATGCTGTTTCTTACCAAGTGTTTAAGTCAATATAGCATTTGTTTATACTGTTGAAGCTTGACATGAAAATAGAATGTATACAGAATATAAAACCTATTGAATAAATTGGCTTGATTAAACAATTGAGGGTCAAAATTATTGGTATGTTTCAAACTTCTACTTAAATCTGTCATTTCAACTAATTTTCTGCAGTAAGAAGTCATGGTTGTGGTAAATACCTTTGACTATTTGCTGACAACAAAGTGGTAGGGAAAAACCACCCCATTTTTCACTTGATTACTATTCCAGTGTTGAAACTTCTGGCTATTTGAGCATGTTGCCAAGCTGTGATTGCACTTTTTGCAAGCTCTGAAGCATATACGTTATTAAATAAAGATTGATGGAAGATAGGGCCTAAGAAAAAGCAAGTGGACATTTATTTTAAATGTAGCAAAAGTCTTCATCAGTGTGAACTCCTTCTAGTTTTTCATGTCAGATTTGACCTTCTCTGATAATTTTCTCTTCATATTAAGTACTAAAATGGAACTGACAAAGTAACCCTGGGGAAATCAATCCCACTCCACCTGAAAAATTGACAGATTTATTAGGTGTTCCAGGCTGTCTCCAGGTAATCAAGAGATTATTAAAGTATATGCCTGTTGTGCTTTAGCCAGAGGCCTGTTTCCAACAAATGGAAGAGTGTTTGGAAGAAAATTATAAGTGCTTAGTCATATCAGAAATGGGGATGTTTTCATGAGGAGGTGTTGGGTTATGCATCACAGGTTTGTTGGATATGATTTGTGAATTTAACGTTGAGAACAATAGTTTGCTTTAGAAAATACGCATGCAGGCATTGCACAAGAAATCTAGAATTTGAAATGTGACTAGTGGATGTGACATGTCTTTGATTCCTGTTACTGTGTTTTACTGATGAGCTGATTTACATCTATACCTTCCAACCCCTGAGATTTCCTTAAAGACGACATGGGACCTTCATCTTTTCTCCTGTGTTAGGTACTACTGAATTCCTCAGATGAACTGTCTTCCTGCCAGTATGTATTCTGCTAGCTGTCTGTACCTTTGAGAATAGTGCAGCTCTATTTATCCAGGTGGTTCTTCAGTTATTTGATATTCATATTTGCAAATGCAGTTTTAGTTTCCACCCTTGTTTTCATCTGCTGTGTGAATAATACATGAGATCAGTTGCCTACGAAAGAGCAAGCTGTATTTCTATATTTCATGTAGCACTCTTCAGCAACACCTTAAGAGGAAAATTGCCCTTGTCTTCCTTTTAGAGTATTTCAGTGTCTACCTAGAAGAAAAGCAGGAAGTGGAAATATGTTTTAAAAAGTAAGACTGGAATTATTTTTTTTTAAACGAAACTCATTTGAATTTGGTGAATGTTTTCTGTAGAATTCAGCTTTTTTATCATAAATGCTTCTAGTAGTTATTCTGACAGAACAGAGCTAAAAAGTCTAAACTGCTCCTTTTATCATTTTTATATATCCCCTTTGTTTTGGATAGAGACTGTTTTTGTCATTTTGATTGTTTATTTAATGATATGTAAGTCACATGCTAATGAGCTGTGCACAGATTCCCCCAGAAAATGTCCAACAATAGCACATGAAAGCAGATACTTATACCTGAGTATACACTGTCTTTTTCTGTTCAGTGTAATTCATGTTTTTATGGCATGTCCACCACTGCGATGTTTGTGTATTTCTCAGAAAAAATAGAATCTCTTCCCCCTTTGGAAATGTGGCATTAGCCATTGACTGCTTTAGAAGTGAAACCTTCCACTCCTGTTCCTGGTGGAATCTTAAAGCTGCCATCTGGGTATAAAATAGAAGTGTCTGTCAGTGTGTCTAGACTTAACAGGCTCTCATAGAGCTGCAAACCACACTTGCCTTCCTAATCCTTTTAGAAAGAGTAAGCTCTCTTTGCTGTTGTTGACAAAAGTAATACAAATAATAACAAACCCATCCACATGGTACCAGTGGCTAAAGGCAGGTCTTTTATTGTTCTGTGTGCTTTGTTAGGCATTCCTAGTGTACATAGCACAGATAGATGGTCTTTTGTGACCCACAGAACAATTTAAAGAAAATGCATTCTGACCCCATCTTTATTTCTAGTCCTGAACTCCTTGCTAGCTTTCCTTCCTACTGTAAGCAGGCTAATGGCAGATAGCATAGGAAGCAGGAAAGACTGCTTTTGCAAAGATGCCTCAGGAACTTAATTAAGAGCCACTCTGCTAACAGAAGGATCAGCACTGTTTTCTACTTTAAAATTTTTAAAAAGAGATATATATGCATCTTGCAACCACCTGAAACATCCCCACAATTTCTTCTGCTCCCACAATGAACCCTAGGCTGAAGAATCTAGATTTGCTCTTGGTACCACTTCTCCCCTATTTTGAACAATAATATTGTGTAAAGCAGATCTGAATAATAAGAAATTACTGGGAAAAAGAGAAATTTGTTAAGGTTGCCATAGCTCAGTTCCAGGTAGAACAGCTTTTCCAGACACAGTTTTGTGTCTGCTGTACTTAAAAATGAGAAAAAATTCTGCAACCTAGCGGATGCTCCAAACCCTTCCTGCTGTATATTGCCATGCTTGGTGTGGGACTTACAGCCAGGGATAACCAAACTTAGCTCCACCTGATAATGACAACACTGGTAGCTTTAGGACACAGCTTTCAGGCTGTGTGTGTGCAGAACAGTCCTGCATTTCCATCTCCTCCATCCTCTTAAAAGGATGGTTCAGTGCTTTAAACAGCAGCTGTGTGTCTCTGTGTGAGAAGGATGGATTTTTGCATGTGTGAAGTATGTCAGGAACCTGTGTTCTTGCTTGTGATTTTACTGGTACAAATTGTAATAATTAAGTTATAGGTTGTAAGGTATCAATGGTATCACTGATTTGTATCAGAATTCAGATTTCCCTCAGTTTGCACTTTAAACAATTTATCCTTCTTTGTGTTACCAAAGCATTCTGTATCTTTGACCACAGAGTAAAAATTTTCCTTCCTTGTCTCCTGGAGGAATTTGTAGATGTCTGACTAGTTGTTTTGGTTTTTGGGTAGTTTTTTGGGTGGTTTTTCTTGGGTTTTTTTTTTGGGTTTCTTTTGTTTGGTTTGGGTTGTGAGTTTTTTGTTTTGTTTTGTTTGTATTTTTATTTTTAGGTTTTAGAGAATTTATATGATGTTTTATTGTCTAGTTTCCCTTATATAAGATGTGGACAAATCTACTTACCTGCCTAGCATAGATCTGGAGAGAGTCAAATTCACTGATGATTCATTGAAATTGTTCTGATGATCATGTAAAGAGATGTCCTAATATGTTAGAGAAAGAAAAACATAGATGTAAGGCTAATAAGCATCCTTTGTTAATTGTGCTGTTTTTTTAAAAATACATAGTTTTTTCTTCCAAAATGGAGAGCTTTGCTAATTATAACCTTGCAGAATAAAGAAGAGGGAAAAATAACATAGAGAAATAAATCCTAAACTCTACTTCTGACACTTGTTCATATGCTGTATTTGTATACAAAGGATAAATAGGTAAACAGTATGAGCTGAACAAAAATTTCTTTGTTATTCAGAGTAACATCTTTGTACTGTTGTTATTTTGGACATATTTGGGGGCATTTTGAGTTTTCATATTGTAATTCATTGAGAGGAATTTGTTTTGTGAATTACTCTGTTTTGCATTCTTTTTCATACTGAACCTTTTCTCTCAGATGTTGGCTCTGGAACAAGTGCAGCTTTTTTTTACATTAAAAAAATCACTAACTCAATGTATATGCATAAGTGTTCTTGACTAATGCTATTTAGTGCCTGAGAAAAGTGATGGGAGGATGAAGTGACTGCATAATTAACCAGTTGTCTCGAGGTGATTATCCAGGAGTTGCTCAATTTATCTCAGATCAGGGTTCCCTAAGCTAGATGCTTGTCTAGTACATCTTGCAGTGTTGTGGCAAAAATTGGTGAAATTAATCTGAGATTTCTCATAGACCAGCATTTAATCTCTTGTCAAGGATATCTAATTGGTCTTGTTTCTTATCCCCCAAGGGTTTGGAGGGGAAAGTAGGTGCATAATTGACCAGTTTTCCAAACACAATCATCAAGAAGTTGCATAATTTATTTAATTTCAGGGACCTCTGAGCTGAGTGCTTATCTACCACGGCTTGCGGGATTATGGCGAGATTGGTGAAATTATTCTTAAATCAATCATAGGTCAGACAATTTAATGTCAAGGATCTTAAGCAATACATGCATTTACTATCCTGTGGCAGCATTTTCCAGTTGTGCAAATACACTTCAAGGTGTTTGAGATACTCAGATATTAAGAACAGTTGGCATTGGGCTCCATTTTTCACTTTCTTGATGAAGCATGGAAAAATATAATAGTGTTGTATTTTCTAATTGTTTGTAATTATTACTGCCAAAAGATGGCTCTTGGGGTATGGCTGTCTGGGCAGGGTTCTGTGATCTTGAGTTTCTCAGTTTCTTTCAGTCCTGCCTACTTTAGCAAGACTGTTGCACTGAAACATCCTCTTGATTCATTCATGATATTTAAGCACTTTGATTGAAATCAAAGTATGCCTGCTGTTTCTTGCAGGTTTAGTATCATCTTCAGATGAATGCTTCATTGTGAAATGGACTGTGCAAGTGCTTGAATATGCTTTTCTAAAGTTGTCAGCTCTGTGGAGATGTGCCTGACGGTAGAACAAAGTCTGATGTTGTAGCAGGATGTCATTTCGTGTGCCCTGTGGTTGTGTAGGGGTCTCTTTATTGTTCAGCTTTAGTTCATTTAGCTTAGAATCTGTTACACACTGATGTACTGTGCTAGGCAAAAGCACAATTTTAGTTTCCAGATGTTTTTGCCTACCCTTTGCTGCTTTCACATACTAGCTATCATATTTTGTCATACTTTTCAAATAATACAAGCCCTTACACACTTCAGCATGTCAGTGGATTGATTGCTGTTATGTAGATGTACATAACTGCATAGATGTGCATAATTACAAAATTATTATTATTAGAATAGCAAATAAAGCAGAAAAAAAAGGAAAAAGAACCCCTCCAATCTGGCTCATAGTCATTCATCTTTTTATCCATATACTATTGGTTACCCTCATAAAAAGCTTGGAATAACTAGAGTTGAAATGCTACTAGAGTATGCCTTTTTTGAGTAAAAAAAGTAATAATTGCTTCTTTTTTTTTCTTTATGTTCTGACATTTATTTCTATCTTGAAAGCTAGTAGTTGGAATTTAACCTCATTACTGTCAAAAATTTAACCAATATAGTACAATTTAGGCAGTAGCTGTTACATTTCCTTACCACAATCTTGATTCCCTGCAGGAGATCCTGATGGAAACTAGACTGAGACAGTTATTTTGTAATGAAGTGATTGACTATAGTATGATATAGAAATAGAAGGCATTTCTGATTATTCAGTTTGAAGTCAATTATTTGAATCTAGAGTAAGAAGGCTGAAGTCTTATCTGTAAAGAGGAAAATTTGAACCTGCTTGCTACTTTTGGCACAAGATGAGGGTGGTAGCTATAGCTGACTTCAAATCATCTCGTTTTGTTTAGTGAAAATGGAGTATGAAGTCCAAAGCTTTTTATTTAAATTCATGTTAACCACCTATTTTACTGCTTCTTCTAATGCTAATATAGACAGAGAAGATTTATTCCAGCATGTTATAGCTGTCATATTGGCTTTTGTTGTGAAAGATCAAAATGGCATTTCAGTCTGTTTAATTAAAATCCTACTAACTTATACTGTTTCTGTTCTTTCTTTTAGAGTAGCTCCGTATACATATGGAGAATTTTCACTTAATTTGTTTAAATGTCTTCACAAATTTTACTCTATCCTAACCTTTAAGTTTCTTTGTTGTAGAAGTATACTCATGTTGCATTATTCAATTTTAGTTTTCATCTTCAGTCTTATGGTTTTCATGATCTTGTTAACTTGCTAAATCAGATTCCTTCATCATCTGGCCATCTGGTGCATGGCACTACTAAAGAAGTTTTCTATAAATCTAAATTATTATTTTTTCCTTGAACTATTCTATTAGGATGTGATGCAGCAATGTATGGCTCATCTAACAACCAAAAAATATCTTTCAAGTATATATTAGTTGTATCCTACATCTGAATGGTAAACTTCATGGGGATTAACCGAGCCTTATAAAATTTTCCCTTTACTATTCTGGTCTAAAAGAATTTTGTTTTATCTTAAAGTATGATCTAATGGAACTGGAGTGTTAACCACGCCTCAGTAATTCAAAATCACCAAGCTAAACACTAAGCATGAATTTATACCTCTGAACTATGGATTAAAATAAACCACAGATTTCTCGGCAGCATAATCGGCTGATACTGATATAACCTAGAATATCCTTTCAGTTTCCATAGGAACAGATGATAGAATGTTTTGAATCTTGGAATAGCTAAAATGAATGTCTGACTTCAATATAGTTCACTTCTACTTTGCAGCTTGCAACCTCTTCATGTAAGGGCTAAAAATGTGCATTAAAAAAGGATGGTAGAATATTGGCATAACACATATTAAAGTGGTTTTAGGAGCAGTAGTAATGACAATAACAAAAATAGTATTGCAAGTAAAAATAAGGTGTTTCTATGCATAACTCTTCAAGTGTTAGCTCTGTATTTTATTATAAAGGTTCAAAAGGTGATTTCAATTCCATAGGAAAAGAGAACTATTAATTATTCCTTTGTTAAATGTTTCACAACAAAAAAAATAATTCTTGTTGGTCATCTCTAAATTTCATGTCCAGCCATTGTTTAGTCTCACTGTGTTACATTGTACTAGATGTATTTTCTGATTGAAAGCATTTGTAGAACACAAGAAAACTTCATGTAGCCAGAAAGAAAAGATCAGCAAAATTTAAATGGAATATGTAGTGTGTTATTTAGGTGGCAATATCAAAAGATGGTTATTGAAGAACAGGCAAGGAAACATGCCAGCTGGAGTAGTACCTGTTTTATTAGATGTCTGACATTGCTTTAACAGTCATGTTGCTGAATCAGAGTAGATATGCTTTAAGTGTAAAAACATTAGCAATATTTATTTATTTATCTCTTTGAGCTTAGTGGATGTGTGACTCCAGTCTTGATGTAGAGGGAAAATATGGAGATCTTGTTAGCAAACCATTAGGAATCTGCATGCCCATAACATGAAGCATTGTGCATGCAGGTAGAAATGATAGGGTGTGATTGATTGTTCAGTACTTGGGCTCTTTTCATTTTTTGAACCTCATTTAAGATACAACATGTTCTCCATTTAAGATACTTGATGCGTAAACATTGTATATGAGGAGATTAGTATAGTGCTGAAAGTAAAATTTTAAAAAAATGAAAAAAGAACAAAGCAAAATGGCAAAGAGGTAACGAGTTGTGATTAAAACAGGTTTTTGAGAGAATGGAGCTGCACTGTGCTAATATAGTTGAAATAGTAACTTTTTTCAAGTATCTATATTCCAAAACTGTTTAAACTACCATTAATATAGAAGACTCATGAGAGCTGTAGTTGTTGGAACATATGGGCAAGTTCAATAGCAACATTTTGAAAATAGAAGATTTTAAAATAAAAGTAATATCTAAGGTTTTCCTGCTCAGTATTAGAATATCTTTTGCTTTTGTAAATGTGTGGAAGACCCTCTGTCACATATTACTTTCTGAATATTGATCCTTTTTCATTAGTGATTTAGTTTGCAATTTTGCAATATCCTTTATTCCTCACCGAGTGTGTAGTAGATATTTTAGGCAAGTATTAGCAAACCTCATTCCACAAGTGGGCAAATACAGAGAAGTTCTGAATGGCAAGAAGTAAATGGGTAGATTCTTAACAAGTATTTGAGTTTGCAAATTTCTATGCTTTAATGATTATGCAGCACTGGCCCATTTTAACAACCCTGGCCTTGTTTTGTTAAAATGCTTTTTTCACCAGTATGAAAATAACATTTTTTTTCTTAAATCCCGGAAGCTTCTATTTTCTCACCCAGTAATATCCTCAACTGTAATTATTCATTTGTTGAAATATTTTCAGGTCAAGTAGAAAAAACATTGTAAAATAAATGTAAGCTTTAGTTCTTTAATTTATGTTCAGCAGAAAGTTTTCAGGTGTTGAGGTGAGCACAGGGAACTCACCTCAACTGGGCATGGAAGGGCCCCTTGCCTTCCATCCACCACCTTTCCCAGTCAGCAGCTCTTGCTGGGTTCTGGCTCCCCAGCTCTGGGCTGTCCTATGGCCATGCAGCTGTGCAGCAATCTCATCTGCTCTTCACAGCCAGTTCTGATGAACTCCTGCAACATTCAAGATCAGGTTCAGGCCCTGGAAACTTAAAGATTTTTATGTACCAGATATTGAAGTTATGAAGTGTTTGTTAGTAGAACAAACAAAATGCACAGGTTTTGCTTTTTGTGATGAGGCAGTATGGGGAGGCACTGAGTTATGCTATATAAATGACTATTGTTTTGTAAAACCTTCAAATTTTGTTAGTTTGCAGTTAGAGAACATTTTTTCCTGTCTTTTGGATTTTTTTTTCTTCAAATCATATTAAAGCAGAGAACTGAGGTATGAAGTAGTCATTGTTTCCCAGATTTGGATTGCCTACCTGTCTCACTGGAGTGCTGGCAATGGCAGCAGGTTCCTCTGCAGTACCCTCGTGTCCATGGTTAGGGCATACAGCTGTCCTGCCTTCCTCCATCCTTCAGCTGGGTACCACTACTCTGCCTAGCTTTCATTTTCCTAGGTTTCAAAATGCCTTCAAAAGCATCCAGATTAAGAAGTCCTCTCACATGGGACATCTTGCTGTATTACCTCTATTAGTTTCCAATCTGTGACCCCAGCTGAGCCCACCAGCTGCCTTCTGAGAGCCCTATATTTGTATCTCAGATCTCTGTATTTGTGTCTCAAATGCTCCTGGAGATCAGCCCATGGCCCAGGTGAGCCCAGCAGAACTGGGAATTGCCACCTCCTTTGCTGTTGGTGTCCCCTGCAGCTGCTGGAGGAGCTGTTGGCTCAGGGCTTTGGGTGCCTCGGCCCAGGGCGTGATGTTTCTTGTTGATCATGTGTTAGCACTCCTGACTGTTAATTGTACATCTGCTGGACACGTGTTCCACAGAGTTGTCTGCAAAGCAGACAGCCCCAGTGAGATGTTGTCAACAGCAAATGGGGCATGAAACATTCACTTTTCCCTTCCCTCGGTGGCAGGTAGTACACCGTGGTGTAAGGAATTCATAATTAGTTGATACGAGGCACAGACTCAAATGTACTGCCTTTAAGCAAATATTGAAAACAGGAGAAAGCAAGAGACTGCATTTTGAGGAGAAACCTGCTTGGACAGACACATGCATATTTAATCAGTCTTCAATAATTCATGTAATATTAATATGAAGCATATGGTAATACAAGTGTTTAGTAAAATGGTTTTGGCTGAAATTTTAATACCTAATTGGGAGTTGTTGCCTTTTATTTTATATCTTAAAATTCTTTGGGAAGAGGTAGAATTAGCTTAAGTAAACTATTTAATATTACTACAACTATGTGTGTTACACATATTTAACTGAAAATAGCTTGGACCTTAAAGTCACAAAGCTTCTTTAACTAAAAAATGTGTCTGATTTTGCACAATAGTTTTGTGCCATGTCCTCTTTTTCAGTGCCTTTCCCAGAGAATCTATCCCTACCTAAACTGTCATTTTTTCCTTTACTGTTTTTCTTATGACAAGGCACTGCTTTGTGTTTACTAGTCTGATTTTTTTTTAAAAAAAGACAGCTTCAACAAATAGCATAAAATACAGATTAATGTTATAGAAACAGCAAAAAAAGAAGGGAGACACTGGTATTGCTGCTCAGTTTTCTAGGTTTCATAATAGTTTATATGATAGTTCTACTTTACTGAAATTATGAAGTTAAATCTGTATCTTTGTAACTTGACCTTGGTTTGTAATTCCGTAAAATTAATCAAGTTTTCATTTAACAGACTTTGAAATATTTTGGTAGCAACTCTTTTACAAGCTCTTTAACCAAGCATGGTATTTGTGTACAATAAAGATTGTTTGAGCAATTACTTGAATAATCAGTAATTTATATCTTGAAGTAGGCTCAACATTTCTGCTGGGTAAACATATTGGACCTACAGAGGAAAGGAGAACATAGTCATCTTTGGAGACATCTCCTGCAAAAAATCCAGATGTGCAGGTCCACCTCATTCATTTTTCAGAGCTGTAGTTTTTCCCCATACATGATGGGCTTTCCAGAATGAAAGGCTTGTAAAAGAGGAGGAAGTGATGAATTCCTCGGTGGATTCTGTTGGGAAAATGGGACTACTCGGGAAGCGCCTGGGCATGTATTTTTAGAATCCCACATTTTAGGGTAATAGAGCTAACATAGTAGCAGAAATAGTGGTGAGAGTGTTTTGTGTAATCTAGGCAGGATTAGTTGGTGCCAAGGGGTATCCCTTGTGCTCTTGCTGAGCCATGCCGGGGCTGTGCTGCCGTTCTGCCTCTGACGGAACGCGAGCGCGGCGACAGGGGCAGCGCCTCCGAGTTCCATCCTGCTCCTCCTGGTCACTGAGCACACACCTAACAGGCTCTAGGGTGCTGGCACACAGTCCCTCTCCAGAGCTCAGATGGAGCTTCGTGCAACTCTTCCCCTCCAGGAGTGGAGATGAACTCCTTTCAGTCTTTTTGCCTCCTCCCTCCTGCAGCACTGTATATGAGCAAAGCTAAAATCCATATGCATTTGGGAAGGAATGTGTGCTGTAGTAGGAGTTACCAGCAAGGAGGATGGGAGGGTGCCATATGTTCTCTTGCACTGCAGGTTTTACTCTTTCCTGGAGATTTGTTCTAAAATCCTATTGATTTCTTGTCCAAAAAACTTAGTTGTCTTTTGTACTTGATTGGTATTACAGAAGATCTGACTCTTCCTGCTTGGTGTTGCTATCCTCGTGTTTATTGGGATGTAAGTATTGAGTTATTTGAGAAAAGCCTTGAGACACTTTGTTCTTTGTTATTAATGTTACATGAAGGATTTTCCTGAATTCAGATCTAGGTCAGTATTTATTATTACTTTTGGGGTTTTTGTGTACTGCGTATTGAAAACCACATTCCTCAAGCACATATGTTTCACCCAGTAGAAACCTGTGGTATGACAATGTTGGTTGCTTTTAGCTTTTTGCTGCAGGTTTGTGGTTTTTTCTGCCTAAGGAGATGTTAATGAATGAGGCCTTTTCATTGACTCTTGTTTTATCCCTCTTTAAAATGCTCACTAGCATGTCTGCAAATAAATACAAGCAACTTTTCCACAAACTTAGGACTTCTTCATTTACTGTGCAGCTACAGCCTATTCTTCTATCCTTTTGGGGAATTCACTCCCCTTGATTTAGGATCAGCATTCTGCCACACCTTAGAATTAAATTTAATTTACGTCATGATCAAGTATATTTTTCTCCTTAATAAAAAACATCGTTCTTCATATACAGTGCAGTGGGTAAGCATCACTTTGTGAAGTATATGTTGCTTCAGTGCAGGTTATAAAAATAAAATAGTAAAACTAATAAATTTACAGAATTACAGTGAGCTAAGAAGCCTTGTGCTGCTGTAGTCTGACTTGTATAGTGCTGGACACAGACAAATTCATCAGATGATGAGCTGTAAGGGGTAAGAATAACAAGTATTATGAGCTGGAAATTATATTCTAAACAGGGGATTTGATAATTAGTTAACTTTCATTGGACTGAACAGTATTTAATCTTAAATTATATAGCCATGTAAATAAAATAGTCTTTGCACTGAGATTTGACACTGCTGACACAAAACTGCTGACAAAAATAAAGAGGTTCATTGAAGTAATGGCCTGGCATGTAAACATCTGAAAATCAATCTCATGCATATTATTTTAAAATGGAGACTTGTTAATAATGAGATCTATATTTATATATTCTCTATTCAGTTTAGAAATCTTACAGTTTTATAGAATCTCTTTGAGATTTTCTCTTCAGAAAAGATAAACTTTAGCATAGTTTTTAGTCCTGTTCAGACGCTTTCATTCTTAATTCTAGGACAAGCGAGAAGAACTTTAAAAAAATGTTAGGCTGTTGACTTCAACTAGATCTCAGATTAGTTTTTTAATCTACAACTGAAGTCTTTTTCCCTACACTGAGAGTACCTTATGCTTTGTGCCTTTTTAGTGGTATGTGAAAGAGCAAACTTCATCCTACATCTTGCTAAGTAATTGCACCTACGTGTAATTTCTCTTGCACATTAAACTTCTCCTGTAAAAACTTTTGTATACTTTTGTATTGCATTTGTATACAATTTTTATGACCAAGTGATTCTCTCCCTTTTTTTTTCTGGAAACCTATACTAGCAAATAAAGTGTGCCTCAGGTAAAAGTGCTAAATATCCTGCAACACTTTTGTGTTTTACACATTATACTATTATGTATTCTAGTTTCTATAAGAGATTTTTGCATGCTGAAAAATTTATTTTCCATACCACACTTATTTATATTTTATGTAGTTAAGTTCTCACTTTATGTGTCATTCGTACATGAGAAAATACCAGGGGGATAACAGCCGAAATTTAATAATGGATGAGGAATTGCTTAGTTGCAGTAGTTTTCCTAAGGGCCTTCTAGTTAAGGATCTCTGTCAACAATCCCTTTGAAACTTTTATATATACTGAAGGTTTTTACCTTGGCTGTGAGTATTCAGAGGAGGTCTGGCAAAGCTGATAATACTACTTATAATTTAATTGATCATTTCTACCCCTGTGTTTGTATTGGCTTGCATGGGATAGGGGAGAAGCTGGGCTAAGTTAAAGTTAATATTCTAGTTATTGTCCTTATCTTGTGTATTAGACCCAAGTTGTTCTCTGATTTCTTTGATGTGAGGTAGCTTATCTCTTCTGTAGACAAAATCTGCTTTTCATACAAGTAGAGACTTTGACACAGAAGCCATGAACACATGTCATGGTGTGTACATACATGCTAAGAATGCTACTTTAACTGAGAATTCATTGAATTTTGTCTCTAAGGAGCATTATTATTGTTTTGAAGTCACAGGGAGTTTTCACACTAACTAGTGTCATTGAAGAGCCCTTCCAACCCCAGCTATTCTGTGCTACACTTTACAGAGCATGTATGCAGCAGCATTACAGAGAAGCTTAGACTGGAGCACAAGGCACATTGTCACAGCCAGTACTGTTGAGAGGCAGCCTTTTTGTATTCCCCTGAGCTGGGACAAAATTGCACACCTGTGATACAGTGTATTCATTAATGTTTCCAATTGTGTCCAAAGACAGAGTTTTGGGTTTTTTTAAATATGTAGAAGCCAGAGGCACCTCATGGTTATTGTGAGTGGAATTCTTCTTCTATATGCCTTAATATGACATTTCAGTTTGTCCAGACTACAGTGTCTTTGCTTTGTGAATTCTAAACCTGTCCACTTGTGTAACTTGTATACCATGATGGTTTGCTGTCCTCTCTTTTGCCTTTTTTAGGTCCATGAGAATGTTGGCTAGAACCAGAATTAGGACAGTCAATGAGAGGCACAGAGTGTCAAATGCTTGGGTTATCCCACCCTATTCTTTGTGTTCATCGTTAGACCAGGTTTGCTTGGCTTACTTAGGAAAGGCTCTTAAACAGTGTCAGCCTTGCTTCAAATCCAAACGTGTTACATCTCCTATTCAAAGGTACGTTTTCTCTGTCACAGAAATAAATTGCTTTGGTTTGGCATGAGTTGTTTCTGACAAAGCCATCTTGGCTATTATTTAGCACCATATTAAAATTTTCTTGTGCATATCAAAAGGTAATTTAGCTGTGCAGTCAAATGTAAGTAAGTTATTACTTCGTGGCAGTAAGGCTTAAATATTACTGTGCTGTTTGATGGTCCAGTTTTGAAGAAGAGGAATGTATGAGATGCTAATTTCAGAATTTCAGACTGTGCATCATACCTCCAGTGTTAATGGCTTTTTTATAGGAGAGCTTTAAACTTCTTCATGTTTTATTTGCATTTCAACTCAAATTTCTGGGAATTTTCTCACGTAGATTGGTAATTAAGGTATTTTCTGGACATAATTAGTGCAGCATACTGTAATTAATGAACTTGCAATCGCAAAATGTAGATGTATTCTTAAAGTACTACAGCTTGGATAATGAAAACATTTACAACCTGTATCATTCATGGAAAACAATAGTACTCCTTAATATCATTTGCAATGAATCAGTGAACTCCTTTTCTCCTTCTTCAGCCCCCGCTGCTGATAGTTATTTTAAGATCAGAATTAACACTTACATATATACAGCTCCTGTAAATCAGGTAGATTTAAAAAAGTACATTTTTGACAATGCTGAAGCTAAAGTATGGGTGGGTCACACATCAGCTATAAATATCTGGCAGAATTCTTCTGTAATAAAGTCTTTATGAAAAGCCTTATGTTTATGAAAGCTTATTATTCTAATAATTCCAGATCTATACTTCTGTACATAGCTTTATACATCAATTTAAGAAGTGGGGACAATCATTTGTGGGCTCTCCTATAGCTGATTCTCTTGACAGCCAAATGAGATGAGTAAATGGGACTAACATCATCTACTCTGAAACCTTTTAAAAAAAGTCACAGAGTTGAAGACAGTTTCTGACCATCTGTTAAATTAGATGTCAAAATGTGTGCATCTAAAAGTTTCCTCTTACCTCTCATCCCCTCTGTTCTCCTCCCAAGATGCTGGAGAAGCTACATCTGCTTTTCAAAAAACAAAATAAAGGGATGTAGAAAATATTAATGTAATGATGTAAATTTGGAATATGACCAGATTCACAGTACTCTAAACTGTGCTCATTCTGTCTCAGTAATAGGATTTAGAAGAATTTAAGAAAAGAGCACAAGAAATTTTAGGAAAATAAACCCATTGTCACAAGAATAAATATTTAAATATTGAGGTTATTTAGTATATAAGGTAAACAAGTTGTGCAAATAATATGTAGGTAAGCATATAAGACAGCGAGTGATGTAGAGAAAAGAAAATGGAGTCCTTTAGAATTCGCAGTTTTCTAAGCAGGTCACACACTTATTGTCCAACAGAGGGTTTCACAGTAGTAAACAATTTCTACAACATGTTTCTTACAAAAGTCACAGCAGTAAGAAAAAATATTTGTTAAGTATTAACTTTAGACCAATGAAGGTGCTAATACAGAACGTCTCTGAAACAGTCATATTTAAAATGTAAATTTTAAGAATTTAATGTGTGACATTTATAGACAGTATTTCCATTTAAAATCGGAGAAAACTCTGAAGAGGTCTCTGTGTCTCAGAAAAGGTGCAGGCATCTGTCTCTCTAAAGAAAGATGGAATTCTGTTCCTTTTAGTTTCCAGCATTAATTCACACACAAGTTAACATAAAATCACTGATCCGTTGTAGAGTCTTTAAATACAGTCAAGACTCCTTGTCATGAGGAGCTTTGGTTAATCATTTTACAGTTAACTTTAAAAATCAAGTACACTCAGTCACCATACTTATGTGCTCTGCTTTCTCAGTAATGCTAGAGAATGCAAAAAGAGAGTAGCAAAACTTGCATTACCATAATTTTTGTAATAAATTGTTAACCATTAGCAGCTTCTTCACTTGTGAAAATATTATACTGCATGTACCATTTAGGAAAGAGGACATGCTAAGATGTGTTTAGTCTCTTGAAAATAGCAAAGCCCTGAAAGTCCAAGTAGTATTACTGTGGTAAGGTGTTTGCATGGAAGTATTCTTGTATAATTTGCTATTTACTTTTTGTCAAGGAGATCTTCAACAACATTTCAGTGCTTGTTACTTGTTTCACAGGTGCTGATGACTTTTACAGCCATGTGAAGGCATATTTGTATGTGACAGGCTGGAGCAAAATAATGGATTTTTATCAGAAGTTTATAAAAGTCTGCTTTACTAACTTCTGACACAATTTTTTATGTAAGATAATATTTTAACAATGGCATTATGTTAAAATTTAACCTTTTTGTTATGCTTTAATATATCTATAATGTCAAGACTTGTCTGGCATATGTGTTGTCAAGAGATCAGTAGTTGTTGTTGTTGTTGTTGTTGTTGTTGTTATTTTTATTATTATTATTCCCAAAATTACTTTTAGGTGTAGCTGAAATGGGCAGAGATTACAGTTTAACTAGTTAATATGGTAATTCTGTTATATTCTTCAAGTAGTCTCTTTTTCTTAAGTAACTCTCATTGTGTACTCAGATAAATAGAGAAGCTCTTAAGTTCTCAAATTTGAGTTTGAAATTCATATCTTCTTGGCAAATCTGTTCACATGAAAAGTAAGCATTAAAAGACACTTAAATACGTGCATATATGTAAAATTCATCTTTGGTTGCTGACTGCTGCAAGTTGACCTCAGCAGTGTGCTTATATATGACATGAGCGATGTCACAGTGTTTATCCAAATGACATTGTCACAGGAAATAGCTATTATTAGCCCGAATGTTTCCCTTTTAGGAATCCTTTCAAACTTGATCTGCCTCTTCGAATTTATTTTGATACAAGTCCCTGAAAAGGTCATGCCCTTTTATGACAAAATCTTTTACTTATCTTTTCTTTCCTTGAAAAAGCAAGCTAACAACACTTGAACATAATTAGATCCTCTGTCTTGCAAATGACCCAGACAAGTATTTATCACCCAAGAAAGTTCCTGATCTAGAGTTTTTGTAAAAACTCTAGATGATATCATATTAGGTGTCAAAACAATTCCACAAAGTTCAGAGGTGTTCTGAGGAATTATAAGAAAATTTGTATAGGGATAAGCTAGGCCTCATTTAGCTTGACCCCAGCCATTTGGACTGAAGTAAAAAATTCTTGCAAGAGTCAAAAATCTGTATGGTAAACATACAGTGTGATGGTTCTCTCTGTTGGGGTAGGTTATCTGACAGAATGAAATGTAGGCAAATAAGTATTCTTTTGTCTGTACCATATAATAGAATGAACCTGACTCTGAACAAATGCAGTTTTTTTTTTTACATGAGATATAGATGTTTTTTGTACCTTCTTGAGCCCTTTTAAATGCAATGTTAACACTTAAAATATATATTAGAAACAAGGCTTAGCACTGAAAATGCTAGGTTTAGTTTTCTTAAATGAAAAGCATCCTATGTTTTAGGGTGTAAATCCATGTTTAAATTACGTCTCCTTGGAGGGTCATTGTAATGCCTACTGATGAAATTCAGTACTTTAGTGATGCTGGAGCCAATCAAGATCCTTTACTACAAGAATTCTTCGATCATCATCATCCCTGCTGTGTGAAAGGTGGTACCTTATCTAGTACATTTACCATGCCAGATCAGGATTAGAGTTAGGCCTTCAGTTCTCATTGCCAGTCTGGAGTGGATACATAGGACTGTGTGGCACTTAGGCCTGGGGAAGAAATTGATATATCTTAGGATTTATTCTTACATTATAAAATCATTCTTTGATATCTTAGAAGGTCAAAGAATATTTTATTGCCCTTGAGATTTAGTATGCAGACAGGCACAAGGTGTTTCACTGATGTAATGATTCAACAAGCAAAGTTCAAATGATCAGTAAGAAACCATAATTTCTGCAATGCTGCTATATTCTTTGTCAGCAAACAAAGCTGGTGAACAAGGATTCATCATTTATCTAGAGAAACAGCACAAGTCAATAAGGCAAGTAGAAGATTCAGATCACAGGAACCCTCGCCATTGCTTGTCTTAAGTTTGGAAAAAAAAATAAATTGTGGCCTATTATTCTAGAATGGTATATTTTTGAATGCTTTGCAGATTGTCCACTTTATCTCTTCAAAATAAACCCTTGTAAAAAAAATTTCTTTTTCTCTGACACTCCATTTTAAATCACAGGGGTGAACAGAATTGCCAGCAATTTAGTATATTATGCTAAAAGAACCCTTTCCAGGGAAGAGGCTCATGAACCTTGATTTAATTCAGAAAAAAAAACAACTCTAAATTACTGTAATCAGTGAATTTTTGTTCAGATCAATGATAAAGAGCTGATCCTCTAGCGTTTTAATATTTGTATGAGTGTCAGTCAGGATATTAAGGGTCTGATGGGTAAAGACTAAGCAAAATATCTAAAGCCTTCTTGATGATAACTGCCCATTAGGAACAAATACACATAATTTCATTCCAACCAGCAAACCACTGTTTCTGAGCCCGAGTGTGTGAATGATGTAGTAGTGTTTATCTCCAGGCTTAATCACTACATAGAAGACCTATAGGAGAAATTTTTAAATCAAAATCTGGATCTAGAATCTATCAGAAGGGTCAGAAGGTGTACCTGGGGTGGTTGGGAAGCTGTAGAGAGTCCAGATGATAGCATGGTTATGGTGTTTTACTGTCCTCTGTAAGGTAGAGGTTAGGGGGGTGTAGTGTTTGTGTAACAAAGAAACTTTTATGCTCGTTAATCTTACAACTTGAAAAGTCAAACTGTATGTAGTTTATTTGGCTTAAAGCTACCTCCATATTTCTGCATAGAATGAGATGTTACAAGACAGCTTACTGAGGAGTGACAAAAAGCTGACAAGTTTCTACAGTTCATTTATTCTGTATGTTCTGTATGTAGAGCAGTCTTCCCTACCTTGACCCTTTCACAGCTTGTGGGAATGTTTTGACTGTGTTTTGGTGTTAAATAATTGTTGATAGTTGCTTTTCAGTAAACCTCTTGTGTTCTAAATATTCATAATTTGTCTCAGTTGGTCTGATGGTAGACCAACTTGTGCTGGAGTCAGAAAGTACTGCAAAAGCAGTACTCAGTAGCAAACCTTTTAGTGGGCTGTGCTTAACCATGCTGTGTTAACAGCTGTTTTAAGTTGAGTCAATTACTGATGATTTTTGTGTAAACCTTTCCCTCTAGAATTCTGTCTAAACATAATACTTTGACACAACTTGAAAATACTCTGGCTGCTGTTTGCTTATTATTTGGCTAGATCTAACTTCAGAGAAATACACTTAGTCCACCTTTGAGATTGTTTCTTCCTGGCCAGAAAAAAAAACAACCCAGTTTTTCAATGGAGAAGAATATTACTTAGGATCTGCTGCAGGAAGAGTATCCTGAATTTGAGAACTGATTTAACCACTGCTCTACCACAGACCTGCATGTGGTATGAGGATGTGGAAAGCAAAGCAGAGATGCCTATTTTCTTAAAATCTGCAAGAGAAGAATTGTGAAATACATTAGTTTCACACTAATGAAGGCTAAAATGATCCACTGAAACCATGGTACTCTTTCTCACATTTTGGACCTTCCCACCTGTTATTCTCTACTGCTGTAGACTTTCTCAAGAAACATGTTTTTTACATGACCTTCAGAAATATTTTGTAGTACCCTCTCTTTGGAAATCATTCCCTGTTGAAGAAGTGTTGGTGAGTAATGAAGACTCTATAATTAAAAATCTTGGATTTTCACTTACCTTTAATTTTCACTGGAATAATTAGGAGTTGTTTTGTACCTGTTGGTTGGGTATTAGTAAAAATAAACTAGAGGAGAGAGAAGGCAAGGAAGGTAAAAATAGCTGAAGGTAGAGTTGAATGTAATCTATGGTTATAGCGAATAGCTTTAGAAGGCTTTTCAGTGGAAAAAAGGCTGATTTTCATTTCCAAGGAATAAAGGACATAGCTTGTATTTAATTTTGTATTAAGTATTTATGTTATTTGTGTTAGTCCAGCCCTATAACAAGCATCAACGTGTCATCAGAATTACTACATACATTAAAATTATTTTTTCTTTGTTTTGCCTTTTTTCTGTCAAGCCCAAGAGAGAGTAAGGCATTCTTTTTACCTTTTCTCAATCCGTGGCTCATCTCTTTCAGTTTGGCTTTTAGGATGCTGCTGTTTGCTTCCTCCTTCCCAGCTGTTCACTAGAAGATTCAGGACTGAAGCCAATTCTTTTGCTTTCCTACTTTATTACCAAAAATGGCAAAATTTTGCCAATGTTGTCATTTTCCCATCTCAATAATAGATAATAAAGTTGCACATGGGAGTTTTTGCATATCTTCAATTTTTTGAGTGTGGGTGGAATACTATTTCAGGCTCTTACTCTGAAATGCTAAAACATGAAAGACTGTATTATGTTTTTTTTCCATGATAACCAATATTTTTAGCTTATTTCTGATTCATCTGAATCTGAGATAAGTTCTCAAAGGCACAGATACAATGCTTTAAACACCTTGTGAAGACAGAATGTTTCAGTCACTTGCTGTGTAGAGAAGAGGGGACAACCCTCCCTAAACTTTTGGAAATGTGTGGGTTTTACTTTTGCATTTTACCAGAGGATGAAGTTTCTTGACATCAGCTGTAATTGAGTTTGATAGGAACTAGTGTGGAAGACAAATTCTGTTGAATTTAAGGTCATCTAAATGCCTCATTGGACAGGATATTTTGGTTTTATTGCATTTTTAAATGCTGTATAGCTTCATTAAAAAATGCTTGGACAAATTTTTTTTTAAAAGACTAGTGAAGAGCAAAAAGCTCTTCAGAACTTTATGTAATATCCAGGGCCAGATACAGACACTGTGAGGAATTACTAACATTAATTAACTGGAAGTAGTAAATTCTGGCACACCTTAGTGCTGATGTGAAGGGATCTGTAGTCTTCACCTGCTCCGACTTTGCTATGAAATCATGACTAACACCATTCCTCCTTTAATTTAAGGTTGTCTCCATTCTTATTAATGAAAACATAGATGGCCATCAAACAGTTTTGCTTAAGAAAGACTCTGAATTGTGAGTTCTCTAGGTTTTAAGGTGAAAGGGGTGCATGGAATACATAACTCAAGAATCAGTATGAATATGTACATATAATCTCTTATGTAAGAAAGATTGTATAATCTTTAAGAGCTGAAGAATATTTTTGTAGAGGAGATGCAATTTGATTAAAAGAATTAAAAATGCTCAAAAATATTAGCTAACTTATCCATGAACGTATCTGTTAGGTAATTGATTTTTTAAGGGAAAAAGCGTACTCCTAAAAAATGCAATGCTAGTATTTCAACAGATAGCAAAGCAATTTTCCCTATTATAGTCAATGTAACAAAATGTAGATGCATATGGGACAATACCTGTGTACAGGTACTGTACAGACATGCAATGGCAGGATTTTTAGGATTGTCAGCTGGAGGAGGTCCTGGTTTCACAGCAGCAGCAGCTGATTTTCTGACCAGGCTATCACTCTGAAGAGTTCAGCTGCTTCCTACATGTGATTAATTGCCCAGTTTTCATTTATTACTATGGGCATTCTTGAATTCTTTTACATTTTCTCTGTGCAAATCATCTTCCTTAGAATAATCAAGATCAATTAAAGCAGTCAGTGATGAAAGACTGAAAACTGGGAGTTATTACAATGATTAGCAGCAATATGGGATATTAGATGATGGCAGCAAAAGTAAAAAACTGAACATATTAATGAAACAACTAGTGAAGTGTTCCTTTACCACTATGCAATTGTGTTACTGGGGAGTGTCAGCAATCAGAAGTTAGGCTAATTGGGAGTAAGTACAGCACCTGAAATTTTGGAACACATCTTGAAGGGTAAAAAAATCTTTCAAATACTTCTCTTGGCATTCCCAGTCATGTTGCTGTATTAATATTTTATAGTTCTGAAAGCAAATGTCTTTCTGAGGTAACAAATCTTTTGGCCTTCCAAATGTATTGATTGAATTTAAACTTCCTTCTACATCTCTGTTAAAATACATTAGATACTGTTCAAAAATGGTAATGTGTCACAGGAATATGTAATGCTAGAAGAAGACTTGTACCGACTGACAGTTAAGTTCTAGAACTTGTCAGCTACCACCTTTAATCCTTAAAAGGCAAATTTTAGAGGCTATCTAGTTTGGATTTCAAAAAAGAGATTGGGTGCTGAAAGAGAGTATGTAACTTTCTCCTGGAAAAGGGAAATGCTTTTCTGGTAATTTCATGCAGTGTTCAAAAGAGAATGTGTTCCTTCCACAGAATATTCTACCTCAACATAGTTCTTTGGGTTACGTGTTAAGCTGCTGATATCTGTGCTTAGGATGAAGTGCTGTGCTGGCAATCAACCTTCAGTCTGCGAGCCGTGTGTGGCCCCTCGGGACAGTGGCCCAGACTGGTGTGTGCCTCTGGGAGCTCCCTGTGTGCCAGGCCTTCCATGGGGCTCCCCCCAAACATCCCAAACATGCACAGGCCTTAGAATCGCTGTGTGTGTGAACACAGCCCACATTCACACACCTGCTGGGTGTCCCAGCACCTCCTGGTAGCCACACGTGTGCTCAGTCAGCCTCATGATCAGCACAGCTTCCTCAAGAGTGAGTTCTGTCAGACCAGCTTTTTTCCTTCTGTTAAAGGGTGTTCAGTGGATGGAGGTGTGAAAGGTGGGGTCTTATATTTTGTCTGTAATACTTCCTTACCTGTGGCATTTTCAAATTCAAACTGAGGAAGGATAATCTAGACTTAAAAATAGTAAGGATAATCTTAAGCTGTTACAAGATCAATGCAGAACAGTTTGGAAAACCATACACGGTGTTGATTCTCTTCCAGTGTGGAAGAATTGTATCCAGTGTAGTTCTGCAGGGATTTGCCCCAGGGCTAGTACTATTCAGTGCTTGCATTAATGGTCTGGATGATGGAATACAGAATATACTTATTAAATTTACAGGCTATACTTGTCTAAGAAGGATTAAGAGGTCTTGTAAGGACAGATTTAAAATGATCTTGTGAAATTGATTTGAAAAAATAGGATGCTATTAAAAAGGAGCAGTGTTAAGGTACTACATGAAGAAAAGGAACAAGGGAAGAAAAGCATGGCATATAGCAGAAACAACTGTGTGGATAGGAGACCTGCAGAAGGGGATTTTTGAAGTTATAGTGGATTACAAGCTGAATATCAACCATGTCAAGTAAATACAAAGGAGAAAAATACTGTACTGGGAGGTGTAAACAAAAGTTCACCTGGAGTAATCTCTTAGCTCTACTCAGTAGAGCAACCTTTATACTCTACTCAGCCCTGGGGGTTCTGGTAGTGAATTCAAGTTGTCAAGAAGGATGTGGACTAACCTGAGAGGTAGTCGAGTGAGGAGCAATGAAAACTGGTCTTATGAATAACAGTTTGGGTAAATTTCTGCTATATGGTTTGTATTTTCTTCTGTAGATAAATGTTATTTTATAGAAGGAACGTAAACTTGATCTCCTTCCGAAGATCTTTTCAATCTGTGTTTAGACATGGTGTCCTGGAACTGACACCAGAACTGATCATGCAGCACCCTGATTGCAGTGGGTGCTCACATCAGAGCTCAGGTGAGGGCCAGCCTCAATATACCTGAGGGCCAACTCCCCAGCAAGTGTCACATCTCTGACACACACAGCACCACTTGTGTGTGAGTGCCATGGGCTTTTCATGGGGTAGGGAATGTGGCCTGTGGCCCTTCTTTGCACCTGCACAAAGGCAGAAGGGTTGGGCATCCCTGCATTTGCTTTATGATTTACAGTTCACAAGACACTCACATTTTTATGGGTTTCAAATTTCACTAATGGAAAATATTTGCTGCTGTAAACAAAGTGAATCACCTTGTTGATAATTCAATACTGTGTTTCACACACTGATAAGTTTGTAAATCCATTGGCACACTACATGATAAGGTTGAAGGGCATTCAGTACCAGCAGTTTGCTCTCTTATGTATATAGATCAGCAGCATACTTTGCAAGTGACAGAAAAAAAGAAGAAATCTTTGTGGTTTTTCAAAATGCTGAAAATCGAATGATGACATTTTTAGGTAGCTCTTACTTGGAGCCCTCTTACCTGCAAAGACTTCAGTGTCTGGTTGTGATAAGCAAACCACAAGAAAAACTAATAACATTTGTGTTAAAGAGAAGACAGAGAAACTTTTTAAAATAACTAATAAATAAAAAAATATATTAAAAATTGCTGAGGAAAAAAGCATCAGGTTTCAAATTAGGAAAGTAAAAATAGTGAAATAATTGCTTGTTGGACAGGTGACATGGATATTGCATTTGTTAAATAGAGCAGGGAGGAATTTATGCTCTCAGAAGCAAGGAGTGGTGTCTGAGAAAAGGATGATCCAATGGTAAGTGCTGTCAAGATCCAGCTCTGAATAGTATATTGTCCCAAGTATGTGTTTCAATAATACTAGATCTTCAGAAATATGTGCATGTGTGTGTGCTGAAACTGTCTGTTGTTGGTATTTACTAAAGCTTTTAAATTAGAGCATGAGGTTGAAATGGAGTGCATGTTTGTGGTTTGCTGGGACTCTGTATGTCTCAGAAATGCTCTACACACAGTGTCAGAAATAATCAAAGGATGTCGGCCTTTTGAGGGGTAATGTTCTTCTAAGATACTGCAAATAATTTGAAAGGATCCAGTCAGGAATTTCTCTCAAAATATTTGTGCTGTGCTCACTGCACCCACTCAATTGCTTAATATAAGATTGCATTGAAAAGCTTGTGTGCAGATGTAGAGATAATAGTCATGTAAAGAAATGGTGGAGTATGGCTCACATCTTAGGAATTTAAATGCATGTTATGGATAGATAATATTTGTGTACAGTAGTTAACACATGTATCCTAACAGGTTTTGGGTTTCTTTCTATATTGTTTCTTCAAAATGAGTTATACTGGAGGTGACTGAAGTTGGACACAGTACTTGTGTAGATTAAGTGGATCCACAGAACTTCAGCAGTAAGGCACAATGTAAATTTATACATAAAAGTGTCAGTGCACTGCAGAACTTAGCATTTTCAGTAGCATGGCCTCATACTATATTAATAAACTGAAAGGGACAGTAGACAATTTCCTTCAGTTGTCTGTCCTCTAAATCTCTCCCTTCTATCAGCTGTACCTTTTTTCCATGGGAGATAGTGTCATTGTATTCAAACTGAAATTGTGTGGTTTTCATCTTAACTTGTTTAGCATGTGACAGCGTTATTTAAAATGTGTACAATGTACTGGTGTTCCTAGTATGAGCCTGTCTGAATACAGATAAAGTACAGTATTGCATACTGAATATCAGTTTCTAGGAATTCCTCAGAACACCAATTTAAAAAAAAATAAATAGTGAATTTCAGTCATTAGACATTTTGGCAACAGTCTACGATTTAAATGGCATTTTAATCTTTATTCAGGATGTCTGCCTGACCAGAGAATGAAGACAACTTTTTTATATTTAGCTTGGTAACTAGAGGTACTAAATTATGTATGTATAACATAAAAGCTAAAATAATAATTTAATTTTCTCAAAAATGGAGTGTCTAACATCACATGAAACTGACCTAATGCCTACAGAGACCCTGTGCATAGTTCTGTGGGTCATTTAGTGTGTTTACTTTTTGTCAGTCCATGAGGCTATATTTACTGGTACATAGCTAAGAAAATACAATTTTTAGCTGACATGCTCAGCTGTCATCTTTTGTTTAAGTCTTTTGCAAGCTGTTACAAATATCTGCATGTTTTTTAGTGGACTGGTTAATTCAGAGAAAGTACTAAATTGCAACACTTAATCAAATTAATTCTTGTTATTAATGATAAATCAATAAACATCTCTTCTGATAATATATGTTGCCCAGGTTTCCTGTAGTAGGAAACCAGCTGCCAAGATTGAGAAACTTTTATGA
The DNA here is from genome assembly GCA_013397245.1 of Thryothorus ludovicianus. Lineage (NCBI taxonomy): Eukaryota > Metazoa > Chordata > Aves > Passeriformes > Certhiidae > Thryothorus > Thryothorus ludovicianus. The sequence continues at coordinate 1,659,074 of VZTB01005582.1, read as the reverse complement.
ATCTTCCAGAAATTCCCTGTGGCTAGTTTCGTGTTTACTGCACATTGTTTCAGGGTATGCATAGCAAAACTGGAGCTGCTGTTCTCTGATATGCTGTATTTTATGTTTTGAGCTGAGGGACTAGCATTTTCAGTAAAAGTTTACCTGAATTTGGTTTGTCTCTCTACTTTAGATGACTCCATAATCCGTGTTACCAGAATTCCTTGCTGTTGCTGTTGCTGTTACCCCTACAGCAGCTTTGTGACAGAGGTGAAGTGCCAACATCAGTGTTTTGCAGGGGAAGAACAGAAGCTGAGAGTGAGAGGTCATGCACAGATGGATAGTGTGGCAGACTCACAGGTCTTGCCATGCACAGTATGGGTTGTGGTGGTGGGGAGTGTGGTGTGAGGTACAGGAGTGGGGTTCACAAGACCACTTCAGTCTTCTGGGTAAACTGAGTGAGCTGAATTACGCACTTGGTGAATTAAGCATTGAAGATTTGAGATTTGCAGTCAGTATATCAAAACTGAAGCTCAGCACTCATTTACAGCTCTTCTAGGGCTGGTTTTGGATGGATTCATCAGCCACTACCCTTCCTGAGCTTAAGTACCTGTGCCTTCCTTCTAGGCATGGATGACTGCTTCTTTAACTGCACAAGTGATGAAAACAATGAAAGTGCTGGAGCAGAAGTGTTAAAACACTGCAGGAAGTTGGGACGAAGGCCAGGGTCATCCTTAGCCTGAAGGGCTTTGCCTTATGTCACTTTTGGGAGAGAGTGACCTGCCCTTGAGTTACCAGGCAGGGCTGGGGTGCTCACACACCACTCTGGCTGTCAGAGGGCTCAGGAGTAAGAAATGGCACTGAGTGATCTTTTGCATGCTTATCATTTACTCCGTGCAGATAAGACAATTCCTTTGTGCTTAGGGGTTGGATCTACATAATAAAGTTGGTGTGTAAGGGATGTGATATTCGTGAGGCAAAGGGAAGTATAATTGTAATCCAGTGTGGACAGTGTATTTGGGAAGTTCTACTCTTGGATCATTTTGTGAATTTACGCCTCAGTGACTTGCTGAAAATCGTATCTTACATTGCTGAGTCTGAACTCTAGTAAATAGATTTTTTTTCCTCCCTATAACTTAAAACCAGGCTCAAGTCATTGCAAGAACTGCTATTTCACAGACTGTTCTTTAACTGTGCTGCTATTACTTCTTACCCAGAAATTCACATGGTTGAAACTGATGTTAAAAATAAGCTCTCCCATACTCTGGCGATTTAAACCTGCAAAAGGAGAAGAGACAGCAAACAGCATCTTTTAGTATCACTTCCTTTCTGCTGCTGCTCTGGCTGTGATGCAGAGGCAGTTTAGTTAGGCATTCCCCCTGTCCATGCTTGCTTTTTTTTTTTTTTTTTATCTCCCTTTCTTTTGCTACTCAAAGTTATTTTTTAAAATAGAAGTATAGAAGGCAGAAGCAGTGACTGCTGCAAGAAGGTACTATGGAAACCTGTCACGACAACAGTTTCAAATGAAAGTGAATCTTTAGCAGCTTAAGAAGTCCATGTATTTGTCAGACTCCAGTGTCTCCTCTGTGGCGAGAGTTGAAGAGGAAGGAAGTGAATAGAGCAGTATTGAGGGGAAAATATATATTCTTGCTTTTCACTTGGGGAAAATGCACTTCTGGGCTTAGCCTTGCAATTAGATATCCTGCAATGAACTTCTTATCTGGGACCTAAAATGTCTCAGTTATGTAATGTATTATAATGCTATGGTAGCAATATTGTCCTTAATGGTTGGTGAAATATATTTGCTATAAAATCTAACTTGTAAATGTTTCCAAATGCTTTGTTGTTTGTTTTTGTTGATTTTTTTCAAGAAAGCATAGGCAGATTAATTATTCACAAAGCTCAAAACAAGGGGGTGCAGAGAGCAATAAATAAATATATCTTTAGCATACATTTCGGTTGTGGATATTGGTGTGTATTTTTCAGATGGAAAATCAAAGCATGATGTGAATGTATTCCAAGTCACTTGATATTTGTTCTCTGTGCCCTTGCCAAAGAACGTACCATCAAATAAGTTTTGTTGTTAGTATAGCATGCAGAAGATAAAAAATGACACAAATCTGGTACTGCCAGTAATGTTACAACTGATAGATTCACTTTGGTCTGTTTCAGCATTATGCTGATGCATAATTGTGTACATACATCTATGTATTTGTATGAACATTAATATTTCTGAATTCAAATAACTATTTGGAATACCAGTGATTAATCCTTTAAATATGGCACTTCCTGGGGATATTCCAAAAATGTGAGTTGCAATGCTGAAGTATTTAATCTTTCTGTGGTCACTGAAGTTCCTGGGCATATTTTATAATGTTTGGTGGTCATGTTTGTTGCTGCTAGAAGTAATAGAAAGCAATATCTAATAGACAACACATCAGGAAGACTTTTTTTTTAAATAATTAAAAAATTACTACTGTTCTTAAAGGATTATAAAGAGAGAAAAAGACTTTTTGGTGGAGAAGTCACTCTGAATTAGTAAATTAATCTTGCATAGTGTGTAAATTTAGAAAAACAAGGTTGCTTTTTTTAAATTGACAAAGGTTTTATTTTCACATTTTGTCTTAAACTTTTTACTGCAGAGTTATGAAGCCTTGACAATAATAGACATGGTGGTAGTCTCTTTTGTCCTATGAGATCCTGATCTTTCAGAGTTTGATGAGTCTGTGCACATTTATTAAAAGATGTATACTGAATTAGAAACAGATTATAGGGATTGTGCAGACTTTGTCTGCTCTGTGATATGGAAAGCTTTATATCACTCTGCCATTGTGCACTTGCCCTATATTGAGGTAAATTAGGAAGCCTAATGCAATTCATGTCCAACTGTGACATGGTATTTTTATAAAAATAAAACTCTCCACTGTTCCTAGCCTTTCTAAATGGTTAATCAAAGTGGATTGACAGATTATGTGTCTGGGGTTTTTTTTCTTTCTTTTTTTTTTTGTGTAGGTGTTTGTGACTCATAAATGCAGAATTAGACCGAAAATCTGTGACTGGATAATGGAGTATTTGCAAGTACTTTATTGCAATATTCAGTGCAGCACAATAGCCTTCACTTTACAGTGTTTATTTGTAAGGATTTATTATTGTGTGGCCCTGCTAATCTCATAATTTCTGCTTCTGTTTTTATGATAGTGCAAGAAAGTGGGTTTTAAATAGTTTCTGTAAATGGGTATTCCTGAAAATGCATCTGATCTGAACAAATTTTTATATAACTGTCTTTTATGGTAAAGTAATAGGTGAAAATTGAGAAGTCATAAATGTTTTATATCCCTTCACTCTGCTATGAATCACCACTTAGCTGTTTGCCAAAGTCTTTGTATTCTGTTTAGTGACAATTTTATGAGGATCAGCTGGATAATTTTTAAATTCACTTCTGGTCCTTTTCTTCAGACATTCGTATCAATTAATTTGACCAATTGTCAACTAAACATGAAAACTTAATCTTGCATTGTAGATGTGTTTTAAATACATATTAACTTAGGGTTAGATAATGCTTTTTGAAGAATTCAGATGGCATTACTGTTTCAAAAATTCTAGGTATTAATAAATTCTAAGGAATTAGTAGCTATGCAGTGTGTGTGTGTGAGGGGTAAAAAAAAATCAGAATACCTTAGAAAGCTATTAAGAATGACCTTGTGTTTTAGATCTCCCCATGGAGACTAGTTATTTTGAAACATGAAACACTTAGTTTGGTTTCATACCAATTAGTAAATGTCATGTGTGATCACTAAAAAATTACTTCTCATAGAATATCCGTCACAAACACAGGAATGTTTAATAATATTGAGTTCAGCTTTCTTTGCAGACAGAAATTGTTTTAAATTAGAGGCTGTTGCATAGTCTGTTTCTATGTCCTGGTTGTCCATCTGTTTAGGTGTTTTCTCTGGACTGGAAAGCTATTAACCATTATGCCTTGGAGAATTCTGACCACAATGAGAAACTGAAACTGCACTAACACTAGATAATATCTACAAGGGCAAGAATGTATCTGATTCTAGTACTTTTAAGGTAATTAATGCAAATATGATGATTGATTCATCTATTTATATGCAGAGGTCACTGCTATGAACTGCTCAGCTGTGAAAGGCTTTGTAAATAAAATACACTGTAGAGGTAGAATGAAGGAGGCTAGGAACACTATGTGTCAGTACAGAAACTGGAAACTAAGTTCAGGACTTGAAGGAAACTCCAAAGAGAACGATAAGAATGGAAAGAGCTGTTCTGAGAACAAGAATGCAGAAGGGTTGGAGGGTGGATAAGATAGAGCAGTGAAATAAGGAAGTGGTGTTTGCATTGCTACAGATGCAGAAAGGTAGGCTAAGATTAGAGCTTGTTGAAAACAGTTGAGGTAAGGCTGGAATGGGAATCATGAAGGTTTTTCTTTATCAATTATTGGGGTTTTTTAATTACATGGGTCTAAACTTTACAGAATGAGGTTAAATAAAGTCGCCTTCTAAAGTCCTAGTCCATTTAAGAGTTTTATACCAAATTCATTAAAATATTTCTGATTTGCTTTAGATATTCAAAGGTGAACAGCATATATGAAATTCTGCTAAATTCTAGGGATGCGACTGAGCAGAGACCGATGTGGGCTTTGGCTAGATCTCTGTAAAATTCATCTCAGCCTTTTAAATTTTTACTTCATGTATCTGTGTCTCTTCAAAACTAAGGCTACACTGAGGTTCTTTCTCTCCAGATAAGATAGTATGTTATTGTTAAATGCCTCTCCCAGACTGTAATTCTATTTGTGGTTTGTACTGTTGACTGTTGATTGTTAACAGGTTCTGCAATAATGCAATTAGGTGATCCAAAAAGAACATACAAAGCATTAATAAGCCACATCTGCATAGAGCAGAGTGAAAAATATGATCGACTAGCCATGATACTCATCTAAATAAAATAATAGAATTCATTTTGTCTCTTTCTCAGGTTAAAAATCTGCTCTGTCTTAATCCTCAGAAAAAAATCAATGCTTCATCGTGTTCTTGATCTGCTACTCAGTGCCATATGAAATTCTGCATTATCGTACATTGTCACATTTATGGTAACAAGAAGATTTAAAGCTTTGGCTAAGCTTGAAATGACATAGAGAACTGAACAGTATGTGGCATTAGAAAGGAGAAATCTTACATCAAAATTCTGCAGTTCTTGGGTGATGAGTAATGTTGTCTGTGTGGAAGAAGAGATGCACCCAGCTGCTTATTCTTCTCTTTTACATCACTTCTGTCCTTCTGCAGGCAGCACCCCCAGTAAGTTCCCATTTGTGTGAAGGTTTCAGAATGCACTGCTGGCTGACAGCTGAACTGAGGGATGGGAACTGCCTTTTTACTGTGGCCAAACTGGATCCCAGTGTCTGTGTTAGCTGCAGGCAAAGCTAAGCACAGTATTTCTTTTTCTGCAGAGAACTACAGATTTTTTTCCATCATAGTAAAGTCTGTATGATATAGCTTTGCCCATTTGATTTTAAAGGGACTGACCTTTGTTTTTTTTTAAAGAAAAAAAAGCCTAGAAATATAAAATCTATTTCTATAAATGCAGAATCTGTAACAGAAAGAGATCAGTTTTGTCATGCTTCTCCCAGTGGACAAATTTGCAAGAGGACATGGGAGGCTGAGATTGCTATCAGGGTGTGGGTGACACTGCCAGCACTGAAGACATGTTGGGGTGTACACCATGTGTACATGCACTTGCTCTCTTTCAAGGTGGCCTCAGCCAAACTTGGTGATAATCACTGCACAAATCCAGTGTTGCATTCTCTGGGAACTGTAAGAAGAGCTAGGAAGGGAAAATGGAGCAGAAAGTGTCTTCTGGCCCATTCCTGAGCAGCCTGGTGTGGTAAACCCTCCTTTGAGCCAGCAGGTGGATTAGAGCGTCTCCAGCAGTCCTGGCAGCCTACAATTCCTCACTGAATTATCTGCAGGCTTTCCTGTAGGTTGTTATACAATGAATTTGAACTTTCTATTAAAAAAAAAAAAGTTTTAAAGTTCTATCCAACAGCAAATCTGACCTTGATGGAGGACTGTCTGTAGTTGAGTATGAAAATATTACCTAAAAAGAATTTAAAATAAAAGAGCTTCTTAAAGTTAATTCCTTTTAAATACTTAAGGGTACTTCAGGGCTGTTGACAGTATATGCACAGATTCCAGAAATGAGATGTTGTCACTTACATAGGTAATTATTATCTTGTTGCAAAGACTAGCAGGAGATCAAGAAAACCCAGATGGCTTTTGGTAGATATTTAAATCATTCAGAGTATACCATTTAAAGGATATTTTTTCTGAGATAGAGTTGTTTTGGTTTTTTTTTTGTAAAAAGAGAAAAACGATATAACCCTTCAGCAGATAATTCCAAATATTAATTGTTAAGGCTGAGTTAAAAGTGAAACTTGACATTTCTGTTTTGTAATGGCTTTGTTGAACCATTTAATACAGTGAGCAAGTGCATAAGGATATTGTGAGGTGGAAGAAAACATCTGGTCACAAGCTTTTGTCCAAATATCAAAATGAGTAATGAGATTTTGTGTCCTTATCCTTCTGTTCTTCAGTAATGGGACTTGAATCAGCAAGTGCAAGTCGCAGTTGCAGAAGGGCAGGAGAGGTTCTGCAATCTCACATTCTGCTCTCTGAACTTCATCAGAAAGGGACAGTTGTGTTTCTAATAGAGAAGCCACATCTTCAGATGTGAACTGGTTTGTTATCAGTAAGGGCTTTAGAGATTGGTCAAATTGTATAAGAGGTGAGAGAAGCATTTTAAGAAGCTTCATTTGGCTCAGAAGCCCCCATTTCCACGCCTGACTAGTTTTTAAAATTTTGTTTAGTTTCTGCTCTGACTTTATGTTCTTCCTACACTCAAATAAAGCATTGTAGGGTAAAATTTGTAATTGTTATGGGCTAGTCAATCTAGCTGATCTGTCCTGAGGTGCCAGATACTTTCTTTGAAATTGCTGTCACGTTGATAGCCTAAGGCTTGGTAAACTTTGGAACATTGCTTGATGTTTCATGAGATAATTCTTTACAACAGTTCCTGATGCCTTTCTATCCCATTAGCTCTTAGCCATCTGTTGCTTTGATTACACTATTATGGTGAATAAGTGTTTTGGCAAGCTATTTAGCTGTGTTGAAAAATCTTGTTTCTTTGCTTTCTAGTATTTTATTGCTACAGTTTCTTTTTTTTTTTCCCCCCCTCAACCTTTGTAGTGCAATGCTTCTTGCTATTTCCTTCTTGTTATTCTAAGAAACAAAAGGCTGACCTAGTTTGAGGACATAATGAGGTTTATAACTGTGTTTTGTGGCTGTTCTCCTTTCACGTGAAAGTCCTTCCACCAAAAGAGGTCATGTATTTCAAACATGGGCTCACAGAAGGTAGATGTTATAACCTAACTGTATTTAAATGTTTGGCTTTGGCACTCTTGCCTCTTAAGCTTTAAAATGTTCTTTTTTAATCTAGCCAATGTGTTACATCATTATTACCTATGATATTTTTATAGCAAATGATCATATTTTAACCTCTCACTACTCCCAACACTGCAAAGGCCAAAAGAGGAAGATCTGGGATATCATTAAAAAGAAGCCTGTATTCTCTGGCTTTACATTGTCAGCTTGACCTTTTCATTTATTGCTCAGGTTTTAGAGAGGAACAGAGTAAAAGACAGATGGGGTGATAATGAACACAGAGATGAGCTTCCCTAAGTAGGTTCATTTTTAGGAGTAGTGATATATCAATTAATTTTTTTTAGGCATGGACATTTGGAAACAGGATAAAATACTGTTTTTAGACTGAAACTGAATTTCATTGGCATTTCTACTTTTAGTTTTTTGTTACTTTTTCTACAGTTAAAATAGCTGAGTTATACCTCAAAGCAAGAATTCCAGCCATTCTTATTAAGTTATTAATTCTGCACAATAAGTCATTTTGCCTTGACTGTGACTTAGGTGGCCAAATTTCCTTCACTGCTTACCTGCTTGAGCTCTTTGAATTGAAGCTTTTCCTGGAGTAACTTTTAACTTTTTCACTTCTGATGTCTGTAAGAGATGACTAAGAACTGAGTAGCTACAAGAGCTTGCAAAACCTTCTCAATCACTTGGTCTTTGAGTAGTACTTTTCATTAGGGATATTTATGGGAAAATTATTGGAAGGGGGCAGCGTGTTGTAATGGTAGTGAGAGGGGAGAAGGACACTAAAAGGAACATCTGACTTGGGATTTTTAGCCTCTCAAAGGGGTCTTTTTTGGACCTTGTAAAGCTGTGCTGTGTTGGAAATTGCAACTGCTATCTCCTACAAAAAAAACCAAACAGGAGCTGTATGAAGTAAACTTTAAAAAGTAAGTGAAATAGTTCCCAATATAGCAAATCTTCTGTCAGATGGAATTAGTTATTGCTAAGTATCACTCAGAGATACTCAGAAGTATAATCTGGAAATTGTTTTTGCACTTACTCTGTAAGGACTGCAATAGTCTTTGGTATTCCTTGTCAGAGAATGTACATTAGTTTATGAGTTTGGTCATTTCAGTGCACATCCTGTTCTGGGATTGTTGTGTTCTAGTGCTTCTGTGTTTTATTTCTTGATGGTTAGGGAATCTTGTGGTATTCCTTGCTCACCACATTGTCAGACCACTCTGTTTAAGTGACTCCTGGACTAATTAGTGATTATGGATCTTCGTTCAACTAAGCAATGTATGCAATTAGTTTTGAGCTGTGTTACACTTTTACTGCTTGTGTATGGGATATGGTGCATGTTTTGCATAAGAGGTAATAATGTGACAGCACACTGAAATCACAGCTGCCTTATTGTCTGTCTGTCTGTCTGTCTGTCTATCTATCTATCTATCTATCTATCAGCAGTGAAAATGTTATATTGGGTTTCTGCCACAGCCTCTCCTTAACTGGGTTATCTGTTCTCTGCAGAATGATAAAGATTTTTAGTCTAGAGTCACTGTTCTAATTTTAATAAACAAAATAGAAATGTCGTTTTATACATTAGTAGCTATAGAATGTAATTTCTAAGTGAGGGACTAGTCCAAGTTTGACTTCTCTGTATGTGATCCTTCCTTTTGTACTGCAAAAGAGCATTTCCTTGGAGAGCTGTTCTGATGATTGGTGGTGCAGGTACTTGGGAAATTTAACTGCATGAAAGTTAACAATTAATTACATCTGTAACACTGCTTCTTCATGAAATTAGTAGCAATTTACTCAGATAGTATTGACCATAAATATTTTTGCCAATTAACACATTTTCATTTGAGAAGGAAGTTGATAGTCCTCACAGGTGAAAACCTTGTGGCATGGGATCTTAGGGACAGATTTGTACAGATAAAGAAATAATGATGTGAAGTTCCCTAGGACAGAACTGGATAGAGAATGATCCACATAGTGAATCCTGTACCCTGAGAAGGTAGAGTGTAAGTTTGCAAGCAGTGTTTGTAGCACTTGAGCCATTAGTTTTGCCTGTTATACAAATTTCTTACTTTTGGTTCAGCCTTATGCTAGGAATCTTCCTGTCCCCAAATTAGCTCAGTGTCATCACCACACTCCCTTGTGAGGAGCAGGTTTGCTTGTCCAAGCTGCATTTCTAATGATGAAAAAGATCTTGCTCTTTCCTTGGCCATGCTTTCAGAAGATTATTCTGATAATGCTAGTGGCAATCATAAAATAAAATGCTATAATCTTGGCCTTTATAAAATAGTTGCATTATTGGCAGTTGACAAAACAAAATTGTTTGGTTCCATCCTAGGAAATAATTTCAAATTAGAAATGTAAGATATATTTATTTAAGTCTTTAATGACATTTCTTTATAATCTTTACAGGGTTATTATCTTTGTGGGAAAGGAAGTGACCAAATGGGATTGTGCTCTGAGAATGACTGTAACTGCCATGCTGGCCTGGACAGCATCTGCTGGGTTATTAAGTTCAGTCACCTGCTCTTTGAAGCAACAACATGATGCAATTGTGAAAAAAACTCACATTAATACCAGTGACTGCATGACACTTATTTTTCTACTTGTCTGTGATCATCTACAGAACCAAATGGAATGAGATGGGATAAAATTTATCAGAAATTATATCAGTACAATGAATGGTTCTCATTCATAGAGAAAATTATGAAGTACATCTGATCTGAACATCTCTTCCTGGTTTCTGCTGAATGAATATTTGTTTTCAAAAACATAAATTGAAATACCCACACTTTTTTTGACTGATATCAACCTTCTGACCAAGCTATTTAATATATTGTCTAATGGATACTGAGAAACTTTGATGTTTTAAAATATTTGTGAGTCTTGTTTAATCATGACAGAACTAACTTTTGAGCATGTTGATTTCTCCTTGTTTTCTGCATATGTTGAACTGATGATTCACTGAGTCTTCTTAAGTTCTTACATTTGTGGAATTTACTTTCCAGTGTCTGTAACATGCTACATTGTGACTTGCCAGATGGAGGAGTGTTTTGAATGGAGAAGAGTATTATTGGTGGACTTAATGCCATCTCTCCTTAACTCCCCGATTCATAATAATTTTTTCAATCTGAAGATCAGTGTAGTTAATTTTTGAGTAGGTAGTGTTGTTGCCCTGCACTTTATGGGGTCATGTTTTTATTTCACTTGTGTATGCTTGTGTTTATGCACTCAGATTATACTGTATTGCTAACATATTACTATAAGCTTTTCTGTTTTTCTTTGTCCTCTACTCTCTTGATTGCCATAGCTTCAAGTTTATGGAAAATGTACAAATTTTTTATGGATGGAGATTCTAAGGAGAGCACTTTAAAATTGCTTAGTGTGGTTGCCTGCAGTGACAGACAATTTGGTTGTAAAATACTGCTGATGAACTCATTAAATTCCATTTCAAAAGTAGCTATATTATTTTCCATATTGTTCCTGTTGGATAGCTATTCTGAATATTATTCTATGATGTGATTCCCTTTTCCTTTGTATATCACTGTTGTAGTCAGTTCTTTTTTACTTCAAATACATGCTTTCCTCTTGATAAAAATTATGGCAGCCACACAAATCTCAGAACTGTTTAACTTTAAACTTTCTCAGGTGAAAGGGAAATAGTAGGGAAAAATTCTTAGGGATAGAATCTTAGTAGTAGCAGATTCTGAAAGATTGGCTCTCAACTTTTTGTCCAGTGTGTATTAATGACAAACAGTTTAATTTTGAGATTAAAGCAAGCCTTAAAGTATAATAATTCATTTCTATTCTTCTTTTCAACATTTTCTTTTCACATAATTTTTGTCCCAAATGGGGCTTCATTTTTTTTTTTTAACATATTGTCTAAACCCAGAAACTAGCTGTGCATAAAAATTTCCATTCTCTTAGGATTAGTCATAAACCAACAATGGAGTGTTACATAGCCTGTCTGGGGCATATGAAACAGGAACTGTTTCCTGAGGTGAGAAAATTACTGTATATGAATCAAATAAAATAATACACTTTGTTCTACGTTGTCAGGGATTTGATGTGCCTCTAATTCCATACAAGATGAATGCATCAGCTAGAAGCCCTCTGTCTGTGGCCACATCCACAATTTAAAGCAAATAAGAAATAGGCCACGTGCATAATCTTTGCTCCATTCTGATTTAAATTTTGGTACTAGATTTGGAAGATACTTTGAGTGAATAGTAGGTTTCCATAATTACGTATTTTGGTTTGAAACTTCTGGCTAAAACCAGTTCTTTTGAAATATAGCTCAGGCTCTCTCTCACTATTTTAGTGTCTTTCTTTCCCAGTAGCTGTAGAGTTAGTTTGCTAAACTGTGATATGGGAGCTCTAAGATTGATTTTTTGCCTGCAATTATTTGTGCCTGTATTGCCTGTTTGTCAGGAAAATAAGTATCTGGCCATTGATTATTTAAGGGTGGATAGTGCCCAGCTCACCTTTCGATGCTGTTGTAGTTTTTTATTATTTAATATATGAGTATTAGAGCCTGACTGAAATCTAGTTGAGCACTCTTATAGTAAGGTATTGATTTTGTATTACTGACTCTCTACTTGGTTTCATAATTGTGTAAGTATTCTGTAAAAATTAGAACAATTTAGGAAAGGTGAGTAAATGAGGTGTGTCTTTTCTTTCTTTCAGTTTCATTCTCTTCCTTTCTGCTAGAGTCTTTTCATTCTATTCCCCATCCTCTTCCCATTTATATTTTCTTTCTCTTGTTCATTCTGTCCCCAAATTCCCTCCTTGCATTATAGTACTCTTCATTTTCTGACATCCCATTAATCTTCCAGTCTTTATGGCTTACTTTCCCACCTCCACAAGCACACCCACAGGATGCTTAGAAATTTTACAGCATACCCAGTTGTCAAAAAACTAAACCTACAAGTCCCAGACCCGTAATACTATGCTGGGAATGCTCATTAACTCCCACACTGTTTGGAAAAAGAAAGTGGTATAGTTAGTATAAGGTCTGCAAACCATAATACATGCCTAATATTCCTTTGCTTTCCACTAAACCTGGAGACTCCTTATTGGAACAAGATGGGATCTGGGTTTTTTTGCTTTGACTGTGGTTTTGATATTGTAGGAACCCTAGAAAAAACGGCACGAATGTGCAGCTATAGGGATGTGACCTCTGAAATGTTGGGTTTGAGGAGAATGCATTGTTTGCCAGCAGAGCAGAAAACCTTTTGCCATCGATGGATGTACCAGCAAGTGCATCCTCAGCACAGCAGCTGCACCAAAGCCAAAGTGAGCTTTGCAGTGGGAAGTGCCAGTGGTCTCAGATGCTTCTGTCCAGTCTGACTGCCAGCATTTCTGTCAGACCATGTCCTTTACTGCTGGCAGAAGTGACTAAGAAAAATGACAAAAGACTAATTTCTAAAAGACACATTTCCAATGTATGTATGATCAACTGATTGCCCCCTCCACTAATTGCCTATGAATGCTAATTAAAAAAGCAGTATTCAGTGTATAGATGACAGTGCTTAGTTTCCAAAGGCAATAATTTGAGGCTTTTCTCTTGCTAAATAGCACCCATATTTGTGTTTAGTGTTGCTAAGTGGAATTATCATCAGATTCAATCTTTATCAGAGGTCTCTTAAATAGTGGACCTGGACAGTTTTTGGACAGTTTTCATTCTCCTGTGTTGAGCCTTTTTTTTGGCCTTTTTATTTTTGCAAGCTTGGGAAATAATCATGGCATTGCTTTATTTATATCTACTGTGAGGAAAATGAAGCTATTGTCAGCATTAGAAATAGAAATGTATACATACAAGCTTAAATTTTGCAGTAGTCAGTAGTAGGGGCTTGACCTGCTTGCTTCTTATCCTTCATTAGTACTGTTTTTAAGCCTGTATCACATTTAATTAACTATTTGGGACTTAACTGACAGTAGTGTAACAAGCACTGCATGTGAAAGCAATATTACTAGCCACACCACAGCTGAATGCAGCTGTACTGTAACTAACCCCAGAATTACTGGATCAGTTGCTGATAACCCACTCCAGGTTAGATACTGCCAGCAGTGCTTCCAGTTCCTTTCTTTCCATTCATATTCAGAGGATAGCACCAAAAGGATCTAAGCCAAGCTTTGCTCACAGATCAGAGGAATCAGTCCTCTCCTTTACCCTCCATTCTCTGTAATGTGGTAAGGATGCCAGTAACATAAACAAAATGAATTAGCAGACTGAACTTAAAGGATAAACTTGCCCACTAAAATGATGTCTCGTCGTGGTTAAAACATCTCAATAGTACCGTTGAAGGTAATGGTTATTTTTTAATATCTTCTTTCTTCAGAATCCTACTCAAGTGGGAACTGCTCTTCAGGTGTTCCATAATCTTGGGACTTTGAAGGATACCATTGCTAATGTGGTGGATGGATACTGCACAGTGCTGGAAGAGAACATAAAAAATGCTTTGGATATCAAAGTGTTGACCCAGCCATCTCAAACAGTCACAAGAGGTGCGATACTTATTTTACAGAGAATGATAACTGGTTCTTTTTTATGAGAGTACTGTATGTTATAAAATGGAAGAAACACATCCAAGCCTGTTCTAGAAACGTTTCCCTGCTTGCTTTAACCAGTAGAGGGTGGGAGTAGGCAAATCTCAGAAAACATTTAATTTAAAAACATTTAATTTGACAAAATTGGATCTATCTGATATTTGGCTCGGAGGTTTTCCTCTATTCCTCTCTGCTGCTCCTTCCTAACTTGTCCAGAAAATTGTCCTCATTAGGTTACAACTTCGTAGCATTTTCTTAGCTGTTTCTCATGGAAAGATGAGAAAGACTCATCTTTCCATGAAAAACAGACACCAAATTCTGCTTTCTTTGTATCGGTGGGAAGATTACTGGTTGAAAGTATTTGTAATCAATGGAAGAAGCCTGCAACTACATTGTTATGCTTTTGTCAGGTGAAAATCGTTTCAAAGCAGACTATTCAATATGAAGAAAGGTTGCACTATTAAACATTTAGTTCCCAGTTAGCTCAGATACCAAAAACTACTGAGAAATTGGGTGGGCAGGCAAATTTGAACTTTGGTGTTACAAATGTTCAATTTTTTTTTTCAAAAGTCTTGCAACAGGTGAGGGTCCAGAACCATAATCAGCAGCATAATATTGAAATGCTCTCTCAAGTGAAGTGCTTGTTTAGAAGCTGCATGCCCTTCAACTGGAATATCAGTTTTTTTCAGCAGTTTGTCTATCCATTTAAGTCCTGAGCTGGTAATAGCTGTATTTTTCTGCCATTTCTCTTTCCTCTTGCATCCTGCAAAACTGTTCATTTGCATTACTGTGGTGTTTCTGTGGAGGTCTGAACTGGTAGAGCAGTCATGAGAGCTCAGTTCCCACTGAACTTGAGGGTTTATTCAGCTTCTCAGTTGAGACAGCTGAGGCTATTCACAAAGTGCTGTTCTGAAGGAGTTTCAGGCTGCTTTCGCTTAAAAAAACCTGTCTGTCAAAATGCATAGAGATCTATATTTCCCATGTTTTAATTTTTATTTGTGGAAGCTGAAATGTGCTGCTGTGTATGTTTAAAAACCATTTAGGTGGCCCTGGTAGAGCTGCTATGCCAACACCTGGGAACACAGCAGCTTTTCGAGCAGCCCTCTGGACAAACATGGAGAAACTCATGGATCAGATCTGTGCTGCTTGTGGACAGGTACTCTGCACCTAATTCCTGTTTGTCTCATCATGCAAATTTGCATTTGGAATTTTGGATTAAGAATTTACATGCCACTTTCTCTCTCATAAATTCTCTCTTACAGGTGCAGCATTTGCAGAAAGTATTGGCAAAGAAAAGAGATCCTGTGTCACATGTCTGCTTTATAGAGGAGATAGTTAAGGTAAAGATTTAATTTAGCTGAATACACTTTAGTAAATCTCTTAAGAAAAATGTGATGAGAGAATCAGTTTGTTTACAATTTTACTGTTCCAGAATTTTTTTTTTTAATTGAATTGATGGAAAGTGTTGCAACTCAAACTAACATTGAAGGATATATTTGTGGTTTGTGGGTTATATCTGTAGAATTTAAACATGTTCATTTTGTCGTAATTTCTTTTGTTTTCTTTAAAAGGGAACTGATAAGGCACCACTGTATGGATCATTAATGTCATTCCACAATACCATGTGATTTGAGTAATTAATTAAATCTGTTAGTTTGCATAGGAGAATGTGTCTTCATCTATCATTTTCAGCCATCTGTTTCTCACTTCTTGACAATTTCTCCCTTGAAAAATAATCATGGCTGTTCTTTTGAATACCTATTATTTTCCATTCATTTGCATTGTTTTTTATTCATATTTGGAATAATTTGATTAATGGTCTCCTTCAGTGGTAGGAACAGGATTACTGAAACTGTCTCATCTACCTTAGTAGAAGAGAGTGAAAACAAAAGATGTGTTCCTGCTGACATCTCTTTCCAAGTGTATAACTGGATTTTTAATTTACATGGACTTAATATTTGACATAACTTGGGGAAGCTCTTCATATGCAAACGTGGTCTTCTCAACAGTGAAGGCAAATAATGAAGGGTAAATACAGCCTTTATCTGTCTCTTAAGCCCATCTCCAGAAGGTGCTGCACAGAGCATCACTTTTCTGTGAGGCACTTCAGTCTTCTCTTTCTGTGTTAAAACAAACAAACAAGTAAAAGCAAACCACAACAACAAAACAGCCAACCCAAGCAAAAATAAATCCACAACACCCCTCAAAAAGGTTATAAACTTCTAGCATATTTTCTGAATTAAAAAAAGTTTAATCTGGCAGAAGATATATATTGCTGCCTGAATGGATCAGCCCTTCAGTGGATCAACATGTTTAGGGAGAAACAGAAACCTGGAGACAAACCAGAATTGTTGAAAGGAAGATTGATGGAAAGGGAGCTTAAGTAAATGATCTGTTGGTGTTCATGAGTGGCTCCCACCCTGTGCTCCTACTTCTCACTTTCACTCTTCCCTCTTGTAAAGCAGCACTTGAGAAGGAGTTTCTTAACAACTGAAAAGGGATTTTTTTCAGTTTTTGAGGATGATAATAGAGGGAAGCCAAAGGAAATATTTTATTCTCCTGGAGACTAAATGACAGGAAAAATGAATTTCAATGGAAGCAGGGAAAGGAAA
Organism: Thryothorus ludovicianus; assembly: GCA_013397245.1. Lineage (NCBI taxonomy): Eukaryota > Metazoa > Chordata > Aves > Passeriformes > Certhiidae > Thryothorus > Thryothorus ludovicianus. The sequence goes on along the minus strand of VZTB01005582.1, from coordinate 1,642,477 downwards.
AACTAATTAGAAAATAAAAGGCTTACTGGGTTCCTAAGCATGTTCCATCATTTCTCTGATTACCCTTCCTTCCCCTGAAGTTCATATGGCAGGATTGCATCTAAGTGAAAAGCTTTATTTCCCAAATAAAATCCATCTATTTATTTATCTGCAGTTATCACTCTTCCAATTACTTTGCTCTTTGGTGGTTGTTTTGGTGTAGTGTAGTGCCAGGCTGGACATTGGTATTCTCAGTGGGGCAGCCAAGGAGGAGTGATGTTCAGAACATCCTTATGTGATGTTCTGCTAGCAGAACTCTCTCAGCATGGCACAGTACTGCTGATGGCACCAGTGCTTGCCTTGCTTCTGGCCTGAAATGGTTCAGGATAGCCCCGTGTTTTTCTTGGACATTCTCAGACCATTTGTTGTGGTGTCTCTGGAAAAATGTGTGGCATCTGGCTGCAGATGAGTGAGGTCACACCAAAGAGTAGAGCTGTTGTTCAGACAAAACCAGACACATACTGCGTGCTGCTGAAATTCAGGAGTGTAAGTACAGATGGCTGTATGGGAGAGTAGGAATTATTTTAGATATAAATAAGAAATTGGTATTTTGCCATTTACTAATGAAGATTCCGTCTCGTGTTAAACCAAACTGAAATGTGCTTTCTTCAGCAAGTGTTCTGGAGAGGGAGAGAAATTGGATTTTCTTTTTTGTATTTAATTTCATTAATAAACTGAGCAAATAACAAAACAAACCAAAGGTACTAACATTGTACCCATTTGCTAGAGCAGCATCCCCACTCCAGAAGATAGGAAAACGAATCATCCACTCTACAGTCTGTGCACTAATTACTGTTACTGATGTCAACATTATTATTATAGTCATCTTCTGCAGCAGCTGCAGTACCACTTTGCCTGTCCATCTGCTTCCTTGTTTTGATTACTGCAGTGCAAGTATCATCCTAGGAAGCACAAGAGAGGAGGAGATCCAGCCTTTTTAAAGCACAAGTCCTTTAATAGCAAGGAAGCTACTTGCCTTTTTTTTTTTTTTAGTCATCATTCTTTTTCCACTTGGATTTTTTGTGTCTTTCTCTTCACAGATAGCACAGCCTGCAGTTTTTCTAATTTTGTATTATGATCTCAAACATGTGCTTTCCGGCTTTCTAATTACCTGTTACCATAATAATATTTAGTAGTGTTGTATCATATTCTATCCAAAAATGTAGTTTAAAAAGCACTAGTTAATTAATTAAAGGATTAAAAAAAACTCTCTAGGTTTTTTTGTTTTTCTTTTAAAAAAGGAAACAAAACCTGACAGATGAAGAAACTGAGGTACAGAACTTGGAAAATTTTAAATGCTGCAGTTCAGCACAAGGGCAATGACAACATCTGCATCTTTGGTACTTTGGTTTCTCCTATAGAATTCCCTTCCAATTTTTGCTAGCTTTAGATGTGGCCAAGAGTTAAGTAACAGTCTCATGCTTACATGAGGATCACGGAAGAATGTGGACATGAAATTTATACTGCACATTTGTTCACTCCTTCCCTTTGTGGATCTAGATTTTGGTATTTTTCTTTGGTCACAATATGAAATTAATGGAATTCTGAGAAGAAATCATGCACTCATAGTACCTTCTAAAAACTGCTTCATTTCATACTGGTAATGAACTATAGATTCATTATTAGTGTTTACGTATTTAAATTACAGATTTAAGTTTTTAATAAATCTGTTAACTGTTTAAAGGAGAAATACGATTGAATGGACATTTTGTGGGTTATATGTAAGAAAAAAAGGCCTTTAATGACTAGGTTTCAGATGAAGAGGTCTAAAAGAATTCAGAACTCATGGAGTTCCAATTTCTAGTTTTGGGCAAAATTAATAGAGCTTGCTTTCATTGTGTACAGTTTTAAAAGATAGGGTTAATGCTGACATGATGTTCAGGGTAAAAACTTACAAATAAGACTTAAATAATGTAAATATGATATTTTTCTTCACCTAATGACTGGTTATTTATATCACTTCTTTCAATTGCTTAATTCACCTTCAGAGACCTAATAGGTTATTTCAGTGTATTCTGCTTTTATTGCTTCTCTCTTTCAAGGTGCAGTGACTAATCCTTCCTCAGCTGTTGTAATGCCTAAACTACAATTGACTTCAGTGTGAATCGCAGCCAAACATATCTTTCTGTGACAGCCACCTTCCTAATTAGAGATAAGAGTCCCTCTTAGCCCCTTGTAAAAGAGTTGAAAATGATCTTTGATCCTCATCTATTTTGGGTCCTTCCCTCCTACGTAGGCATCCGGGAACAGCTCTGCAAAGAGAAAAGCAGCCTAAAAAGCAGCAAATCATTTTTAAGGGGGGGTTGGGGAGGTCAGTAAGAAAGGATGAGCTGGGGTCTCTCTGCCGGGCAGGAAGGTGGAGGCAGACCTGCCCTTGCTCGCCTTTGGGTGGCCTGTTTGCAACCAGGGCACATCACAAGCCCTGTCATTTACGTAAGCCTCCGGGTAAAAAAGTGAGCTGAGAGTTGTAGGGAGTGTTATTATGTACTTTGTGGAGGGCTCTTATCGTTGCTTCTGCTGATGAATGTTTGGTGAGTAAGCAGGCTTTTTTCCTGAGTTGTCAACACTGGCAATATGAGGTGTTAACGATGCAGAAAGAAATGTCCTCAGCATTACATAAGATAAAGAAAATAAATGGAAAGTATAGATATTTATTGACAGAGGGTACTTATATTTCACCTTTTTATTTCTGCTCCCCATCCAAACTTTTTTAAAAATGCTGCTGCTTTGAAATTATTCAAATCTACCATCATATAATCACATTCAATTGACCCAATTAAAAAATAATCCCAAGTGGAAAAAATTGAAAAATAATCTAATTATTGTCTTATGTGAATTCAGAAAATAGCATGGTTTTCACCAATTATTACAAGTATATGATTTATTTTCCAGTATTTTTTGTAGAAGCAGAATTGGATTACTTGTACGTCGTTTTGACTGTGATTTCTGTTTGTTATTTAAGCAATAATGAGGTACTTTGTGGAGATCTGAATACAGGTGGATGAGCAGATTTTTGGTTCCCAAAATATCAAAGATGCTTTTTATTTCAGATCTACAAATTGCCCAGCTGAATTCACTTGCAGGATTTTTGAGGACTCTTAAAGAGCCAAGAAGATTGTACCAGTTAAAAGTCCCAATTCTCATTTTGAATGTATCTGTGTGCCCAGACAGCCATACGAAAAGTAATTTGATTCTAATTCACATGGGAGGGTCAGAGCCTGTGCAATGGTTTTCTAATGACACTACGATTTCTGCAGAACTTTAATTCCTTTTCTCTGACAGAAATGTGCAGCTGTGAAGAAAAGGGATGGTGTGAAGGTTACATGGGTTAGTAGGTAATAATGACCTTTGTTCTTTTTCACTTCTGGTTTGGTGGCGTTTGTGCAAATTGCAGATCAGTGATGACTGCAAATTATTAAGTCAGTTGGTTTTCAGTCAGCTTGCCATTGGAAAAGAAATACATTTACCAGAAGTGCCGCCTTTTATCATCATCATTGTCAATCTTACCTGGCCAGCTCTGGGCTGAGTGGACGTGGTAACGAACCATCCTCTCATTGTTGGAGGGGATATGGAGTAGTCAAGGTGAAAGCATAGTTTGAATTGAAGCTGTACATACTAAATCACTTCTCTGGGTAGAAGAAAGCTGTCAAATCCCTGGAGTAGTTACTGGCTTTTGAATACTAAGTTCATTTATTTCCAGTTGATGCATATCTTGCAGGAATATGGAAGGATTAATTAATGATTTAAGTAGTTTTGAAGATATCTGTTAATACTGTTTAATATCTAGGTATTTTTGTTCCTTACAAATTAGTTTTTCTGAGGAATCGCTTGAGAATTCCAATATTTTATGAAATGCACAGTCTTAACTTTATTTTCTAGTCAAAAAGATTTTTGAGAAATAAAGCAAACCAGCTTTTGTTTCTTTTGTCACCTACATAAAGAGACCTTTTTAAAATGTTGCACTACTGCTGGAAGTCTAGAAACTATTACACCTTGGATATAAACTGATCAACCCAGTGTAATGAAATTCTGTGCCCTGCAGTAAAACAAAAAAATCAAGGTCATTTTTAAAATCACAGTGTCATTTATTGACATCTCTGCACCTGTAATGTATAATATAAACAACATTAGAAATTTAAATTCACTCTTAAGAAATTTAATCCTGACTACTTTAAGGTTTTAGGAAAGGGTTATTGAAAACTCACTCAGAATTTGTCTTTTCTTTACTGATTAATTGCCCTGCTGAGGATGATGGCTTTTTGTTCACAGTCTAACATTTGGCAATTATGTTGCTATAGAAATAGTGCAAATAGATTTCCTTATTTCTGTCCCATAAGATCTTGCTGTATGAAATTGTTAAATCATTTGCATTGTTGCTTTATTGGTGGAAGAAATATTTAGACTGTCCTTTAAACGTCTTCTGTTTTTAGAGCAACATTCACAAGTCCCGTATTTCTCCATGGTGGAGCGTTTGATTACAGATGGAAAACACTGTGTGTATTAGTATGCAAAGCCTGATTTCAGGAGCCTGCAGCAACTAGCTGCATGGTAATATTCACTATATTGTTTTACATTTCAAAGAGGCTTCACAATAAAGATGTTTTTCACATTCTACTCAAAGTATCAAAATTTCTACAGGGAAAAATAAGTTGGAAGTGGTTGTCATGAAGTCGGAGCCAGTTTAGAATCAGTGGGTCAGATTTATTATTTGAATGTTAAAATAGCTATTTTAGACACACACAAATATGATAATTCACAGATGGGAAATTATACTCATTAAATTCTAAATTTACAGTGTGGAGGAAATAGAGACATTTGTAAAAATAAATATATGTCCTTTCAGCATCTTCTTACATTCTTGTCTAATACTGAAGAAGGGGGGTACTTTCATTCTCATTCCTTGAATTTAGATTTAACGTCAGATACTAAATAGCTATAATAAGAACAGAGCTAAAGAGATTTAATTGCATTTCAGTAATAGCAAAGTTAATTAGTAGTTTGATATGGGTTTTTTTAAATGAGGTAAGCTGTTTTTATATTTGAGGAGACTTGAAATCAGTTTTCCAGGCTTTAGCATTAATATTATTGTATGGTGAATACAGATCTTCTAATATCTTTCCTTTGATGATGCTGGTACTCAGCCCACTATTGTTCGGTGATTTATTAACTTTCTAGTAGCTGTTAGTGAAAATGGGTTATATTTTTTGAACTGGGAAGTCATTTTTATGTGAGTGAGAAGGGGTTTAGCACATGAATCGTGTCAGTCTGTAGTTTCTTCTATAATCTTGTGAGCAGGCAACATCGAATCTAAATTTCAAATCTATGCAGTCAATGCATCAATCTGAGTAATAGTGTCACTTCACACTATTAACAAGTCTGCTTAGGTGCTGTAATACCATGCACTAAAGATAAAAGGACTGCTGAAAAAATTTAATAGACAAGTATAAATCCCTCCCCCCGCCATTCATTCCACACCAGTAAAAGAGTTCTGATCTAAATCCTTTTCTTACCACCAGTCGTTGCAAAGGAGGTGACTGAATCTGCAGACTCTCCCAGCTGCACTGTGTTCTCAAACTCTGCTTTTTATCAATGTGGTATTAATCATGAATGGCCCAGATCAATGGTGCAAAGTCTAGCAGGTGGTCAGTAGTGTACCCAATGGATCAATACAAGGTCCAGTTCTGTTTTAAGTCTTTCATTAGTGATCTGGATGGTAGGCCAGAGTGTACCCTCAGCAGGTTTGCAGATGACACAAAAATGAGAGCAGTGGCTGATGCTCCTGAGGATCATGCTGCCATCAAGAGGGACTTCAAGAGACTGGAGGAATGGTCTGACAGGAACGTTTTGGAGTTCCTGGTACAGGGAGCAGGAAGAACTAACACTGTCCAAATGTCTCCTGACAGTGGCTTTATGCAGTGTTATTAAGCTGCATCAGGGTTAATTTAGGCTGGACACTTGGAAAAAGTTATTTACAGGAATCGTGGCCATTGGAATGAGCTGCCCAGGAGGGTGGTGGAGTCAGCATCCCTGGAGGTGTTTAAAAAAATGACTGGATATGGCACTCAGGGCCATGGTTTAGTTGACAAGGTGGTGTTAGGTCAAAGGTGAACTTGATGATCTCAAAGGTCTTTTCCAACCTAGTTAATTCTGTGACTCTATGATTCTATTATATAATCTTAAATGTTTTATCTAAAACCCGTTCTTTTATGGGAAATTTGCACAGTGTTACTGTTTGTGCTGAGTATTCACAATAGTGGCTTCATAGTAATATGAAGTTGAAATGGTTACACCAAGGGAAAAGATTTTCAGCAGATTACTGTTTATGGCCCTGATTCAGCAAAGCACTTAAGCACATTTTTAATTTCATATAAATAAGATATACTGTGGAAATCAAACTACCTTCCTCCATTATTTTAAAAAAGATAAACTTTGTTCCATTCGCATACACAGTAAAGTGAGCCCCACTGTTGAGAAAATACATTACCATTTGTGGTCTAGCCTGATGGATGTATTTTGTCTGATTTATGGGTATAATTTTCATGACCAAGAAATTCCTCTCTGGATAGTATGTGTGACTGTACTAAATTTTTGAACAGTGTGAAAAAGGGGAAAGTTTTAGTGGCTGGGCCAGAGTGTAATCTGGTTGTTGTGTTGTTCTATTTTACTCTACACAGATGCAAGGGGGTTACCTGGAAATAACATATTTTAAAGTAGCTATGTGCTAATAGTCCATACATCTTTCAAAAGTATCTTTCCTTTCCCCTGGTTGTGGCCAGCTGTCTGGCAGGTCAGAATTACAGAGGATTGTCCTGGTGTATGTTACTGGGCAGTTGTTCAGTTCATTTCTGAAAATAAGGAATTAACAAGAGGAGGACAGATCTAAACTGTCTTACATTGCCTAAGGAATTGCACAGGGGCTACTAAATCATGTAAGTGCCTGCTCAGCTGTTCAGTTTTGGGGAAAAAAGTGGTCACTGGTCACAGGAACAACAGCGACAGTATTTTTAGTTTACAGTTTGGGTTGGTAGATATTAGTTTATATAAGTGTGCTTTAGGCATTGGAGCATTTTCACAACAGATTTTTGTTAGAAAATACCCAACTCTGTGGCTGATCTTACTTCCCCACCATTTTGGAGTGATACAAAGTGTGGTTTATGTGCAGATTTTCTGTGCTGAGATCAAAATAAAGCTATGAACAGACAGTACCATTAATTCAAAAATACTTTGTTAAATGATCTGGTTTAGGGGGAAAGTTCTGTTTTGCCATTATAGTTTTACAATTGCTTGCAATTAATGTTCACAGATTTAATTTGGTTGTGTTTCATCTTAGGGAAAATACATATATGTCAACCTGAGTGTTGCCTATCATGAGTTTTAGATACCATCAATTACAGTTAAGGTTCTTTTGTTGAAGGAAAAACATATCGCATGACAAGAGGAAGTAACATTTTATTTTATGCTAGAGTGCAATAATTTACTTCTGGGAGACTTTCAATTATGCATGGATGTTTTATGTAGGCTTTCTACGTGCTCAGTATGCACCTGAAACGGCTTTGTGCCAGATAATAACACCTCAACTTCCAAAGGTTTATGTGTTCTCTGTGTTGTTAAACACATGCACAGGGTGGGGGGACAGGATGACAGAAGGGTGACCTTTTTCCAGTGTTGTTGGTTATGGCATAGGAAGCTGTTGGAAAATGATTGCTACAGAGCTGAAAAGATAATCGGATGCAGTTCATTACTCATCTTGTCAGCTGCTCCTGCTACAAGGGATTGTATCACAAGATGTTAATCTGCTTGTGACTAGATTTCAAAGCAAGCAGTTTTATTTTGGAGGGGGTGTAAGTAATTTAACATCTTTCAATTCTATTTCATTTTCAGAAGCAAGAGAAATGGAAAATTCCTGATTTAAAGTCTCAGAATATTAATTGATAGAAATATTAGTACATCTTTGTGGGTTATTTTACAAATATATGATGATCTGCTGCAGAAAGCTATTTAATTGCAGAAGTTGTTCTTTTTTAACTAATTATGTGTATTCCTTGAATAGTGGAAGTTAGTCTGCTAGCACACTTCAGTGTGTTCTGCAAGACAAGTATTAGACACAAACCAGATTTGGACCAAAAAGAGCCCTATGTACAATTGAATCACTAATGTGGATGTACCCTATGCTCCCATATATTGTCTACCACTGAGGATATTTGGTGTAAGTGTGGAGGAGGACTGTATTCATTATTTACAGATGGGAAGATGACAGGGAGGTAATTTTATCTAGCTGATTTTAGTTTTCTGAAAGCAAAAGGCCCAAAAGAGCAGTTACTTTCTGATACTGTGGTTTGCCGCTCACAATGCTGTATGTGAAGCATAGAGGAAGGCTTATAAACTTTCCATTACATTAAGATGAGCCAGTAGATTTGATGTGTACATTGCAAGCAAGCAGAACTGCCTTTTCCTCTTCCAGCTTCATCCTACCTATCTTTTAAAGTCCCTGAGGAAGTTGTCCAGTACAAGGGACATTTCTTTAATTTCTTGCTGGAGAAAAACACTCCTTTTGCTACCCTTTCCATGCAGTTTTCTATCACTAATTATTGTCAGATAGAATTGCATGTTACATTTTAAGCAGTTAAATTATAATTCTCATAAATCTAATAAATCTAATCCCTTTTAGAATTCATTATTTAAAAAACAAGCAGTGAGAGACTTAAATGTCCTTTCAAAAGTAATGTGTTGAATTAATGTGTAAGCAAAAGAAACTACAGATTTAAACAAAATAAATTTTTTCTAGATGCTCATGGTTGCATATGGCACTTTTTTACTCCCTCAGGAGTATCTAATGCTAATGCCTTGCTGTATTCAGTTTTGGTAGCTGCAGTCCACCCACTTAAATACCCCCTGGTGTATGCGTAGGCCACAGTATTCTCTAGTTCCTGCCACAAACTCTTACATGGTCTTCTCTGTGCTATTAATCAGCAGCTGTATTTCACCTCCAGAGAGATTGCATCTCAGCACTGGGCAAACTGAACTCTCCTATCATGTGTTATAGAAGCAACCAGCACTCTGTAGATAGTGATTTTAGTTAGATCGAAAACAGGGCATTTATTTTTTCCCCTAAACATTTTTGACTGAGTAGTCAGTCAGTAGGAAATGTTACTTGACTTTTTCACAAAGCTTTTCCCTTCTGTCTCTCCTCATATGAAATGCAGTTGGCTGAGCCATGAGGGCCTTCTTCACTGCAAAATTCTGATATGGTTAATGTGCTCCATTCGCCCAGGTCAGAAGACACAAGCTGATGAGCAGAGGCTCACTGAAATGGTTGTGGCTACCTATGCAAATGTGTGCATACAAAACATATGTATTTGTGTCTGACTTTATATTGTATGTATATAAAGAGATTCATACAAAAGTTATGTATTTCCACAACAACATGAAATGTCATCCCATGTTGCTGTTACTCATCACCTTGTTGAATCTGACAATTAAGTTGATGTGGAGGGGTAAATGCATATTTGTTTTCTGGATCCTTTAATCACTGTGTTTTCTGCTGAGGCAGTGACAGAGATGTAGATGGTGATTATAGTAGTGAAAAAAAGAGTTGTTTGAAAGTTCTCTCTAAGTATTTTTTCACCTCCATTAGGTTATTTAGAATTTTAATTGAGTTACCATGCCCAATAGGCAACCATTGCTCCAGGATGGGATAGAGAATATGAAAATGGATTAATTTATACTTGATGTATAAATTGTTTTATAATAGTCTTCATATTCTAAATTTGAAACTGTGAAATAAAGAAATAAGTAATTTCACATTTATGCTATAGCAATAAATTTACCAAAGAGATTTTATGTAGTGAACCTTTGAATAATTTTCTGATATTCTAATTTTACTTTGCCCATTTATGAAAGTCAAGTACAATTTTACAGAAAATACAAACATGGCTATAAAATAAATTATTTCAGTTTTTAAATCCATCATTGTCCTCAAACAGTCAAAATTGAGATTCCATAATTCCAGTTTATTTTAGCATTCAGTGTTAATTATCATACATTTTATGAGTCCAACAGCATAAAATATGTTCTCTCTCAATTCTTAACACATGACCCATAAACTTTATCCTTCTTTATCTTTTTCTTTACAGATAAGGAGTAGAGTTGAATGAAATCCTCATCTAATTGCAGAGTTTGTGATGATAATCCTATTTTCTATCATTATTTTTCAATGTATCACTATACATTTGACTGATTTTCAGGTTTTATGTTAATTCTTGAAGGTGATATTTTTTTAACTGAAACTTGAGCTTGAACTTGCAGTCTTTTGATGAACAGATCTTCAAGAGGGAGACAGTTATAATAGTTAATGAATGACATTGTAAAGACATTTGTTACTTTACCTATTATTACCATCTTAGTGAAAAGAGACCAATTTTTTTCCTTTATCATCTTTAGTAGTAGTAATCCATTTTGGAGTAGTGAGACTTTTAAAAATGATAGATTTTCTCCACCTTTTTGTGGTACTTCTGGGCAGTGCAGAAGTTAAACTGGCATTTTTTTTTTCAATTCTGATTATCACTCCTATAGTGATTTGGTCAAACTGGTTAATGTAGCAGGAGGGTCAAGGGATGACATGTACACCATGCAAGGAGAAAAACCATTCTGTTCAGAGTGGGTTTTCTCTTCCCATAACAACACTGAACAGTCTTGCAAGTATCTTAACAAGCAGGCAGGAAGGATACCCATCATCATCTCCTGGAATTTTTTTCTATTTCAAACACAGAGGGATCAAAAATCACACTTTAGTGCTTGATCCTAGGTGCCAGATGTTGGGGGCAGTCGGGGAGCAGCCTGCCCCTGCACATCCCTTTGGTGTGCTCCCTTGTTTCCACTCCTGTCTGCCAGCCCTGTTGGCACCAGGCAGTGAAATCAGCTGTGAGGTTCGCTGTGTTTTTGTGTGTTCTGTGTTTCTGGGAACCAGAGCTGCTCTGTGTGCAGCATGCAGTGGGTTTGGTCCCGGGCTGGAGTTTGCCAGTGCATGGTAATGGCAGTAAATAATTGCTGTGGTGTAGCCAGCTCGAGAACTCCCACGGAATGGGAAGGTCACTGCAGTGCAAAGAGATTTTCTAGCACATCTCCTGAGGTGTGCTGCTTCGGGCTGCACTCACCCCTAGAGAGCTGGGAGCATTTCTCTCAGACTTGGAGGAAAATAGCCAATTTGAGACAAGACTTAAGCTTTTATTTTTGTTTTCTCCAATACTTTTCCTAGCCCTAAACCTGAGGAAAACTTCTCAGATTTCACTTTGTTTTTATTCTCAGTGATGAGAAGCAGCTTTGACTGGAAGCATTTGCATTGCTTGAGATTCTTTGAAAAGAATGTGTTTTGAAATTTATATTCCTTTTGTCCCTTGCTCCAGGATGGCCAGTCTGATATTTTGTACAAATTTTGGACTGCAGTAACCCAGACACTTTCCTCTCAGTTTCAGTCAGCAACAGACTGTAAGTATTCAGTATAAATGATTTGTAATGTGTTCTGTAATTATTTTGATTCTCAGTTTTCAGTCAGCCCTTTGCTCCGTACCTTCTCTACCAGAACTATAGCAGTGGTTCACTCAGCACAAGGTCTGTGTATTTAAAACTTCTGGGTTTGTAACCAGACAGAATCCTCCTAAACTATGGTTGAATTTTCAGAAAGAAGTCTTTTCTGTTTCATTAAGTAGTTGTTACCTGGTAACAAAAAGTATTTTTCTAATTGTGAGTGGAAATGTTTGGAATGGTACAGTATACTCCCTAAAGCAAGTGAGTTTGCCAAATTCAAAATTAGTAATTTTATTTTAAAGATAAATTCTTGTCTTTTCTTGTTAAACGCTGATTGATTGTAAAAATCAGATTTCAGTAATTTTTTGGATACCATTATAAACAGGATTTTAATTCAAAATTATTTTATATAAATACACATAAACAGCTGGTGTTCTGATTATACACAATTTTCTCTACCTGTGTAATATGTAAATAGCTGATACAATCAAGGAATATTAAATACAAATCATGTGTTAACATAAGAGTTCTATCACTAGAACATGCTAATGCAGTTGGATCATAGGTGAGTTTGGTACTTGCATAAATATATCTTTCATATTTGCATAGTGTTTAAAGTTAATCTTTTGCACATAGATGTGAAGTGAATAAGATATACATTTATCTTTGTGATCTCAACTATTGCACTGGCCCTTCAAAATTTGGTTCTTCCAGGCTTTATAGCAGCAGTATAATTTTGAGGAACTAGCTGGTGGATTCATGTTCAGTGGTTGCTAAGTAACTAGATGATCCCAAAAGAAAATGTATGCATCTTGTGTTGAAACATATTAATTTTACTGTTTGCCTCATGTGTTGCTTTAAGAGCAGTGTGTACCTACCCCGAGCCTCCTGTGTCCAGACTGGACATGTGCTACCTGTTCTCAGCACTCCCAGTTAAGACTGTAAAATTATAACACCAGTTAATGGGGCCAACCAACACTACAGAACTGAGGAAACTCTTACATTTTGTCAGCTAACAGCTATTCAAAACTATTTTATTACTCACAGTTTTTAATAATGTGTTTTTTATAAACATTTATAGGGAGGTTTCAACATGAATGATATTTCTATTTTGCTACAGCTGAGTTTTAGGAGACAGATTTTTTAATTTAAGCTATGCATCTACATGAAAATATTCATTTTTAACATAAATTTCTGGTGACTGAATCCACTGACATCAGCCAGGTTCTGGATCATATAGATCAGGGGAAGACAAGATATCAGATGAATAGTGTAAAAATAGGAATTTATTGCAGTTCAACAGGTTTTATATTAGATTATGATCTTCTTTTGTGAGGTTGGGACAGTCTTTGTAAACATAGCTTCATGACCTTAAATGACTCTGTGTTTGATAATAAATGTGAATCCTCCAGTATTCAAAATTCTGTATTTGAGTTGAAAGCATAGGCTGGGTGAAGTGGGGCAGATGTCTGGAACCTGAAAAACCTAGGAATGAATGGAACAGTGTTAATCTCCTAATGTAATGGGAAATCTATAGTGTATGAGTGATGTTAGATCAAGATTAACAGTTGCTAAAGCAGTTGTACATTTGTTTCATTTCCTGTTACTTGTGGCAAGCCTTTCAAGGCTGAAAATAATGCTGCTTTTTCTGCTGGCTTTGTCATTCTTTGATAAGTTTAGGAATTGCATATTAAGTACCTTGTTTTAAGAAGTGTGCATAAAAGCATATGCTTCCCTCATCACATTTCTGAAGACTTTGGTTCAGAGGAGTTATCTTTGTCTGTTTTAAATTGTTATCTTCAAAGTTGCACAGCCCCACACTTATCCTCATCAAGATATTGTTAGCAAATCTCTAAATTTAGAGAATTCCAATTACATTTTGGCGTTAAATGAATGATAATTATTATTAAGTTTGATACCAAACATATATTGTACAAAATAAAGTGTGTTTTTCATATCGAGTCTTCCAATTTTGTATTTTATTCTGGTGCTTTACGTCCTTTGTCAAGTGCATTTAATATTATAGTTATGTCACTTTGAAATTAATTATATGTATTACATTATTAATATTAAACTTATGATAACATTGTATAACATTGATATAAATGCAATGATAGAGGTTGTTCATAGGAATAAAAAAATTAGTTTGAACTTAGCATTGTGTGTTGCCTACTGCTTTATTTTGCAGCCTCTATGTTTTTGAAACAAGCATTTGAAGGAGAATACCCTAAATTACTGAGGCTTTATAATGACTTGTGGAAGCGCCTCCAGCAATATAGTCAAAATATTCAGAGGAATTTTAACACAAGTGGAACTACTGATCTTTTTGCTGAATTACAACAAATGGAAGAAGATGCACAGGACATATTCATGAAAAAAAATGAAGATTACGAGTATGTGTTATGAACTGTAAGACTTAAAATATAAATCTTTGCACTCTGTAAGAAAACAGAATATTTTTTTTAAACTTACTGTTATTCAAATTGTCACTGCAGGAGAATTTTAAAGGCTTTTTGCCCTCATGCAGTTGCTGCTCTAATGCTATTTTAGAACTGTAGACTTTTCATTAAGCTGTATATCTAACAGTGTTGGGTTGTCTTGTCTTTAACAAAGTCTTTGACTTTTGAATACATTCTATCTTTTTGTCTTTTTGAGTGAAAAAATAGGAAAATGGTGAAAATTCAGTTTTGTATGCATTGTGATTAAAGCAGTAGATTTCTCCTAATGACACTGCAATCATTTGAGTGTGACAAATGCTCAGTTATTATGATTCAAAGTTTTTAGTTTATACATCATAGAATAAACATGATCCAAGTGATATCAGAAAGATCAAACTGAAACAGGCTTATCAAGCCTATTAGGACTTCTAGACTTATGTAAGATAAAAATGAATATTTTATATGAGAATTGTATTGACTTAAATATGTTCTTGAGCAGTCAGTGGGGAACTTATCAGAAGAATATTTTTCATATGCATATGTTTAAAAAGCAGAAAGGAAAAGTAGGTTCAGTATTGCAAAATTTGTATGTCTGGAAAGATTTAATGCTATTTTAATTTAAAATGTAGTAACTTTTTCTTATATGCAAAGTCCAGAAAAGGCCTTGAAAGACTCACTGCAACAGTATGAAGCTGCCTATCTGTCAAAATCCTTATCTCGGCTGTTTGACCCCATCAATCTTGTCTTTCCTCCTGGAGGTCGGAATCCTCCCTCTTCTGATGAGCTTGACAGCATCATTAAAACTATTGCCAGGTAAGCACATATAAGGCATTGTAAATGTACTCAACATGTACCTTTTAATAAGTTACAGTTTTAGAAAGGAGACTTCCTTAGCTGTAAAAGGTTGATTACTCATTAATTATAAAGTAGATTAGTGCAAAAATCAAGTCAGAATTTAGGATGGGATGGGATAAAATAGAGTAACACACAATATAACAGAATATTTGAGTTGGAAGGGGCCTACAATAATAAATCCAGTCAACCTTCATGAACACTTCAGAGCTGGCCAAAAGCTAAAACATGTTAAGGGCATTGTCCAAATGCCTCTTGAATACTGACAGGCTTGGCCACAGCTCTCCAAGAAACCTGTTCCAGGGTTTGACCACCCTCTTGGTAGGGAGGGTCATTCCTTAATGCTGAGTTGGAACCTCACCTCATGCAGCTTTGAACCATTCCTGTACCTCCTCTCACTGGATCCTGCTCAGCACCTCCCTCTCCGCCTCTCCTGCTTAGGAAGCTGTAGAGGGCACTGAGACTGCCCCTCCTTTTCTCCAAACCCTTTGCTATCCCTCATAGGACATTCCTTCCAGTCCTTTCACCAGATCTGTTGCTCTCCTCTGGACACATTCAGGTAACACTACATTCTTCCTCAATTGTGGGACCTTGAACTAGACATGATGTTTAAGGTGAGGCTGCACCAATGCTGAATACAGCAAGATAGGCACCTCTTTATTATTATTTATAATATATAATATATTTTATTATTTACTTTCTGTATTTTTTTTCTGGAATAAATGCATTTTTTATATCAGTTTTAATGTTTCAGCTTATAAAAGATCAGAAAGAGAAACTTGACACATGCTGTAAATGTCTGGTATCTTAATTATCCTGACTGTGTCAAAGGGAAGTGGTAGTTGCTTGGCTGAAAGTGATAATACCTGGTGTAAATGCTTTGTTAGAGTAAAACAGCAAGATAATAGGTAAAGATGACTATTCCAGGTAGAATTTGTAGAATGACACACCTAAATTACCAATGATGCATTTTCCCTTGTAAGGTTTTAGTAACGATGATTGTTTAACAAAGTCTGAAAAAAGATGAGCAGTATTCACAATATGTGGCTATGTGTATAAAATATTAAATATTGACACAGTTCTTGTTACTGGGAGTTACAGATGCTCAGATTATGTCTGTTGGTGTGGTGACTGATACTGCTTTGCTCCTTGCAAAAAAGAAAGGAAAACAACATGAAAATTACAAAATTTCAGCTGAGTTTTCCAGAGTGACCTTCAGCTAATGACATTTGGGGCCCTAGAGAGTTCTCAGAGAAGATTATTCTAAGTTGGGGTGCCTAATAATTCTTCAGCTCTTGAGAGAGGTTAAACTCACCATTTGCAATGTGATGGTTCCCATGCTTGCCTGTCTTCAGCAGAGCAGTTTTGAATGCAGCCCCAGCCAGTGGAGATCTGGAGATGTTCATGAACAAAAAACACTGGAAGTGATTTAGAAGTCTTTTCCTTGTTCGTTTGTTCCCTGTCGTTCCTTGGGGGCCTCTTTTACTATAAAGGATTGCCTAAAACACAGCTTATTAGTTGTGTCAAGCGAAGGCATCCCCTGGGTATTTCTGCACAGCTCATGTAATTCTGGAGTTGAATGACTGTGCATTCACCTGTAATGTTTGAAGGCTGCTGCCAAAGCTTGAAGGTAGTTAATTGCTGTCAATATTTTTGAATGGCTTACTAATAGTGATTTCATACTGAAGTGTCATTCCTAAACCTTGCTCATTTTTACTAGAATAGGAACACTGCACATAAAATTCCCAAATGACTTGTTAAATTGTAAACTGAATTACGGTGCGTGGAAAGACTTGGTTGCATGTGTTACTCTCTCTAAATTGACGAGCACGTAACTGTGTATTCATAGTTAATTCTTTATCGATCCAATACAGCACTCAATACAGCACTGTTTAGTTGTTAATTAAGATTTGTAATCTTTGCTTCCAGTGAGCTAAACGTGGCTGCTGTTGATCCAGACCTGAGTTTAGCTGTGGCCAAAAATGTGGCAAAGACCATTCAGCTTTATGGTGTAAAATCAGAGCAGCTTGTAAGTAATTTTAAATTTCTAAAAACTAATGTTTTTTCATATATGGTGTTCTGGCTTTTGTAAATTTAGAACATAACAGTTAAGCAATCTAGAGAGACAAAATCTTCCAATTAGCTTTTCATTGTATTTATGAACATTATCAGTTTAATTCTGCCTTCAGATGAACTCAGTCTATTGATAGCAGTAAAATTTATCTGTGTAACTCCAAATTGAATTTGCCATATTAATTTTTAAAAACTCAAAATTGTAGCTGTCATTAAACAAAATCAAGACTGTTAAATTCAATTATTTATTAACCAACCTTTGATGCTAAGTCAGTTACATGATACAGCATCTTTATGGTATTAAAATCTAGACTCTTCAAATACAATTTTTCATTACTTGCAAGAAACTTTGGGTATTTCTTTCCATATATTGATTATTTGACATATATTTAACTGACCTTTGATTTGTTTGCATTTGTCATATATTTTCAATCATTTACCATGCAGTGGTATCTACTGTTAACCTGAATAGAATAAGGATCCCTAAAGCCTTGTCATTTCAGTAAGAGCCTCCAAAAAGTATATGGATAGTAAAGTGATCCTACAAAAAAAGAATTCAGATGAACAATTATCTCATAAGGACTGTTGCTGAAATTATAATAGTTTTCTTATGAAGAGATGAAAATAAAGTTTTGCAATATGCAGACCCACCAGAAATGACTAACTACTTGTATTTGTAAACAAGATTTTCACTTAATAAACAACATTAATTCTGATGGCAGACTCAGACTCCAGTAACATTCATTTACTAAATGTTTTATTTAAAGAAAGATGCTTACTGATATTTTTTTGTACCAATTGGCTACAAAACATTGCAGCAATTTAATTATTATGGTTTCTGTTTACCTTTTACATTTCTGCTGTCTTGGAATAGTTTTGAAAAAATTGAAATTCAGTAACACATATTTTGTTTACCTGGTCTGTTGAATGAATTGTCTTGGAAGTTTGCAGACTTGGTGGATGGAAAAGGAACGTAGGTGAAGCAGTCATGAAGGCCATAAAGAATGTTTTAAATTTTAAAATAAAGACAAATGTTAGCATTATTTTGTTAGCTATTTAAAGCTTAAGTTGGGTCTGCTTTTAAAGATACCAAATCATGGCTTCGTATTTTCAGAATTTAATTTGCTTATGACAAATGAGGATTTTTAGTAGGTTGTGAGAGTTATCATAGGTAAAAAAAAATACATTGTTGTCTATATGCCACGGAGTGTAGTGTCAAATAGTGGCATTCAACTGGAAAAAAAGACCTTTCAGCTGTAACTAAAAGTATCAGGGTTGTGCTCATTGTCTCTGTTAGAGTCTGGCCAGTGGATTTGTTGGAAGTGAACATCGTTTTGTGATCAGACAGCTGGGAAAGTCTTAAGAAACCCTGAAAAGACCAAGACACTTAGAAATAAGCTGATAAGCATATGATTTGTGGCTTTGTGTTAGCTAACCTTAAAGTAAAAGAATATAGGAGGAAAGAGGGAGTGTGAGCCCTTGAACTTCTGGAATTTGACAACTGAAAATGCAAACTTGAAAAGGTAAGTGATGGGATTAGCCAAGCTGGCAGGATGAACATCAATGTCCTTGAAGCACATACCTACAAACTGGAAAGTAATATTAAGAATATTGCACAGCTACCCTTTTTTCTTTCTTTCTTTTTTTCTACCCTTCTTTCTTTCTTTGCTGATATATGTTACAAATTTAAAAACCAGAAGTGCTCAGCACAGTTGCCAAGATTTAAGTGTCAGAGTCATCTTTGAAGTGCTGAAATACCATTCCTGGCCTCCAGCTGCCTTTCCAGCAGGGCATGGCTCTCCTACTTGTCCTGCACCCTGCTTGCCAGCACTCTGGATATAATCTGGAACAACTTAGCCTTTTTTTGGTACCTATTTTTGGGCAGACAGATTGAGCCTGAAATGTGCACCACGTGTAGAATAGGAGCTATGTCAGACAGTACTGTTTCATTATGTTTAGTGGTTTAGCCAAGAATGCAATCTTAATTCAATCTTGCAATCCAGCCTACAACAATAGCTTGGAGTCAACAATAGTCCTCTCTAAAGCTGAGAAGGGGACCATGGAACATATCCACTCAGATGCTTCATGTCTGATAGCTATAGTAGAGCAGTGCTAGAGATGGAAATTTAATTTCCTGGAGGAATTTGAAATTGAGTTCTCTTCCAAATTAAAAGTAAACAAAACCATCTCAGAATTCTTAGTGAAGGAAGATGGGGACAGGAGGCTTTAAAAAGTGATTACTTTTTTTTTTTTAGTGTTGTAATATTGCAGGTAGATTTGAAAGGTGAAAACCTGAAATAGGCAGTTCTAAAAAGGTTGAGACCTTTGATGTCAATGTCAGAGTTTTTATTTACTCAGTTTCACAAAACAAGGAATTCACTGAGATTTCATTGCTGTTTCTCCAGGTATCCTTAAACAGACAAATAAGAAAAATGTTACTCAAGGTTCAAAGGTTTTACCTTTGAGCAAAAGTAACACCTATCAGTCTGTACATAGAGTCCTAAAGCAAAAATTGCTAAGAAAAAAGGCCTCTTCCTGTAAATCCAAAACATTTGTTTGTGTTACTTGTGGTTTTGTACCCTTTTCAGCTTTCTCCACTTTAAGAACTTGCTGCACCTGAGACCTGTTCTTTTATTAACTGGTTCAGAGAAGATAATCTCTGCAAGCAGCAGTATGTAGATACATTCTGCTATTGGGTGAATCTTTAGTGAGTCCATTGCTGATGCTTGATGTGGTTGGTGTGTGCCATGCAGTGTTCAGAATTATTGTCCTAATTTCACTCAATGTAATTGCAGATGTTCTTACTATACAGTTTGAAGGGATAATTAGATATTGCACTAGATTTAAAAAATATTTCTGTTAATTTAAGAGTATTAGCTTTCATCTTCACCACCCATCCTGTGTTTTGTGGTGCTGAAAAAGGGTGCTTGATATATTTTCTCTGTGCCATTATAATTTTGCTTCTTCTTATTCACATTTTCCTTAAAACAAATAGGCCAGACATCTTCATAATGATTACAGACACCACCAGATTTCTGTTTAGTCACCATTTCCACATCCTTCTCATTCCAAATTGGAAAAGATATTAACAAATCTGATCATCGTGTTTTGGATAAGAACAAAATTTTCCTCTTCTGCATTTGCACGTTTTAATCCAGTGCATAGATTTTAACAAAAGGTCTGTTTACTGAGCTAGATTTTCTTCACTGGCCACTTTTTCTTGCAAGTGAGGTAGCCTAGATGAAAAAAGAACCCTAACTTTTCTCCTCTATTCAGTTCCAGAGGAGACATCCATTCCCATTTGCAAATACCTTTTATCATTGACACATGCAGCATGTTGTGCTCTTGTTTAACTGGTTACATCAGGAAAATTAGCTCTTTCATTAGATACTTACAATAAGTATAGTGAAAGGAAGAGATTTGTGAGAAAGCAATAAGTTGCATTTCCTAAAAACAAAACAAAAAATAATTTGGGGTGTTTGTGAGAATCCCTGCTCCTTAACAAAAGATAGGAGCTCATAAATCATCTTCCTAGAGATACTTTTACCCATTTGTTTAACTGATAGTTGAGAAGTGTAAAGGAGAGCTTAAAACTCCCAACATCTTTATTAAATGCCTTTGACATGGCAGCAGTAATTGTGTGGCAGGATCCTCTAGTGCAGTGGTCTTAAGATTTTTGGTTATGCATTCCTATCAGTATAAATTTTTTGAGTGTGCACCTTCATTATACATATACTTGTTTATTTATAACTTTTGTGAATGTACTGTTGAAGTTCTAATATTTTTGTCATGCACCCCATTTTGTCTTGCTTAATCCTTGTGGTGCATGTGCCTCACTTCAAAGACCACTGCTTTGGAGTAATACTCTGCAGTAATCTTCCATAATAAGGGAACAGACTTGCTATTCATTTTTGGAAAAGTTGCCTCATTGATTGCAGTCTGTTGAATTCATATTTTGTTTTGTTAATATGCTACTTTATATCAGATTTTTCATTTATTTATAGAAAAGTTAAAAATATGGTAGTCTAGTGATTGAAAGTGAAACAAATCTGTGTTTCCCCAGTTGATTACCTGTAATTTTGTCATTAACTGAGCAGAATTTTGAATGTATTTGAAATGTTGTGGTTTCTCTTGTAATTAAAAATCTCCTCATTGCAACTTTGAAATCACTATATTTTTGTTTGCTGTTGATAAAGAAGTCATGAAACTTTGAGGGTTAAAAGCTCTGGAAGTTTACAAGAGAGATAATTTTGCCAACAAGCAGAAAAATAAATTGCAAGATCCATTGTCCATATCGACTGAAGATGGAAGAGCACTCTTTGGTCCTGTAGTCTATTCCCTTCCCAGCACAGGACTGTTTGAAACAGTGTTTGTTGTTGGGGCTTTTGTTGCATTCTTTCTGGTTTTAGAGTGATGATTTCAGTTACCTGAATGTAAGTACTGCATGTTCTCTTACTTTTGTGCTGTTTCTATTCAGCTTGTCATGTGGGTGGATTGAAATACACTAACACACCCACCAAGTGCACATAGATGAAATGTGTTGTGCTGTGAACATGAAAATGCAGTTGTTTAGAGAAGGTGTGATTCTCCTACTTTGTGAACCTGGAGACCTCTACCAGTTTCCTCCCTAGAGTTACAGTCATCCTGTCAGACTATCTTGATTAATTTTGATCAGAGTCCCAGAGCAATCCTTCCTGCCTTGGCTGATGGAGGCTGTGTCTTGCTGACTCCTCCCACCACAGGGCATCACTAGAGACATCATCAGGGACAGCATTATCCTTTGGCCAATAAACTAGCAAAGAGTCATTTGCAGAGGCAGGATTGTAAAAATGAGGTTGCCCACTTGCTTTTTGGAGCAGGTGGGGGTGATTATGCTGGCAAATTCTAGTGGATTAAACTGTCTTAAAAACATTTCTATATGAGGATATGGTGTGCTTACATGATTTGGGCAGACACAAACTCACTCCACTGTGTTGCCAGATGGCAGAGCACATTTTAGCTCCACTGCAGTCCATGCTGACCAGTTCAGCTGTGGCACCTTGCTGAACACAACACTCACTCAGCCTGGAGCACAAGCAGAGGAAGTTTATGTCTGCTTGAAGTACAAACAAAGCAATAATCTGCATGGCCATACTAAACTAGGCAGATTTTTTTCCCAAGGTTAGGGTAGAAAAGGCTAAAATCAGTGGGAGCTGTGATTGCCTATAATTGGAGTGTTTCCTAAATATGGAATATTGTATTTTATGGAGTAATAAGTCTATCTAAAAAAAGGGATCTTCTCAGCAGACAAGAGGCTGCAGGCAGATGATATAATGGAGATCTTTCCCACTGTCAGACTTGTAAGCAGTCATGGAGAGGAGGCCCTCAAAAGGTGGAAATGGAGAGTGGGTGTAATAAGGGAGGAAGGAAGTAGAGAATTTGAATAATTTTTTTACTCTCGTAACTCAGTGTGGTTGAACTGATGCCATATATCTCACAAAAGCCTATGAATGAGGCAGAGGTTCAAAATACAGGCTGAGGACAGTGCTCTGGGAGAGCTGCTAACCTTTGCCCTCAGGTACTAAAATGTCTTTTATAGCTCATGGTAGAGGCTTGGTTTCTCATCAGGATTTTTGCCTGGGCAATGATTGAAGTGTTTGTGGTTATCACATTTGCCACTTGGAAATTTTTAAGCACTGAGCAGAGAGCACAGTCCTTCCTGGCATTCTGAAGAATTCTTCCCTGGTCTTCTTAAGAAAACATAAGACAATGCTTGGTGTATTTTGCATATTTCAAAGTTAAAATGCTAAAAACTCAGTGATAGAAGCAAATTTTGAGATTAAAGAGAATACATAAATGTCTCAAAAGTTAAAGTCACTGCACCAAGGTTCAAATAGTTGTCACATATCCTAAAGGGCAGGACATCGAATCACCTATTGGTGACCTCTACTACTGGACAAAACAAAATGGCAGAGAATTTGTTGTTCTGATCCCAAAAGTGATGGATGACTGTACACTTCAGACATAAGAACATTTGTGTGGATTTTTCTGTGTGAATGACGTTTTAAGATTCTGAATTGTTTTGAGGGAAAAGTCAGCATCAGCTGATGATATCTGTGATATAGAGTAGGCAGCCTCTTTCTCACTGTCCTGGATCTCAGTAGTATATTGAGATTTATTTATATTTGCTTAAGTAAATATTTAAGTTACGTAATGTTATGCATGGTTCTAGAATGTGCATCAGTTGCAGAGCACTGGAGCAGTAATATGAGCAGTGATATGATGGCACAAAAGGTTTCTTGGGAAGTAACGGGGAGCTTTGATTTAGCCTGACCTTGTTTTTGAATATAATGGTGAAACTGAATTTCAGATGTTGTGAAACAATTCTGAATATTTAACTGGCTTAATGTTTAAATGTAAAGTGACTCTAACATTACAATTCTGTGATTAAAATTAATATACATTATTTCTAAACTTGTAAAGTATTATTATCTATCATAATGATTAGAAGCATGTGCTTGATGACAGATTTTTTTAGTGCATTATAATTTAAGAAGGTAAATACCAAAAAAAAAGCAAAAGTAGCAAAGTGTAACAGTTCATTGTTGTGTCAACCCCTTCTTCAGAGGCAGACACTATACACATGCATATCCCAGTCACTGGCTGCTTGTCCCCAGTTGGTCTGGGTTTGTTATTCAAAGGGAGTATGGATATTTAAAACAAGTAACTGTCCTCAGAACAGTAAATGTAAGTAAGTAAATGAGCTTGGTCTCATCTGTGCAAAGGCAAATTTGTACCATGGAGGCTTGTTCCACTAGTGTCAGCCTGGCTTCAAGGGTCAGCCAGAACACCAGGGTGACAGTGTGTGTTTGTGCTGCAGAAGGGCCGTGTGCTGAACTGCTGCCCACTGTCACCCTGGTGTTCATGTCAGTGTCTGCCCCTCACTTCAGAGCTCAGGGTCACCGAGGGTTTGTGGCTGACACTCAGGACTTTGTGAGCATCTCTCTGAGGTGGGAGGGTGACAGTGCTGTCTGCACTGGGGAGCAGGAGGTTCCTAGGGGCACCCCTGGGCACTGTGGGGCCAGGCAGAGCCTCCAGGCTGGGCAGGGCTGCCCTTCCCCAGAGCAGTGCCTGGCTGCCAGAGCCTCCTGGCAGTAGTGTCTGCAGGATTGCCTCTCCTGGGCTGCAGGCTGGGGGAGGTAGCTGTTGGCCCAGGCCAGGAACTTGCCAATGAGTGTCCTACCAGCTTGGTGGTACAATCAATCATTCATGTGCCAGATCCAGGGACCTTCCCTAGCACCCTTTAATTTACAGCTATGGGTGTAGCCAATATGTGACTGAGACTGAACAAGAGTGAGATGTAAAATCTGTTCAAGAGGAAACTTAAAATGCTGACAGATTGGAGTAATTTTTTTCTTGCATCTGGAATTCATCCTTCCTTCTGCTGTAAATAAATCTCTAAGGAAAAAGTTAGGAGATGTAATTTCTTCTGTAGTAATACTGCTTTTGGTCTTAAGATTTTCTTAGATTGCCAGAGCTTCAAAATATATGCTTTCCAAAACATGTTTTTCTATCTGCAGTGCTTGTCAGCTGTACTTGACTTATTTTCATATAGCATTTGGTGCTTCTAGCAGAGTTTTAGACCTTGAAAAGAGTACAGTTGTCTGTGGCATTGTGGCTAATTGGCAACTTAAAATACTGCTGGATGGGTGCAAGAAAACTCTTGGATATTAACTCTTGAGTGTTCAGCCCTTTCTTCAAGTAGCCAAGTATTATTTCTTTGAGCCAACTCAGATAACACCTTTTTGCATGCCAGTGCAACCAAGCCCTTCTGTAATTTAATATTCTATTTTTAGTGAATGTAATGGATGGAGATACAGGCTGAAGACTATCTATCTATCTGTCATGTACAGATATTTTTAGAGCACTGATCTTTGTAATGCTGATCAGCACCAAATGTATTACATAAGATTAGCATCAAAATATATACAATGGAAAGTCAGCTCTGCTGCAGTTGTTCTTAAATTATTTTTAGTATTGCCCACAAAACTTGTACAGCTCAGTGCATTGCCTTGCCATTGTGCCCTATCTCTATAGAAAACATTTTAAAATATTCATTTTATATTTTCTCAGACCTTTCCAGGTCTCCTTCCTGAGGTTTTAAATAAGATGGTCAGTCGTGCACATTATGAAGATTTTAATAAATGCCCACTTTCCACCAGGATTGATACTGAGACAAATTGTCTCTCATTGTCCTTCAATCCAATATATATTTGAACTTGTGATTCACAGATGCAAGATTCCAAATTATGTTTTACTTACATTCCTAGCTGGAGTTGTGTTCTTTATGGGTGCTCGGGTGGCTTCATCTTTTGCAGCTACCCATAATGATGTTTTCAATTTTCAAATTTTAGTGAATACTCAGAACTAATATCTTATCATTAAACATATCTGGTCCACTAACTATCTATCTACTTTTGAATGGATTGGAGTAGATTACTTGGGAGAGTTTTTGAGTTTAGAGGCAGACTGTTAGAAAACAGACCATATTCTTCTCACACCACTCTAGAAAAAGTATTTTTGTGTTTCAAATTTTCTGAAAAAAACGGATCCTTTCCTTTGAATATTTTAAAAAACTAGTTTGTAATTACTGAGGTTTAAAATAGATGTGGAAGTAATAAATCCATATAATAAAATGTTGAATTTCTGCATATCCATCCCATCATGATAACTATTTGTAGCAGATGAATCTTGATTTTTTTTCATTATTTCTTTCTTAGTGGGTTTATGGTGCATCTGGTATATTATAGTCAATAGAAAAAAGTTTGCTGTTTGTTTTTGGTGATGTAGTTCAGTTTTGAAGGTGTAATGCTGTCATGCCATGGCTTTACAGATCTTCCAGGATCTCTCTTCCTGAGAATGCAATTAAATGTGCTCTGATCTTGGTTTATATTACTACTGTTAAAAACAATCTCTACTTTATTAATGCTTCTCCTTGGTGGCTTGTAAACATTGTTGCAATAAAGAGAATGAGGAAAGAAAAGGCTAGAATGCCAGGTGGAATAAAAACCCAACAATTAATTCAGCTTAAAACAGTGAGCTGAGAAAGAGTCTTTACAAGGAATTTTTGTAATGTCATTTGTAGAAGAGAAAGTGTCTGTCATGCTTGATCAGGGCAATGTAGATTTAAATAAGCTGTTTTCAGGGGGTTATTTAGATGGTAAGCAATATGAATGGCTTATTTTTGTCCAGAATCTATAAGGCTAAGTGTATTATAACTGATCCAGGGACTATATTGGAGCATCTTGGCTTAATCAGTGAAATTATGAAAAGTAGAGATGCAAAGGAAGATGGGATTTAAAAGCTAAAATATTGCAATGCGAAAACACTTGTATGAGAAAGATTGATTCTTAGTTTTCTCTGAGTATTCATGGAGATAGGATTTTTTTTCTGAACCTTTCAGTCTCTCCTTAGTGTCTGACTAGAAAAAGGCAGAGAGGACTAAACAAGTTCCCCAATCATTTTATGCCAGTCTGTCTAGTGGCCAAACAAATACCCATAATGTGTTGCAAGAAAGAAAAATGTTGATACAAGATGGCTGTAATTCTGGTTTCTTTTAGGGAAATGAAAAGAATAATGACCTCATTTATGGAGGAAAACATTCATTGAGTTAGCATCAGATATATTTCAAGGAGAAATGTACCTTACACTACACAAAAACTTGTTTTGGCAGAGTTAATTTATACAAATTCCTCATGAAATATGCTAGAGTAGCAGGAAAATGGATGTGAGCTGCATCTCTGTTAGGATGTTTACTGATGTTTATTGACATAACTGTGTGGTTTGGGGTAGCTGTGTTGGTTTTTTTCCCACCCATCCTTTTATGTGACATAGTTAAATTCATCTAGCTGAATAATTCAAGCGAGTAGAGGAGAGCAGGACGGAGAGGGAGAGAGAAAAGATTTTCTGGAACCAAATTCTTCCAGTGAAGGGATAAAAATGTGCTGGAATTTTGGCATCAGATTTAAACCTCAGCAAATTTATGAGGCCTGTGATGATTTTGAATTGAAAAGCATGATGAATCCTTATTGTAATGACATAAAGTGTATTTCTGATTGCCTTTTTTATTATGTGATCTTATAAGAATTAATCCATGTCTCTTATTAGATGGTGTTATATTGAATTGTAAGCTTTCATTTGCGGGTGAGTCACTATTCAGGACATATTCCAACAATGAGATTTGTCTGACAGTTCCAGGGAAATGTATCGTCCTCCTGTCTAAATGTCGAATATTGTGAACTTCGGAGGGAAGTATGAAATCTAATAAGCTCACAAATCATCAGGAACAGTGGTGAAATGACACCTCAGGAAAGGTTTATGTAAATAATGGGTCAGTAACAATGGTGTAAGTAATGTGAAAGATTATATTTTCCCCACTTCTTTTTTGAGATACATGAATTAATTGTATTGTGCCAGTACTTTGAAGACATGGTATTACTGTCAATGAAAAACTTGTATCCATGCTATTTAAATGAGAGAACCCAAAAATATGAATTCAATGTTTGGCACATTAAAAGAATTCATTAATAGGTATTTAAATAGAATATGTGGGAGGCTATTATATAATAAAATAATTTCAGAATAATTGCTATTTCACTGTACTGTAATAAAAGCTAAAGATGGCAGTAGGTCTAATTTAAAAATAATCAAAAGTCAGGTAAGGTTTTGTAATTTATTTTTTTGATGGAAAGATGAGAATAGCTTTGTTGAAACAGTCATTAGAAAGTACTTATATTGGTCATAGAATACTTAGAAATATCTATCTGATAAATCACTTTAAAAAGCATTTAAACTTTTAAAGCTGGAATTAAAAATCTGGAGGAGAGAGTTACATTAAATAACTTCATGAAGGATTTTCTTTTTTTCTCTTGTTGTCTTTTGCTGGTTAGATCGTGACTCACATAACAAATGTGTGATTTTTTAGATTTTTTTTTAATATATACTGGCTAAAATCCAGAAAAAATCATCCAAACATAAAAGTCTGACTTTGGGAGTACTGTGTACTTCATTTTATCTTGCTAAGAAATTGGTTAAAAGACTTCTTTTGGTCTAGTATGTTATTTTGCTAGCATGTAGAAAGAGAACATAATTGCACAATCCTTTCAGTATTTTGTTATAGTAAGCTCTAAGTTATTTCTTAGCAAATTAAATACTGTGATTTGGAAAAGGACTTGATTGAATGTTGAGATACATATATATGTATATATATATATATGGTAAAGGATTTGGAAGTTTTCAATTTTGGAACAGCTCTAATGAGAGTTGGACCATGTAAAGTTCAGTTATAAACTTGTGTGGGGTGGTAATATTCTAATCTCAGTTAATGCTAGACTTGATACTACAAAAGGCAGATGGCAATTAAATAAGTTGATTGTATTTTTTATGTGCAGGTGAGTATCATCCTATCATGTTGGACCTTTCATGTGTCTTGGGGGTGGATGTGTCTGCTCTTCACCTCTGGAGGGGCATTCTCAGTAGCTGGTTGAAACCAGGAGCTAATGGAATTACATATAAGATACGATAAATCATTCAGTCATTAATTTGGCCAGCATGAAAAATGCAATAAACCATTACAGTCAGAGGTATCAGGATCAACACACATTGTCCTTGAAATCCTCCTCAGACTTGGGCTGGCTGGATAATAGGAGGGACATATTTTTCTGTAGTTGAGAAATTCTTATATTATTAAGTGTTTCAGGTTTAGGATTCTCTGAGATTCCTTAAAGGAACTGGTTTTATAAGTGCTTTCTGATATCACAGTTGTTTTAAAGCAGCTCATTATTTAAGCACCATCAACCATTACTCACTTTTGATTACTTGTACAGTGCTTTTCTTCTCAGATGATTCAAAGGCTTGGAGATAAATCCTGTCTTTTCTGTTACAGAAAGACCATTTGCTGTTTTTCTTCCATTTCTTTGGCTTTTGAAAATATTAAGGAAGAAAAACCAAAACAAAGCAGAAATACCCCTGAGGAAATGGTTCAATGATTATTGCTTCTTCTAACATGAATAGTAAGAGCATGATGTTTGGTCTCTTTTTCCTGGTCAAGGATGTAACAGTACCTTCAAATTTTTCTTTCCAAAATAATGATGATATGTTCTATAAGATTTTTAATTTCTTCACCTCAGACCTCCTTTTCTGTATTTCCCAAATATTAAATTTTCATTTTTCTAAGGAAGCTAAAAAAACCCCAAAATATCCTGGAAGCTACAAGAATGTCCTGAAGGTGCAATATGCATGTTATGTACATTTTAAATTATTGCCTGAATTCACAGCTTATTCCTTTCCTCATGTCTTGAAATATTTCTTCTTTGCAAAATTAGAAGCCACTCCAAGAACATGAATTCTTACTTATTATTTATTCTTAAATTTTAGGGTTGTTTTTTATTTTAAAGCAGAGCATTCATATTAATTTATCCTCATCAGTCAAGGATCTTATTTCCAGTGACAAATTCATTCAAATCCTACACTTTGAACCTCTAAATTATGTCTCTTCTTTTTGCAAATTATCCTCTAAGTAGCTAATATATTAAGTGGAATAGCCTACAGAGTTCAGATTCTTCTGTATTTTTCTGCTAAATGGTGCTTTTTTTACAAAAAAGTAGCAAATGGATTCTACTAAACCTTTGTGGGTTTTAGGTGGAAAGAGATTGTTAAAGGTTCTTTCTGCAGTATGGAAAACATTAAACCTAATAGTAAATCATCCCAATTATTTGTAGTTTATGGGAGAAATCCCAGAGCCAAGCCCTATTGACTCAGAAGCTCTCTAAATGGATTCAGTGCTTTATAATAAGTTGTTATGATCAGGCAGGAGGCCAAGTACCAGATGGATTGATTGCCTTCTGCCAGAGGTATGGCAACATCAGCTGCATTTATTAGGAATGCATTTATTGTTGAAAATTGGAATTCAGTTTGTGCTGTCAAAATACTCTTTAGTCTCGTGATCCTGGAGTTAGAGTGAATGATTTGTTGAGAAGTAGGACTTTGTCTTATTTTAGGATCGTCTCCATACTCCTAAATTATGATGATATTTCCTGCTCTAAAGAAAATGGGTTTGCTGAGGCTGTTTCAGAGAAATCAAATAAACAGAGCTTCCCAAAACTGTCAGTAAGGATGCACAGGAGATCTTAGTTGCTAAGTGTGAAACTGAAGTTTTTCACAAGATATGTAGTCTATGAAGGGAATAGTAGCAAACCAGCTTACAAATCAGTGTCTCTTCTGAGCTGCCACCTGTTGAAAGAGGGGAGCATTAGTCACTTTGAAGCACTAAAAAAAATTACAGGAAAAGCTGTATCAATAGTCTGAGCTTTCCTATAAGAAAAAGACAAACTTAGCATTTTATTCATAACCCAAGGGAGAACTGATGACTTGGTTCATGGCCTGATCTAAATTCTACATTCATTGCTTCATGGTGAAAACAAGAATTTAATCCCAAAGCAATCTTATCATTGCACGTCTCAACATATAAGATCAAATACATGCTGTCAAATTTCATATCTGTTCTAAGGCATCAAACACAGAAAAGTGTCAAATCCAGAACACTTACTCTGATTATTTCCAAGATGTATTTCCAAAGTAGGTCTATTCAAAGGGGTGCAAATACATTTATAGGGTGAGAATGCATCTGACATGACCACTAGGGATCTGTGCTACTGCTTTACATTCCCTTTATAGCTAGTGAAGGGAAATAGGTGCATACAGGGTACATGTACTCTTTTCCCAATGCAGGAGGTTTAAAATAACCTAGGTGAATTACTCAATGAGAATTCTTACTTCTCTGTTTCATGATTTCCTGCGTGTAGTCAGGTGAATCATTCCTGAAATTTTCTGCACTGGGCAGTTCACTGACCCAAGATGAGGCATCTGTACTCTCTGGAGGTGAAGTAGTGTAATCATGTAGGTGTACTGGGGGATACAAACTAAAATAAGCTATTTTCAGAATGACTTCTGAATTCAGGGAGAGCACAATGCCAGTCATGGCTTACAGCTTCTTGAGCATGTCAGGCTAAAGTAAGGCAGATGACCTTAAGTCAGCTTAAGTTCCTCTTCGTGACACATTTTTTGTGCTTTGGCTTCTACAAGTCTCCTTCTCAGTTCAGTAGGCTGCCTGATAACAATCTACTGCTTAGGTCTCAGTTGAATTAGATTTAAAAACCCCCAGAATTCTTCTATGCAGCTTCCTCCAGCTAGTCAGCTGCTGGATTGAACCTGCACATTTCAACCTCCTACTTTAGAGAAAGCACTCATATATATGTCAGAAAGGCACTATCTCCCAGTTTCTTTTTCATTTCAGTTTAACAGCTGCCCCTTCTGCTTATAAGCTCACGTTCATAGTTTTTAGGGCACCACGAGACACAGCCTTTGTCCCAGTGCCTGGATCCTGGCTAATACTTCCCGGTAGGACACTCTGTGCCTCACTCCTCCTCACAAGCATCCCATGCTGGCAGTGTGCTCCCAGCTCCTGTTGGCAAAGGGAGCTCACACGGATGTGTCACCCATTGTAGAATTGATGCTTGCTGGGGAATGGCTGCCTGTGCTACTGCCCATGAAATTACTGTAAATAGTAGACAGGCTTGAGGTAAAAGCAGAAACAATTTACCCAACTGAAGTGAAGAGCGTAAGAAATCAATTGCAATACTTAAGGCTGATACAGAAATGTGGAACAATTTCAGTCCTTGTTGCTTCTCATTCAGGTCTGGCTTCAACATTGTTTCTTTTCCTTTGTTTTCAGCTAGCAGTCTTCAACCAGACTCACTCCCAGGGTGACTGACAGCTCCCTGGAGATGGGATCTGGCCTTCAGCTGCATTTGGTCTTTTACTTGTTTCCCAAAATAGATTCTGATTTGGGATGAAGTCACCCCTTCTGTCCCCCCTGTTTCTGCTGAGCATAATTCACTCTTCCTGGCCTTCTGCATTTCAGGATATATCTGACTGATTAAAAAAGCATCTGATTTTTTCTCCAGTGCCCTCATCATGAAGAAGGCCTGTGGACTGTGTCTTTCAGACAGCCTGAGCAGACGTGCACGGGCTTCACACTTATTTGACTTAACCTATTTACACAGTGCAATCCCCAGTGGCCAGATAACAGGAGAAGAGTTACATTACCACTGGGTTTAAATGCATAGCCTGTGTCTAGCAAAGAACTTTAAAAGTACTTTCTGTATAAAAGAGAGTGATAAATGTGAATCATTGCTAAAACCCAGTATGCTGGAAAAGAAACTGAGGGGTGGTTTATGTCTATAGTAAAAGAGCCATAAGCCTGGTTTCTGGGAACCAGGGAGACATAATAATGACATTTTTCCTAACTGGATGCCTGATTGTATAATGGATATAAGGAGTGTCAAGAGGAGGCATTAGAATACTGGAATAATGATAAACTGTCTGAAATCTGGACTCTGGCCAGTGACACAAAGTATGAACCAAACTGGACAGAGTGCAGAACTTTCTTGCCTTGAGGCAAAGTCAGAGAAATCACTGTGGTTACAGCAAGAGAGGCCTCTGAAAATGGTAGGACACACCTGCCCATGCAGGTGCCAGGTGTTCCCAGGGCACACCTTCAGGAAAAATGGCCCTGGAGAGCCCTGGGCTGCTTTTCAGGCCTCTTTGCTTTAGACCAGTGGTTTTAGTACAAGGGTTTTATGTACAAGGGATCAGCACATCTGTCAAAGTTCAAGTGGATTAGTTAAAGGAAATTTAATATGGTAAACAGTTTTACAAAGATTAGTTGTTTTTAAGGTACTTTCAGATTTTGCCTCTGAAGCTGTTGTGCACTATTGCTGATTGCAAGAATTTCTTGTTATTGCAGAAGGGTTATGTTTGTACTCGTTAATGGTTTTACTTACCAGTTAAGCTTTTTCACTAGCAGGAGAGATAGAGTCCAATGTCTAAGAAATTGTAAAACCTTTACAACTCTGAGGAACTGAAATTTAAGTAACTGGGATGAAAAAAATTTATTTGTTTAATAGTAACTTTTATGTTTAATAGTTTTAAATGTGCAAAAATATAAATTAGTCTGTACAGTATTTTAAAAAGCATGGAGAAGAAAGTTACTTGTGTCTGAGAGTGTGGTCATCAGGGTAGACAGGGTCTTTCTTTGCACAGCTGTTTTGTTATTAATCTGTGAAGCTGTAAATGTGAGAAGCAGAATTCTAAAAACCAGCCTGGTCTGTCATATAGAAGTATCTAGAAGGAAACAGGGATGTTGTGGCTCACATGGCTGTTCTCATCAGGGAGGCAGGAAAATGCTGACACACTGTATTTATCAATCATTTTAAAGATACATTTTGATGTCAAATAATTTAAGGTACATTGGAAAAGATCTTTCCTTCTACAAAGGCCTCAGAAACCTATTTATCCTGAAATAATCCCTAAATTTGAAGAAAGAGAAATGAGCAGATATTGTCATGACAGTGATGTGAATAAATCAGAATTCCTGGGTGCTTGCAAAAACCGGTTTAAAACTTCATCATTAGCAATGCTGGAAAATTCTAGATGACTGTGTTTGTTTGCTGTCTGTGTTTATGCTGTATGGAAGCTATAGGAAGTAGGGGAATAGTCTTTCAGTAGTAAAGATTCACTACTTCTCATAAATTAAAAATTTTCATATTATGTTTGTTTCTTTTGTTCTTAAACAATTATTACTGTATGCTCAGATTTAGTTTAAAAGCATTCTGTAGGACCTATAACTGTGTCTAGACACACTCCATGAAAGCCTCTTTACCATTTACTCAGTGAGTTGAATATATTTTTACAGAGAGACTTCTGGAGCTAGGCATCTTCAGGGATTTCCTGGAGGATAATTCTGTATCCTGAAACATAGATAACTAGTTGGGTAATTATATCTCAGTAAAGCCTTCTATTAATAGGTATTCTTCCTTTAATGTTTAGATGTCCTTCTAGAATTCACATCACTATTTGTCAATTCTTTGTATTTCTGCAGCTTTGAGTGCACAAGAAAATTTTTGTTTATTTACCAATTCCAGTTCATTATATTTTAAATTACAAATATATGCTGTAGTATCCTTATGAGACTGTTCCATAGTTAATGGCTATTTATATATCATCCTGGAACTTTGATTTCTGTCCTAATAGTAAAAAATGCATGCTTTGTGCATTTAAACATGAAGAAATATTTCTTTGATTTTTGCTGAAAGATTCATAAATAAAACTCTTTAATGACAGATCTAGCAGTTTTTGGTCCTTGTAGTTCTGTTTTTCTGTTGACTTATAAGCCTGTAATGCATACAAACTCTAAGCCATCTATTTGAAAAAGCAGAGCTTTTAAGGAGAGTCTTGAATGGTTGTCAGAAGGACAGACTGAGGGCATACAGGAAAATGTACACTGCTCATAGAGAAAAGCTGCTGATTGTTTATTGGGCTTCCTCAGGTGGATTATTTCATCTGACTCTTAGATTACAAAGTCAAAGTTTTGCTGGAGCTAGGTGTCCCCAGGAGATCTGGATCTCAGTGCTGTGGTTTGGGACAGTCTCTCAAGGTTCCTGTTGCTGTTCAGTTTGTTTAATCTGGAGATGGAAATTCTATAAATCAAGACAAGAGTTAAATGGAAGAACTTTGAGTAGTGAGGGTCTGTGGCTTTCTGCTGTGGTTGGAGTTTAGTTTGGGGAGATGCACCATTTAAAGAGCTGGTACCAACAATTTCTGTGATCACTGCAGCTGTCTACTCAAGGAGATGCCAGCCAGGTGATTGGGCCACTGACAGAGGGCCAGAGGAGGAACGTGGCTGTGGTTAATTCTCTGTACAAACTGCACCAGGCAGTTCTCAAGGTAGGTTTTTTGGCATTTCTCTTCTTGCTCTATCCTGTGCATGTGCTCTGTTTAGTGGATGAAAACTCTTGACAAATACAGCCCAATTTTGCATTAAGAGCTGCACCTTGCTGTGCATTTGAACAGCTCTTTGAGACTGGGCTGATCCTTGTAAGCACCACTATATGACAAATCAATATTAGAAGAATAAAGATATTTTTATAGTGAATAATCACATCTTACTTTCTGAGCATAAACAACTGAACTCTTTGTTTTTTCTTATCTATCTTTGTGCTAATCAGCCTTAGTACAATAGCCTCCTTGCTGCATCTGCTTCAGTCCAAGCTTGTATTTTTCAGAAGACATTGAATTTTTACCCACAATTGTGGCTAAACTGAAAAGGGGAAGGAAAGGTTGAAATCAAGCAAAGCAATACCTCACAAATATCTCCATACATTATTACTGTGACTAAAGTCTGGCCTGGAAATTTTTCAGGGCTAAGCACAGTTATGAATAATTCCAGTTTACTGGTTTAGTGATGCCAGTTGTTACATAGTCTTTGTAAACTAAACCAAACTGATATATTGATATTCGCAGTCGGTCGTATTTAAATCTTAGCCTGTTTAGAAAAAAAGCTCATATCCTGACTCTGG
Organism: Thryothorus ludovicianus; assembly: GCA_013397245.1. Taxonomy (NCBI): domain Eukaryota; kingdom Metazoa; phylum Chordata; class Aves; order Passeriformes; family Certhiidae; genus Thryothorus; species Thryothorus ludovicianus. The sequence continues at coordinate 1,607,097 of VZTB01005582.1, read as the reverse complement.
ATATGTTCAAAGAATTTTAAAAAATGCTAAAAAGCCTATAAAATTTCCATGGATTTTGCAAACAGATGGTAGATCAACTTTTAAGTCTGCTTTCTCTGATGTACTTAGTAATGAACCTCATGTGTCTTAGTGTTGGAGGGAGATCTGACATGATTCAGTCTTTGACTTCAGTACTTATCTGGCTTAAAAATACTATTGTGTAGCACATTCAAGACTGCAAGGAATTTGGTAGAATAGTTCTTCAGATCATTCCTTGACTCTCAATTTTAATATTTTTGTAGCTGTACGTAAACAACTATTTAGCATGTAGTGCTGCAATAGTCATAATACTGAGAAAGAACAACCATTCCTTCAAATATTTGCCACAGAACTGGTTGTATAGTTCTCCATGAATTCTATACTTAGCAGTGGGAGAATACACCAGTTATTTTTATTCTGATTCTGTTAGCCCTTCAGCTAAATTTCAGCTTAACTCCATTGAGTCATTTCTTTGCCAAGGCAGAAGCAGAATCCATAGGAAATCTGAGAGAAAAGGACTGATACTGATGTATTGAAAATTCTGTCTGTATAAAGCAGACTTGAGATTTATCTGTAGCTATGTAAACACTCATTACTAAGGATAACTCAGTATGTTTTTAAATTATGCTGAATTTTATGGATTCTAATAATTTGTTGAATGCTGACTATTAACAATTACTTTACAATTTTTAGGTTATTACCAGTCAGAGCTCATTTCCAGCAGCTGCTGAGCAAACAGTCACAACTGCCTTAAAGGTAATTGAATGTCTGTATGCTTCAGGGATAGGGCTGAGCTTGGCTTTGTTTGTTGCACTTAAAATGGGTTCTTATTTCTCACATATTTTACATCAGTATATTTAATAACAGGTGTACAAATATTCTGACATTTCTAATTTATTGTATCTGTAGCTACATAAGTGTTACCTGTGCCAAATCACTGCTTGAGTCATGCTTGTATTCAGAATATTCTTGTAATGGTCAGAACATGGATGTCATCTGACTGTGACAATAAATAAATGTCTTTCTCTGCGGCATTGACACAGCAGTAGCTGCATCCTTCCTCCCCCGACAGAGACATCACATTATAATTTTTATACGACCTGGTACTTTCCTGGAGGGGGATGTGGATGGTGCTGCAGCCTCTGTGGATAACTGCTCTCCAAGTCCATCCTGCTGGGCTCTGACCTGGGAGGGGATGTGTGCAGGGGAATGAAGGGCAGCTTGTGCCTGGGGAGTGAACAGCTGGGCCAAGTGTGCACCAAAACATGTAACTGTACAAACCAGGAATGCCAAATTGCTGTGCACCTTTTTGAAGGAAGGCTTTACACAGAAGCAGCAAGCAGTTTTATTTCTGTACTTTACCGGTAAAATCAGTTAAAGAGAAATGTTATCTTTAGGTTTAGTTCCCCTATTTAGCATTTTCTTATGCAAAATAATAAAGAGCACTGATAAAATGAACTGTTTCCTAAGGTACTTTTGAGGTGTCAAAATGCAGATGCTTCTAGTTTTTGTTTCCTTACTTCTGCCTTTTTCTTATTCTATTTTAGGCAGTCCATGATCTAATGGGCAGTGCTGTTCAGCCGCTCCTGAACTCTGTAGGAGATTCAGTGGAAGCTATTATCATCACTATGCACCAGGAAGACTTTTCTGGGTAACTAGAAATATCTTTTACATTTACCATTGCTCTAGTAACATGTCCTGCATGTGGGTAATAGATTGTTATTGCCACAATGTCCTTGAGGCAAGAGTGCTTGTTTGTTGAGGGGAAGGCGATGCTTTATGGTTAATGAACACAGGAAGCAGAATTACACCTATCTATTGAAACAAATTAATCAAGTGGCATCTGTCTTCTTTCCCTCCCCCTTTTTTTATTCATATCTGTTTAGTAAACTTCATTTCAAATAGAAAAAGAAAGCTGACAAGAGGCTATTTTTGTGCTTAAAAAAGCCCTTTTGCTTTGAAAATGTGTTTATTTTTGGACAGTCTTCAGAACTGTCAGTATTCCTGTTTCTCAAAGCGTATAGCCTCTGATGTAATAGTTAAAATTAACTTTTTTAAAAATCTAAATCTCGGGTTCAGTATGTTATGCTATTTTTCCCTAGCATTTTCATTAAAATTTCCAGAGTTCTTTACGTGCCAAGATCTTGAGTCTCATGTATAAATGGGACTTCCTTCCTAAATTTTATTTTGGTTGTCATGTCTGTTCTGACATTGCTTGTATCATCAGCAATTGTCCTGTTTTCTGTCTTGAAAGTTCACTGAAAATAGTATCTTTTCAGAGATGTTTTGAATTCTCCTTCTGACTTTTTTTTAAAAAACAACATTTTACCCTCTTGTTTCACCAGTTGCACAATACCTCTGTAGATGGGTAACCAGTTTCTAGCCAAAGGCTAAGTTTTGTAAGGTAACTTGTGTGTTCTTCTAAGCTGGACGAGCTCTTTCACCTGATTGTCAATCAAAGAAAGAGTATTGGTTTGTGTCCAGGGGCTTGTGTGCTGCTTCTGTGATACTGACTTTGTAATCCTGGATTTGGAGGAATCTGGGAGACTAATTCTATACAGAGAACAGGTTTGGAATTGACAGGCTAAATTACTAACCCTATGACATATGTTTATATTTTATGATCCACTGTTTGAGTTTCAAATCAACAACTGAGACATTCAGATTTAGGATATGGATTTCAAGTGTAGGCTCCATATAGAAGGAGGCTCTGCAAGTTGGGTAGGAGTGGGGTATTTCCCTTTATCTCATTATTTATTGTTTCATCTTTTAATTCTTCATGGACATGGCTGATAAAGACATATTTTTTGGCTATAGTTTCAGAGAGAGCTACATGTTCCTTGTTCTGAGTAGAAATGAGACTCTACAATTCATGCTTTGACTTTGTGGGGTAGGAAAAAAGTTTTGAAGAATCCAATAGGTCTTTGTTATGTTTTAAAGATGAATTTAGCTGCCCCTATTTCTTTTTCTTCTCTTTTTTTTTTTTTCAGATCATTATCCAGCTCAGGAAAACCAGATGTCCCTTGTTCTCTCTACATGAAAGAGCTTCAGGGTTTTATAGCAAGAGTCATGAGCGACTACTTCAGACATTTTGAGTGTTTTGACTTTGTCTTTGATAACACTGAAGCCATGGCTCAGAGAGCAATTGAGCTTTTCATCCGCAATGCCAGTCTCATCCGGCCCCTCGGTGAGGGCGGGAAGATGCGCCTGGCAGCCGATTTTGCACAGGTACCCTCAGTACTGATTGCTGCTCTTTGCTGCCATTTCACTGAATTCGCTGAAAAGTAGCAGTGCTTTTGTCCCCATTGAAGTGTGAACAGGCAGTTGTAGAGAATGGTGCATTCCAGGTCTAAACAGCCTCTCTGATAAGATTCTGGATCCTGAGGAATGTATCCACTGAGTAGTTGGGCACATTCAGGGAGGCCTGACAGCTTTCTGTCCAGGTGACTGTTGCAGTTAAATTCAGCTGCATCTCGGCATGTGGTCCCACTTGGCCAACCTCTTCAGCATGTCTGTCATTTGCCACCATTCATTCACTTCATTCTTTCTCTCTCTTCTAATGGAATGTAGTGTGTCACTTCCTTAATCACTCTATATATCACAGTGCCCACGTGGTTAATGGCTAACTCAGCTGCTTTGCAGTGAAGGAGACAAGCTAAAGAAATATCAATATCCTAGGGAAGAGCTGCCCTATTGGAAACAGAAGGGCAGTTGCCTTGTGGGATTCTCTCTGTGGTCCATTTGAATGACCTGCCTCTCAGCTTTACCTAACTCCTGTGCAGGACTAAACCACAAAAGAAATTGCCAGATTCATATCCACTACCTGTTTGTGTTATCTACTATATTAAAATTTAATTTGTCAACAGTACCACTGTATGGTTAATGTACCAAAGAATCAGGCATCCACAGATCAGTCTGAGGCTGCCATTTATTACTATCCAAGTGGAAAAGGGAATTAGCACCAGCAGACTGAGTGCTGCTTTTGGCTGTCAGGTAACAGAGGTAGGAGAGGAAGGCAGGGAGGGAGGAATTGCTGCCACCTCCACTCCTTGTGGCTGTTTTGTATCATTTGCCTGTGAGTTACATACTCACATGTGAGTAAAATTTTTTTATTCATTACTCAAAAATAGCAAATCAGCCCTTAAACACAGAAATGAAGGGGAAGTTTTCAATTGCTTTCAGCAAGGAGGTTCCATTCCCTTCTCTATTTTGAAGACAATGGCATAAAATTGGAAGCAAAAAAAGGACACTTGACTCTTCCTGTAGAAGGAATAGAGATAATTTTTGTAACTTATGCTAATTTTAACTAAAGTAAGTCATATAAATTTGGAAAATATTTTCACCTGATTGTACAGTGAAAGCATCTGATCTAAGCACCTGTTATAATCTAAAAATGTAACTTGTTTATAATTTTTTAAACACTGATTTCTCCCATTCTGACATGGACTGCCTTTTAAGTGAAAATGAAGGTATGTTTTTGTAGAGTGTAGAGGAATTTGCATGGTCTTCCCCACTGTGCTGAGTATAACTCCTGAATGGACACCTGTATAGAGATAAATATTCTGATTTCTTTTGTACCACAGAATCAAAAAAAAGGGTTTGAATTCATTCCTGTCTCCTGCCTTCTGCTGTTGCTGCATCTGGGGGCTTGTGTTTTTCTTTTCTTCACATTGTACTGTATTCTTGGCTTGTTTCAAAATGGGCTTAAGACAAGAAATCCGTGTCCAACCAGCTGTGTGGAGCCAACTCAGTGCTCACTCTGTGCCTTTGAGCATCTCTGCACAGAGCTGCTCTGGGTGTCCTGGGCTGCACAGGGGCTCTGGTGTCCAGAATGGCCTGGGCACTCTCTCCTCTTGCTCAGCGTAGAAGAGAAAGGACTGAAACATTTTGTAAGCAGACACTGCCTTATATCCATGTTTTCTGGGATGTGTGTGCTCCTCTCAAATACCTGGTGGATTTTTTGCACATGCCCATGATGCCAGCTCCTGGGAGCCTGGCAGGAAGGTGGTTGTTGCTCTGACCCAGCCAGGAGTCCTGGTGTAAATGCAGCTTTAATTCTAATGAGGACTGGGAGAGGTTGCTGCTGCTTTTGGCTGAGGAGGCCAGGGAGCAGGTATTTAGCTGGGCTGCTGGCTTGATGAGAAGGAGAAATTTTTCCAAATGTCCATAAGTTCTGTGTGCAGGGCTTTTTTTCATCCCAGAAAGGCACTGCATTGTTGGACTAAAGCCAAACCCAAAGGAAACAACCTGCCTGGAAAGATACTCTGTGTAGGAGTAGGTTTGTTTATAAACTGTTTTTACTTGTGTTCTGTCTTGTAGAGTAATTTTGAATTTTCTCTGCGCAAAAATGGGTTACATATTCCTGCTCAGAACTGACTTTTGAGACCTAAAACCCCTTCTGGTATTTTGGGGTTGCTTGCAAGCAAAAGACTTGGGCAGAAATCCATCCAGAAACTTTGATTAATTTGAGTTCTTATTATAAACACACATGCAATGAATCAAAGAACCTTGGATTGCATCAGATTTCGGGCATCTCATGCTTCTTCACATTCTTTCAGGGCACTCACAGAGTTACAGCTGCCTTATATTCAGCAAAAATAGCTTTGGCTGAGAGTCTGATTTGAAAATCTTTGCACTGAAAAAGTGTTTTACTGATAAGTTGCCTCAAAACAACAGGTGTCTACACAGAAGGGAGAAAACAGATTTCAAGTTCTCTCCATTCAGAACTGGGTTTGCTGAGGTGCATAACAGCCAATGTTCTGGAGTGAGGCTCAGCTACTCATACATTAGCAATTACTGCTGTAGCTCTGTTGAATTCTCTGGCTTCCCCTGTTTTCAGTGTCAGTTTGGCATTTGGCTGTCCTGTGCATTTCTCAGCAGTGAGACTAGGTGTGTGCTACTGTGGCAGCTCTAAACAGAGCTATGAAATATGCCTGAATACCATTAATGTGATTTCATGTAAATCAGTGCTTACAGGAACATTGCAAGCCCTAGGAAATGTGCACAGCACTGCAAGGTCGTTATTGAGTGCAGTGCCACAGTTCCTTGGGAGTCTCATTTAAAATTTCCAGTCTACAGGCTGAGTTCAGCTCTTCTCATGCTGTCAGTTTTTATGCAAGCAGTTGCACAAGATTACTTTTCAACTCACTCCTGTATGCTCCTGAATCAGCTTGTTTTATTTGGTTTTATATTTTCAAGGTGCCCATAATTCAATATTCACATACTTAATACCAAATTTCACTTTTTAATTCAGTACTTGTCAGACTGAAAAAAAATGTTCTCCTGGAGGCAGGCAAGCTCTGATGGTTTTCAACATTCAGCTTCTGGGGAGTGCAAGTTCTTCTCCAGAGGACCTTTTAACTTGCCTGGTATTCAGAGTTGTTACAGCACTTAGGCATGCTTTGGGATTGTGGCTTGTAGTTCAGGCCTTCCTAAAACACGATGGAAGTGCTGGACAGTGCAGCAAAGAATGAACTATTTTTATTGGTCCTATTTGAGTTGACAGTATTCTCTATATGCTTTCCTGTATTTCTTATCTAGGCATGATTTATGGCTGGGATTTTGGCATTGTTCAGTACTGTGTTCAGACAGTTAATGTTGATAGGGTACAGTTAATGTTGCCACCAATTCTTCAAGTCTTTCTCTAAAAATCATTGCAAAATATTTGAGTTTTATTGAACTTTCCTAGGAAAATGTCTCTATGGTAGAAGTTTATAATTCTAAATTCTAGTGTAAAAGAGCTGTTCTTATCTGCTGGCTAGTCTATGGTCAGAATTTGGTTTCCTGATTCAATATGTGGCATTAAAAAGAAAAGCAAGAATGTTTAAAATGTACACAGATTCGCTCATTTGATCAAACATGATGATAAAAGTGTAAAAGTGCTTTTAATAATTTTTCCTAAAAAACTTCCTTTCTCATTTCTTACAGAGAAATGAGAGCAGCAGGATGCTGTAATCACAGTTGTAGTCATAAAGACAGAAACTACTAAAGCTGAAATGCATTTAATGTTTAGTGTTAATTACCTTCCTGGAAAGAGGGAATTATTTGCTGGTGTGTGTTATTTTAGAAGTGTTACAGCTGAAAGATTTACTTAAACATCAACCGTTTTGGAATTGCTGCACTGGGGAGAAATCAAATTGCACATCCCTTCAAGGTCAGCTTCTTTCATAAAATAGTTCAGCTCTTCTGCTCCCTTGCTTGTTAAAGCATTCTGTCCTGGTGAATGGCTAGAAAAAAGCATTTTGAGGTAACATTTAAAAACTTGGAATTCATCTTGGCCAGGAGGAAATGTAATTGCTAAAAATTTAATGTTAAGATTTTCCAGCTGAAAAAACAGCTGTTTAAGTAATGAGAGATCTTGAAACTACCACAATAGGCACTAAACAATAACTTCACTGTGGGTTTTTTCAAGCACTCTTCAATATATATGCATTATCTGTATCTAGACTACATATTACCTTCACCCTTGGGTTGCTGAACATAATCCAATTAGAGAAGCCAGGCATGTGATGTATTTTTTTCAATATGGCCAGCCAGTGAATAGTTCAACAGATAATTGACCACCTAGCCATGGGCTATGGCAGAGTCATATGGGAAGAAAAGATAATATTGCCTTTTTGGGCTTAGAGAGCATGAACCATTGAGGGGAAGCATATGTTGGGCAGGAGCCTGCCACTGTGTCCTGCGAAGCATAGCAAACTAACATGAATAAATCATGGAAAAGCAATGGGTTTTGAACAAAGCTAGAAGAAACAAGTCATTAGGCCTTCTTCTGTTCTATCTGCTACTTGCTTTTTGGCAAGCACATTCATCTCCTAGTGCTCCCCTTGGATTCTGCGTTAATGATTGTATCACATCAAGCTTCTTTGTTTGCAAAGTACTGCATGAACACATGATATATCACTGAATTGAACTTGGATGTTTGAATTTTCAAATTTTCAGTTCGGAAGGGAAATTTGGAAAAGAAATGGAAAATACTACTTACCCTTTTATATATAAAGTCCACAGGACATGGCTGAGTGGAAGGCCTTGCACACATGATAGAAATACTGGCTGTCAACAGCCAAAAACATCCCCTGCTGTAAGAGCTCGCTGACAGCCTTTGGAACTGTAGCTGTGTATCACAGCAAAGGCTGCTCCAGTACGAGCTGTGTGAATCAACAGTTGATGCCTTTTCAGGTGATGACAGGTAACACAGCAAGAAGTGATGCACGCTCCGTTCTCTGCCCGGTTCCAGCACCTTACAAACAGCAGCTGTTCCAGACGAATGGTTCCTCCCCAGCACTTGCTCCTGGGCTGGCACAGTGCTCAGCACAGACACTGAACCCCTCTCAGTGGCCTCAGAAATGACTGTGACAGCAGAAGGATGCTGTAGCATCCCGCTGTGTCACTGGGCTCAGATAAACACCTAAAATTCAAGTGAAGAAAACAATCTTAGTTATTATGTGAATTCCACTTTTTATTGGAGAGAGATTGGGTTATAACACAAAGACCAGTATTGTAATTTTTTTTTTAAAAGAGTTTCTGTGGTTTATGTACATTTTTACCACATTAGTTTTCGCTCATTCCCACTCTTCATGAGTCAATGTGAGATAGTATAGTATGCTTCAAAGCTTAAAAACAATATTTTTCTTTGGCAGCTATTACTTCACGAATCCACCATCTGCTGCCATTAAATCTATCTAGTTCTAGCAATACTAATAATTTCCTACAGTGAATAAAGGTTGAAGATGAAGTAATAGAATTTTCCAAAGTAATTTTTCTTCTTTAGTACTTAAGACTAAAAATTTTAATTTATGGAAACTACAAAGTATATTCAAGAGAATTCATTTAAATTTGTTTTAATAAGGAATTGGTTAAGCTGTACAAAGTTTCACTTAACTTCTCATTACTTCATATTATGTTCCAGGAGCGAAACAATCTTTTAAAACTTATTAAGCAAAATTATATTTTGCTATGCTGTTATTTCTTCCCCCTCATGAGTACCGTTTGATCCACGCATCTCTGTTTCCGCAAGTCAGACTGGCAGTTTGTTGCCTGTTATCAAAGTCTCTGAAGAACCTAAAGGAATTATCTTCTCCCTGGTCCCTCACAGCTACAAGCCCAGAGCTCCCACCAGAGCTGGGACACCAGTTTCCTGCAGGATATCAGTTGCTTCCAGCTGTCCCCAGCCAATACTGATGCCTGAAATGAAGCTCTGGTGAAATCAGTCTTGTTCCCATTTGTTTTTCAGGGTCTCTAGGGCTCTGCTATCATGCTGCAGCAAAGCATACTTACTTAGCTCCTCTTTTTGGCTGCTTGCTCCTCATCCTGTTGTGGCAGAGCAGCCTCTTGGCTCCCACCTGTGTTCCTGGGGAACCTGGGGGAACAATATGCTGAACTTGCTGTGAGTTGGAGCCTGGAGTTGGAGCATCTCCCTGCAGCAGTTCCCTGCAGAGCCTGCCTCTCCTGGGAGCATGCCCTCACTGCCTTGTGCCAGCAGATTCAGCACAGCAGGTGCCTCCTGAGCTACAGGGACATTGGCTTCCCACCTGCCTGCAGGAGAGATGACCTCACCTTCAGGGTGTAGAGCCTAAAGATTTCATAGCTTAAAGATTTGGGGACCAAAAAGGGCAGCAGGCAAGAAGAAGCCAGGATGTTACTCAGGTCCAGAGCTTTATTTCCTTATTTCCATGTCCTGAATTTTTTTCCACTTTTTTCTCCTGTGAGTGAGATCTGCATAAAATGCAGATTTCAAGTGGCTTGGAAGTGCCTGCTGTGGTGATGTACCCCGAGGTCCCTGGGCTCGAGCAGTGGCTGTGCACTGCCCATAGGAAAGCTCTGGGCACATTCCCCATTGCTTTCCAGAGCTACCCACCTCTCCTGGGCTGCAGGGAAGCCCAGGATGCTTGGGCTGGGCCCTGTGGCTTTGCCAGCTTTGCCTGGGTGTCATGTAGGGGGATACTCCTACAAACATGATCCACCTGACCTGTTTTAGGTGTCCACCTTGGGAAAATGTGCATCACCCCCTCAGGAGTGGCTGTTTCTCTCCACTGTCTTTGAAGAGAACCTGTAGATGTTGAGAAGTAGGTGAGATGACTCCTAACCTGCCACCTGCTTTTAAAGAGGGATGCCTGAAGTATATGGCCTTGATTTTCATTATTCACTAATTTAAGTTCTTCTGGTTTTAGATGAACTATGGCATCATAGTTCACTGCACCATGTTTCTTGTTTATGCTGGAATCCCAGCATAGTTATGTGCTCTTGGTGAAGCTGGTGGCCCAGCAGCCATCTCTGTCTGAGGAAATGCTGCAGCTGGAAAGAATAATATAATAGTATTAAATACTTCACTGTAAATAGTTGTTCATCAATATTACTTATGAGGGAAACTCATTGTATGGTGGTTTTGATCTTGTTACTTATTTTAGCTGTCATCCTTTGAAACTTAGTTTAATTGTGCATTATGTGTAAATCAAAGTCTGAATAGTCTTTCAAGTGGAGGATTTTAAAAAACGGAGAATAAAGCTTGATCCCTCATTTGGCTGACACTTCAGGAATGCAAAAAATAAAGACTTAATCCATGTCTGAGTAAAATTACCTGTGGGATTTTTTAAGTGCTAATGTTTGTATCAGTGTGCATGTTAACTGAAATTTTGCTGTGTAATGTTCATGTTCAGTCTGGGGTCCAGCAGAGAAATTGTTCTTTCTCACTTCTGTGTCCTCATTGTTAATGAAGAGCCTGTGACAGAATTTAGATGTAAAAACCCAAGTGGAGCTTGGCTCTTCTTCAAAAAAGCAGAGCTCCCATGCTTCAGCAACAGAAAGTGTTTTAAACTTGTTTGTTTTTAAAGATGGCTACTCTAACTCAGAAACCCAACAGTATGAAAATAAGTATGAAAATAATGTTCTTACTCCTTTGACCGTGAGTGCATATGACCCTTTGGCAGCAGATCACAGTTGCCTTCTATCTAATCTGTATAGGTTTTGTGCCCCAAAATTTGGGGCCTGCTGTTCAGGAAGGAATCATTTTAACCTTGTCCTTCACCAAAGGAGAGGGTGCCCAGCTGACTTGTGTCTGCAGTTTTACTGCTTTAGCAGTGGTTTGTGGAGACCTGCCTAGGTTTGCTTTCTTCCCAGGCTGCAGTCAGATTTTTGGGGTATTGACATAAGTGCTTCATTAGGAAACTCATCACCAACAAAATAAACCTGCTGCAAGAAACAAAACTTGAGTCTCAGAAAGCTCATGAGGCCCCTTCTGTTGTTGTGCACAGATTGTCTCTATCATTTGTCATGAAATGCTTATTGTGTTGCCAAGAATAAGGCAGAAGTCTTGGCTTGGGCAACATAACATGAAAGGAAAAGAGAGCTTCTTGTCTTAGTTCAGACACCAGAGAGAAGTCACTGACCTAGTCTGCACGTTTGGATTATTGCTTAAAGACAGGCTACTTCAATACCAGGTGCTGTGTTTTGGGAGACTCTAATTCAAGTGGAACTGTTTGCTCTTGCAGATGGAGTTGGCAGTGGCACCGCTGTGCCGGCGAGTCTCTGACCTGGGAAAGTCTTACAGACAGCTCAGGTCATTCAGGTGAGTTGCAGTCACAGTACGACTAAACTGTATTTCAGAACTGATTTACTGCCTCGTGTTAGTTCTGATTGAACTGAGAGCTTTTTTGGCAACACCCACCAGCAAATTAGAAATAGATTAAAGTTCTTTTAAATTTTATGCAGAGTATAACTATGATTTAACAATCTTTGTCATGCAAATGTTGGCCAAATTGTACTTTTTTGTGTTGCTTTCAGTACATCTTCTGTATGACAGTGAGTTCTATAGTTACCTTAAATGTTTTCACTGAAATATAAAATTTATAGTCCTGGGTTGTTTAATTACAATAGGCAACTATTGTAAATTTTTGCAGACTGGACCTGTGTTGGAAACAGAGTAGTGGCAAAAAACCCGATGGTTCTATCCTAATACAATATTGCCACCACATAAAGGCACTTTTCTAATGCATAAGATAAGCTTTTTCTTCATTTCATGAGTATATTGTTACATTTTTCCAGACCACTGCTGTTCCAGACCAGTGAGCATATTGCCAGTAGCCCAGCTCTGGGAGAGGTTATTCCATTCAGCATTATTCTTCAGTTCTTATTTACAAGAGCACCACCAGAGCTAAAATCACCCTTCCAGGTAATAAGATCAACCTGTCTTTTATTTTCAGATGTCCTAAGGTGAAATGAGCATTGTAGTTTGCCCTAGCTGTTTTAGTTAAAAATTATTCAAGTGTATATTTTATATAATTTTTTGCTTCTGTTTTTTATTGTGGCAAAAGTATTATGGTAATTGGTTTACCAAATTGATTGATTAATTAATAGTAGGGATATGATAACTTGATATTAAATAAACAATTCTTTACTATTCTGTCATCTCATAGCAGAAGTTGCAGATCTTTCCCCAGACTGCAAATTGCCTGGATCTTTCTCTTGTAAGGTGCAGGAAATCTAGATAAAGACCCTGTCAGAAATGGGCTAACAGCTGATGTAGGAGATGATCTCTGAGCTCCCAAATAACATACTGGGCTATTCATATTAATTTTCTTTGATTTCTTAACTCATTCTGCATCACTGCAATATTGAGAGCCTCATGTGGCTTTTATTTATGTCATCTTTAATTCTGAAATTGGTGTGTCTGTTTCCTTTTTTGCATTTTGTGTAATTGGTGTTTGTGTTTCTCTGTTCCAGAGGGCTGAGTGGTCCATTGCCCGCTACTCCCAGTGGCTCGATGATCATCCATCTGAAAAAGACAGGCTTGCTCTCATACGGTAAAAATGGTGCTTCTTTCTTCTCCACATTTATTATAATGGAACAGTAACTTATCTGCACGCTAGGACTCCTGAAAAGTAAAAAAAACGTGCCTCTGGAGATGTATCATAAATACCATTATCTTCTCTCCGCTCATGGGATGAGTTGCAAAGTGGCAGAAATATAAACTGAACTCTCCCCTCCACCCCCCTGTACTCAAACTCTCCAGAGCCTTTGGAAGGAGCACATAATCCTCTGGTAAAGGAAGTAAACCATGCACAATGATGGTTTAAATGAATAATGAGTTTTTGTTAAACTACCTCTCTCTCTTAACTGCTGGGAAGTCAAGGCTGCAGCTGTCCTGTCATCTGTATCAGGAAAGAGAAGCTCTGAAAGCTCAAGCAGTATAAATGTAGGTAGAAATCTAAAACTGGAAGACCCTTGTTACACACATGGAATGTTGTTCTTCAGGAAATCAGCCCATGGTCTTTAGAAAGTAATAATTACATCGGATTTTTGAAATCTTGCTAAGGTAGATGACTTCATAGCTAAATATTATTTTGCATCTTAAGATGTTAGGAAGAGTTATGAAGAGTCTTGTTTTTCAAATCAAGCAAAGTTTTGAAGTCTGTTAGAGAGAGCAGATTTGTATGAACATGACAAAACAAATCTGGGGATCCTCAGGATTCAAGACTCAGACGATCATTTGGCTCCTAAAGCCCTAAATTTTCCAGCCCTCTTCTCAGTGACTTTGGTGTCCCCACGCCAGTGACCTGGGAAGGGCTGTCACATGTATCTGCACGGGGCTCCATCTGGCCTGGGAGCCAGCTCTGGCCTTGCATGGATGTTGCCAACTTTTGCTGAAGTGACAAAAGCTGACTTTTACATTCCAGCCAATGGTGATTGTGCCTTAGAAAGTCAACTGTTTTCTGTCCACACTTCTAAAGCAGCCAAGAGGAGCTTGGTGTAAATATTTACACTTCTGAAGCTGATAGCACCACACAGTCCCATGCAGTGATTGGGCCAGTTAAGGAGAGACTAGCTGATCACCAGTAGATGTTACTAGGATTTATTTCTGAAATATTAAAATACAAACTGTGTCTCTTCATATGTGTATTTTTTGAAAATCATACTTGTGATTAGTCTGTTTTGTCTACAGAACTAGCTTTTCTTGACTCTCCAGCCATGGCGTTGAATTACAGGGTCATAGGTGATAGGTACAGGGCTAACAGAGCTGTATATATAATCAGCTATGAATATTTTTATTGTAATTTCTGTCCTCATAGTACTAGCAGCACTGGCAGTGTTGAATCTCAGATACAGTAGGGGAAGCCAAGAATGCAAATTATTTGCGAACTGGTGGGATTTTGTTCTCTTCAATTTGTTTTCTCAAGTTTGAAAATGCCATCCTTAAACTACAACACATTTTTTTCTTTGTCTACAATTAAATTTCATCCAGACTGATTCAGTTAATGGGCATGCTAGTGGTCATGTACAGACACTGATTAATTGTTCTAACCATGGAGGTATTAAGGAACAGACCTTGAGTTGAGGCTTTTAGGCTGAGACAGTGTCATCCATTAGACCAAGCAGTGAAGCTGGAATACTTAAGTTTTCCTTTCAATCCTTTCATTGAGTCCTTTATTCATTTTGCATGGCCGGTTATCCACATGTAAAGCAGGCAAGCAGACATCAGTCACTAGCATGACCATGAATCACTCATCTTTTCTTTAATACTCTGCTGGAAGATTTCTGAGCCTACTCTTTGTGTGTCTCGTATGATCTTAAGTTGAACTGCAGGCATCTTGCTCTTCTATCAGTCTTTTTCCACCTGTAGTTGTTCAGCTGTGTGAGTTGAACTTTGGTTGTTTGGAGCCTTCAGATCCATGCACTGCCTTACATCCAGATACTACCTTTTTGTTTGCTGCAGCCTTGCAAATGGTAATTTTCTGCAACTTCCCTTTGTAACAACTGTGCAATTACTCTAGGGACCTGCTGCCTAGATATTAATTTCCTTGTGTTACCAGGATCCTTCTAGCTTCATATTAAAGCTAATTGAGCTGCTTCTTCCGCTCTGTAGGTCTGAAATGCTTCGCTTGCAACGTGGTGTGAATGGTATGAATTAGTCCCATTCTGAGCACTTTTGTGCATTTCTTTCTGCTTGTATTCAGCATGAGGGGTGGTATTTACCTGGCCAGAGGTATATTGGCCAGACTCCCTTTATAGTCAACAGAGAGAAACAGGCACTGCTGGGGCTGATTCATCTCATCCTGAAGCAGGTACCTAAAATAGGTCAGCTGCTTTGTGTCCTGAAAGCTCCCATTTTCTCTCTTCAGTCAATGGAGTGTGGGCTGGGACACAGGAGCTCTCTCAGGCAGCCAGCTGCCCTGCAGACATTTAAAGTTAGGTGAGATGACCCTGCTGTAGGGATTGTGTTGAAAGGAGCACTTCTTTAAGTGGCCAAGGCAATTTTTTTCTTTTTAAATTAAGCTTGAAAACTCAACTTTTCTTCTATAAAAGAAACCCTATTAGACATGACAGGATTTGAGCCAGGCTGAAGGACAGTTCATCCATTCAAGGGCCAAATCTTACCTTTACCATTAGTGTGTGTTAACTCCCCTTACTCGGGCTCACCCGTGCTGAAGCAGAATTGAAAGCCAGGCCCAGTGAAGGGTTCATTTCCATAACGAGCTGCTGTCCTGAGCTGAGGAGTTGCTCTGACCCCTCCTGCCCAGGGCAGGGACAAATGGCAGCTCAGGGAGCACCGTGGAAGCCCCGTGTGTGCATTGGGTTCAGCGTGGATCTCTTCATTATGCAGTCTGGAATAACCAGAGCTATCTCCTGCTCCTCTCTTGTCCTACAGCTGCTGCTGTTGGAGCTTTTACTGTTTGGTTTTACAGTAATTTTTATAGCACTGGATTAAATAGACCTGGTGTCACACAGATGTGCTCTTACACAGCAGATTTTCCATTTTCTGCATTGCCATAATGTTCAAACTTCAGACTTCTACCAAAACACTAAAGAAAAGTCTGGCCCCAGTGTCCTCCAGCTGCCCTGCTGGTTGATCAGGACAGGAGTGCACAGGGTACAGTCCCACTACTGAGCAGAGAGACAATCCCTGCCTCTTCTGCAGCTTACAGTGTGAATCTGACTCCATTTGACCAAAGGCAGGACGGTAGTGCTAGGATTCACAATTCCATATAAAATAATTAATTAGAGTAATTGTGATACACATTAAGGTCCCTTAAGAACCACAACCCAAATCGTACTTTTTTTTTTTTTCCCTTTTGACTCTAGATATAAATCTTCATGGGTTGAAATAACATTTTAAAGAAGAACTATCAGGGTCTTATATAATCAGCTTGTCCTGATTTCCAAGAAAGCTCATGGTTTTGCTCATGCAAGTGAAGTAATTTAATAAGTGCTTTAAAATCCTTTTCCTTATGTGGGAGGGCATCTTAAACTTAGGGCTTTTTTTTTCCCTTACTTCTTATGGCATTTTTAATGAAGCATTAATATATGCAGAACATCCCACCAACCCTCCTTCCATAGCTCTCCTTTACAAACAATATTTGTAATATATACCATAGCTTGTCTTTTAAAATAGAAACAGATTGCTGAACAGGCTTTATGTCCTTTATTAGACTGATTTAGATGCTGAATTTAGGGCATTATTTAGTCTAATCCCTTCAAGAGTATATTTTGCATATCACATAAACAGAGTTTCTTCCACCTTAAACAACAATAATGTAACTATATATTACATCTTTTTACATGACAACAGCTGTGATCTCTCCGTGCTGGAGATTTGATGATACTGCTTTTACGTATAGCACTGTTTGTTTTTCCACAACTACTTTGGCACTGGTGTTTTTACTTTGTCCTCAACAGTCTGCCTTTTTAAAGACAAGATTTTAATGGTAAACTGGTGCATCTGAATTGAGTCTGTACTGCCAGCATAGTTTACAAAAGCTCTTTTGAGCTAGGACGGTTAAAGTTTACCAAAATGTCATTGAAAATTCTGCATTCCAAGTGTTAACAAAGCCCCTGAATTATTTTTTTTTCCCTACCTTAGAGTCAGTGTTGTTCCAAGTTGCTCAGCTCAGGCAGCCTGCACTGAAGTCTGGCTGCATGCAGCAGCAATCATCTTGCTTTGCCACAAGCAATTTCCTGCACTGTCCACATTCCTGTATGCTGCAGTCCCAAAATCCCACCCTGAAGACTTGATTACTGTCTTCAGCAAAAGAAAATTCCCATCCCAAATGAACTTCTGGAACTGCATCTACTCTATAACCATTTGTGCTTTTTGTTACCTCTTTCAGGCCATTCCTTCCTCTCACTCTGGAGCAACCTCACCATTATTCTCTGCACTCCAAACAGCCTTTCTCCCTGGATTCGTGATTTGTGCCATTTTACTACCTGGATCTTTCCTTACCAGAAATGGACAGACATCCTGGCCTGCCTCCGTGGTGTCATTCCCACAGGCAGCAATGCAAAGGAGTTTCCTGAGCTTGACCACGATTCCCTTGTCACCTGATTGGGTGTGGAGCTCCAGGTGACTGTGGCTGCCTCTTTGCTACCAGCCCTCTGCTGCTTTCCTACACCTGCCTGTGTGGGAGCAGGCTCCCAGCCTTCCCAGGGTGGGCACAGGGAGCAGGGAGTTCTCCAGGCCAGTTTGCTTTACCAGAAACACTGTTCTTTCAGTGTTTCAGATAAAGCTACTGATTGTGAATAGCTTTTTAAAACATTCAGCTTCAGAGTGTTTAAATACTTCTACTGGAGATGCAAATGTGGGACATGGGAAAATAGTGAATGCAGTTGGAATATTCAGAAAGCTTTTGTTTTCATTGTTTAGTGTAAAGCTGTACATGGTCTCTTTTAGAAAAATGCCTGATAATTCACCTTACAGTATTGATATTACTGCTTGTCTTTGGAGTGGGTAAGAGTGAGATGCTCTCGGGTTGGCCTTATTTGTGAAGTTTGGCTCCATCTCTTTGAAGCAATGCAAGCAAAGCCACATAAAAGAGCAAGTGCAGCAGAAGGGACCTGCAAAACTCCTTTTAGCTACCTCTGATGGTGTTGGTTTTGTGAGTTAAATCAGATTCTTTTGGGAGAGGAGAGAAGGAAAAAAGATAAAAGCTGGTAGAAGGTGTGACAATAGGACTGTAATACTGCTGTATGGCACTTAGCATAGCCTAAATCTCATTCTGTCTTGTTTGATCTGATGGGAATAACAGTCTGGCAAAGGATTATCAAGGGCTAACATTGAGTGGTTTTGGCTGCTGCTTTTAGGGTAAAGCTTCTCCCTTTCATCTATCTGGTTATCTCTGTAATCTTTTTCAAGGGCTTTTTCAAAGCAAGGAGATAAGTCAGTTAAGGGATAGCAGTGTTACCATCTGGATAATGATGCCAACCCACAACTTCACCAGGAGGTGTTAGAGCTTTCTAAGTTAAGCAGGTCAATATGTTTTTTTTCTATTTTCAGCTTGTGATGTCTTTGAAAAACTATTTGAGCCCAACAAACTTTGAGGAGTGTATAGAAAGGAAAAGACAGGGATACTGCTGAGTGGAAGGGGAGAGATTTAGCAAAATGAATGACAGTTACAATAAGAAAACTCACAGGAGTTTTCAACTGTCTTTTTAATACAAGGGAGAAGTCTTTGTAGCAGCTAACAAACATCTACCATGTCTAAGAATTACTGCTGACCAGAGCACTTGAGTGCTGACCTGAGTGGAAATGTGAGACATTTCTGACTCTTACTGAAGCATCTCCACTCATCAGGATGGCATTCTTGATGTTATCCTTGAGCCTTCCCTGCCTGCATCTCCCACCTGCTGCTCAGTCTGCTCATCACATGCTGGCCCCTCATTGCTACAAGAAGCCAGTTTATCTAAAAAGCACAATGTTCTGCTGTCCCATTCCTCTACTCTCACTTTTTCCCTCTAAATCTTGAGATTCAAAATAAACCTGTGGATGTGCCTAATCTCTCTGCAGTTCATGATGGTGATGGCCTTTGCTGGGAATGAAGCAAAGCACTTTGTGGCTGCAGCAAGCAGTGTTTTAGTTGCTTCTTTCCCAGCAGACCTGTGTTTCTCCCATTGGGAAGCACAATGGAACCTACTCCATTGGGAAGGAGCAGGCTGAAAGTTTTTCTCTCTTGCGATTTGTTGTTGTCCAAAAAATTCAAAGTGATTCCTTACAGTGTATTTGTGTCTGGTGTGGACTCCTCAGCAGTAACTCACAAGTTGTTAACAAAATTGAAGAGCTCTCAAGTGCACCATGGCCAACGTGAGGAACTGTTTCTGTGCTCAGTAACTTTATTTATCTGAAGCATCTCAACTCTCCAGTAATCCAGTCCGTCCTTCTTTTGTCTCCCTATAGTCTATCCTTCTTTTGTCTTCCCCCAGACAGTATGTCCTGGGCTTCAGCAATGAGGGACTGTGAAGTCTGGATGCTGCATAAGGACATCAGGAGCTGTGGTGGGAATCACCTCGTGCTGTGCTGTTTCATTCCCATCTTGTGCTCAGCAGTGAAGCTGCCTCGGGTGCTTTGGCTGCACGGTTGCACGCTTCACTCTCTCCCTGTCAGACTCCATTAGCAGGGACTGCACGTGGGGACAGCAGCAGCTCCTCCTGGTGCACCTGGCAGCGAGGCTGACGGATCAGTGCCGGCCCTGCTGGGGGTGGGAAGTGCTGGCAGGAGCGGGAGCAGCCCCAGGGCCAGCTCGTGGGGCTGGGCTGCCATTGCTGTCATTGACATCTCGGAGCCCAAAGCTCAGAGTCGTCTCTGCAGCAGCCTGAGCACAGGCTCTTGGCCTCAGGAACAGCTTCACTTGCTGATAAATGAACTTTGCTAGAAACTCCAGCGATGCTCTGACACAGATGGGTTTGAGTCATTGAGGAAGGGCCAAGCCCTTGCTGATGTAGCAGCAGCTTTACTCACAGGCACTCAGGTGTATTGCGACCCTGCATTTTCCTACCATCTCTGGTTTGTCAGGTTTAGTGGGCTCATCAGAGGCTTCCCAGAGCTGTAGCATCACACAGGGATCTTGGCTGCTCCTCTCTTAACATCTTAAGCCAGGAGAAGCCTGTGTGTGAAACATGAATATCACTCTTCAGTAGTTTTGCTTCCCTTAAGCCTTGCCTGATTCACTGCCTACTGCTGCCAGCTGCCAGCAGGCACGTACCAGGAGCAGCGCTGCCTTCGAATCCGTGAACTCTTTGTGCAGGAACGCAGGGATCCGCCAAAGGCTTGCTGGTTGGAAGAGCAGCAAACATAAACACAGCTCTGCCTCCACAGCCCACCATCCTACAGCAGTGGGTGTGCATTTATAGGCACGACTTTGCAGTTGCTCTGTGTTACCACCTCCCTTGACCCCTGTGCCCCCCACCCCTTCACCAGATGTGCACAACAAGCATCTGCCTTCTTCCAGTGGGACTGGGAATGTTCCTGCCATGTTATAAAAGCCAGTGGGCTTCCTCACTGGCAGAGCAGCTTTGCTGGTGCACCCTGCACTCCCAGAAAGGAATGCATGAGACAAAACCCAGAACCACTCCCTGCTCTGTGACCCTGCTGGTGTCCTGTGGCTGTGCCTGTGCAGTGCTGGAAGCGTTGTGGTGACAACCTGCATTAGAAAAGGAACAGCCACATACCAGGAGCTGTATTAGTCTCCACTTGAAACGGGGTCTGTTGTTTGTGCATTTTCTTAATGTCACAGTTTTGCTGTAAATAGCACAAATATAAGCGATTTTTAGAAGGAAACTCCAAGATGATTGTATCAGTTACACGAAGAAATAGAAGCAGAAAAGGAGAAGAAAATTAAATTCAAAGCTATATTTAAGTGTGGCAGCGCTAGCTTGGCCTACTTAATGAATTAGTAAGTTGGAATGTTAACAGATGAGCACTTAACAGTGTTTTACAAATATGCTGTAACTCAACAGTACTGTATACTAGAATGTTGGCTGAAAGTTGACCCTGTGTGGTAGAGCATCACCACAGTGGCCCCTTTCAGCTTTGCAGTGCTTTATTTGTGCAGTTGACACATGCTGACTCTGTGTGTGACACTGTGTGACAGTGTATGAGAGGCAGGCCGTGCCCTGCCCGAGCCCTGTCTGGGGTTAGCACCGAGGGACAGTGGGAGTTCAAGAGGCTGTGCCGGGAATCACCCCAGGCCATGGCGGGTGTTCACCAGTGCCCCACCTTTCGTGCTGGAAGTTGCACTCAGCGTCTGCAGCAGCTGGAGATTCTTCTCTCCCTTTCTAAAGGTTACCAGTGCAGCACTGAGCCCGAGTCTGTGCGTCAGAGCTGTCATTTCAAGCCATCTGCAACTAGCTGCTGCTTATTTAAATGTTAACTTGTTTGCTCCTCAAATATGCAAGAAAGGAGATAAAGAATATGGAACAATTATATAGAGCCTTGCAAGGCCTTCCTTGCTCACTTCCTTCCACAGACAAGTAGGACCATCTGAGGAAAATTTTGCAGGAGGGAAGAAGGCAATTAATTTCTGTTGCATATCCTGAATTTACTTAATTGCTTTAGCTACTTTACTTTTTTT